>QLTV01003139.1:561152-582977 GCA_003457575.1 Thermophis baileyi | reverse complement strand
GTAGGGCCGCAGTATTGTCGGTGGTGTTAAATAGTTTTACGTCATTAGCGAAGAGGACACAGCTGCTTATAATATGATCCCAAAGGTCATTTATGTAAAGCAGAAAGAGTGTGGGTACTAATACGCTGCCTTGGGGGACACCGCTGTTAACTGGTGCAGGGTTGGATAGAGCGCTCCCTATTTTGACTACTTGTTGCCTGTTTGACAGGAACACAGCTATCCACTTATGCAGGGATCCAGAAATGCCGTAAGATTTTAGTTTTATAAGTAGTTTGTCGTGTACCACTGAATCAAAGGCTTTGCAGAAGTCTATGTAAATTGTGTCTATTGCTTTACCCTGGTTGAGTTGTGTAGTCCATATGTTTTTGCAGTGTAGAAGTTTAGATTACAGGACAAATTTTTCCTGAAACAAAATTGTTTGTTAGAGAGTAGGTTGTTTGTCTCTAAGTGGAGGGTAAGGGATTGGTTTATGATAGATTCCATGACTTTGCAGGTGACGCAACATAAAGAGTTCTGTCTGTAATTTTCAACTAGGCTGGGGGGGGGTCTAGGACTGTTCGCCTCGTACCCTTGGCTGTGCCTGATTCGCCACCAGGGTTCCGCCTCCAGCCATTCACTCCTAACGTGTCGCCGTGGGTCTGGCGTTATTTTCTAGCCACAAGTGACTGACAAGCCGGACCAGCTGTGGCACGGCGCTTGCTTGGGCCGGGAGGGTACTTGTGGGGCTCAGGCTCCTTTGGGGCTGCAGGGACTGGCACAGGGGTTCTTGGAGAGTCGGGGGCATTGTGGGGCAGGTGGGGAACTGCCTGTCTTGCTGCCTCCCCCCGCAGCACAGATTCTCGCTCTGGCTCCTCTGGGGTTCAAAAGCACTGCAGAGCCAGGATCTGCCCCAGGCCACCTCCTCCCCAGCCCCTCTGAAAGGCAGGGGCCACAGGCTCGTATTGCAGCAACAGGACCACTGGGGGGCAGCGAGACAGGCAGTTCCCCACCTGCCCCACAACGCCCCCCGACTCTCCAAGAACCCCCGTGCCCGTCCCTGCAGCCCCGAAGAAGCCTGAGCAGGAGCCTGGGTGGGGGAGGCAGCGTTGCGGGTGTGCCCCCCCAGCGAGACTCCTGAACAGTCAAAGGCAGCTGTGGCTAGAAGATAATGCTGGACCTGCAGCGACTGGGCGGAGAAACAAACCCCGGAGAGGAAACTCAGGTGGATGTATGACATGGAACACTTTCTCCCTCTCTCTCTCTCTTTCTCTCTTCCCTTCCTCCGATTGGCGGCGAACTGTCCCTTGCGCCCAAAAGCCCAGGGTGAACCGTATTTCGGCAAATGGGCCGTGACGAAGGGGCTGGGATGGAGTGGCTGGGGCCCATTGGCCAGGGTGAACAGCTAGGGGCGTGTCAGCTGCAGAGAAACATTAAGAGTGAATGGCTGGAGGCAGAACCCTGGTGGCGAATCAGGCATGGCCAAGGGTATGAGGCAAACAGTCCCATTCTGGGCTAGGGTCACCCTTTTTGAAGATAGGGATGACATGGCTAGTGACCATAGGTTGGGCAAGGAGCCGGTCTTGAAATATTTTTCATAGATTATGCTTAGGGGTTCTGCTATGTCAGTGGAAAGCTTTTTTAAGAAGTAGGCACATAATCCATCAGGTCCAATAGATAGAGATGGTTTTAGGCTGCGTAGTGCCTTTTCAACATTATCTTCTGTAAAATCAATATGTAGTAGATTGTTGCAATTAGTTGTGGTACAACTAGGAAATGTGGGGTAAATAGCCATTGCTATTTACAAAGACTGAACCAAAGAACGTGATAAAGAGGTTGGCTTTAACGGCTTCATCATTACAGTCTTTACCGTTAGGTCCTTTTAGGGGTGGGATGGATCTGGAGTCTTTAAGTTTGTTATTTACAAAATTATAGAAGGCGCGGGTGGATTGAGAGTGGCGCAGGAGCCAAGGTGGCGCAGTGGTTAGAGTGCAGTACTGCAGGCTACTTCTGCTGATCACCGGCTGCCAGCAGTTTGGCAGATCGAATCTCACCAGGCTCAAGGTTGACTCAGCCTTCCATCCTTCTGAGGTGGGTAAAATGAGGACACAGATTGTTGGGGGCAATATGCTAACTCTGTAAACTGCTTAGAGAGGGCTGTAAAGCACTATGAAGCGGTATATAAGTCTAAGTGCTATTGCTATTGCTATTTCGTGCATAGAAGGTTTTCCTCTTGTTTGCTGTGGTAATTGGTGCATTCTGTCTTTATCTGATGGCATAAGGTTTTGTAGCGGCTTTTAAAGTTAGCTAGGTAGCCAGTTTTGTTTTTTCGCCAAAGAGATATTTTTTTTGATTGAAGCTTATTGTTATGGGTAATTTGTTTTTTGTTTTGTTTTGGGGGTTATTAGTGGTACATATAGTTTAATGAGTCTTTTGACTTCAAGCAAAAAAGTGTTATAATGTTCTTCAGCAGTTTTACAGGCAGTGAACAGAATTTGCCAATCAAGAGATGAGAGGTCGTTATCTATGAGATCACAGTTGGCTTTTTTAAAGTTATAATTGGGGATCCCATCCTTGTGATCATCTTTGTAAGGACATACAGTATATTGAGACAAAAGTCAATCATGCTGTGGTCACTTTTGGAAAAGGGTTCTTTTATTTGTAGACCATAAATTGAGTTTAAAGTGTTGCAGAAGATGAAATCAAGGCAGTTGTTGAGTCTAGTGTTATTAGTTACTAGTTGATCCAGTCCCAGATTAGTAACAGCATTGTACATGGTTGCATGTATGGGTTCAGTTGTACATTCGTTTAGGGTCCAATTAATAGGTAGATTGAGGTCACCAAGAAAGATAAGAGGGTGTGGGCAGGAGGCTGCCCACGCTAGTAGTGAAGTTAGCTTGTTCGCATGTTCGAGGTCGTAATCAGGGGCTCTGTAGCATAGTAAGAAGCGAAATGTGGTATTTAAGGATAATTCGCAGACGATGGTCTCAGGAAGAGCGAGTTCATGTGTAACTTGAATATTTTTTAGATTTAGGGACTTTTTATAGAAGATAGCAACACCACCCCCTCTACAAATTTCGCGGTAAACAAGATAGTCTCTTACTGTGGTAATGGAGTCTGGGAGGGATGCATTCAGCCACGTCTCGCAGACAAATATAATGTCGAATATAGCCGTATTTAGTAAAAGGAGAAATTCAGGCATTTTGTTTGCGAGGCTTCTTGCATTAAGTAACTTGCATTTAAGGTCTGTAGTGGTGGATATTGAGGAAGTTAGGGGTGTGCGTGCCTAGTTTTGGATGATGGGGGGGTTGTTGAGACGTGAGCTGTAGGACTTACTTTTGATACAGTCAGCGTGGTAGTCAATGTATAAGTTAGTCTCTCCTTGGTCTTGATGTCTTTTAAGTTCTGAGCAGAGTTCACGGGAGCGGACACGTTGCAGTATGGATAGGTCAGGCCGTGAGCGAAGTTTGTTAAGGTTGGTGTTGGTTTTGGCGATTGAGTTTATTGTATGAATGAATTTGCGTTTGCTGGACTCATTCTTGCAAACGGCTCTGCAAAAGTGTGGGGCCACCGAGCCGTCACTGTTCTTGAACTCAGGGCCATCTCGGGAAATGTTGATGATTTCTTTGGGGGAGATGGATGATGTCTGAAAGTTGCTGATAATGTTGCGAACCTTTGTGATATCATCAGATTCGTTGGTGTCCTCTAGACCAAATAATATAGCGTTGGGACGTTTCTGTTCACGTTCGATGGCGTCCTTGATGAGTATGGAGATATTATTTGCTGGGTTGATGATTGTTTGTGGTTGTGGTTGAGGTTGAGGTAGTGGTTGTTGGATTGGGATAGGATTTTGAGCTGGAGTAATATTGATGAGACACTTTTTGCATAGCCATATTATTCCTCTTGTAATCTCAATATCAATTTCTTTAGTTTTTCTTTTCATAGTTTATATGTCAAACATTTCCCTGGTTTGTTTGCAAATTCAAAGGTTATTTTGCTTTACATAGTTCATTTTTATTTCCATTTCTCTTACTGAACATAGATAACTAATTGTAAAAGCTTAATTTGTTGAGAAATGCTTATCTTCTCTGGAAATGTCTATAATTCTTTTTTAAAAAAATCCAAAATAAGTTGTGTTTTCACTTGTCTCTTCTTTTTGAGTTCAGTATTGTGTTGTATGAAATAATCTCTGATAAAAGCTTTACTTGCATCCCAACCATTCTTAAATCAATACTTTTACCTAAATTCTTTTCAAAGAATTCTTTTATTTTTTATTTACAGCCCTCCATTTGCTTATTTCTGTAGCAATATTCCAGTCTCTACCTAAAAGAATTGAATTTCCTTTTATAAACCAAACTCACAGGATTATTATTTGAAAAAGTCTTTGGCAGTATCTCTACTTTATGAAGCTTAGTAGCCAAATTCTTTGAAATCGAAATAGTATCTATTCTTGAAAAGCATCTATGTGTTTCAGAAACTCTGTTGAATTGTTATTTTTCTATTTCCATATATCAACAATTGTCCATCAAATCAAAGAAAATTTTGGGTAGTTTGCTTTGAGTAATTTTAATATTTTTCTCAAAAGTTCTATCCAGTTTTGGGGAGATTACTAAATTCCAATCCAGCATCAAACATCAATTTTCATAGAAAAAACATTAGTCTCTATATAAATTCTTTATAGAACAATAAAGTACCCTATCCTCATTTGGTGCATAAATATCCAATATCAAAGTCATAGTCTCAGACAAATTAATTTCCACCCTAAGAAATATATCATGCTCATCCATCAATACAAGTTCAAGTTTTATTTAAGGTTTTATATGCAAAACAATTCTTTTATTTTTTTAAGTTCCTGCTGAAATAAATTTCTCCTCCAATTTTTTTTTACAAATCAAATATTTTATGTCCTTTGTTTCTGATATGTGTCCCTTGTAGGCAAGTTATGTTTTGTTTTAATTTTTTCAAATCTCTTTTGAGAAGCATTTGCTCCATTTATATTTAGAAAAGTTGGTGCCTATAGCACTATGTCTTCTCCCTCTCATCTTTTGCTTCTTTGTGAGTAGTCTTTCTGTCTTGATTTAAAGTTTGTTTCTTATGTCTTGTTTATTCTTAAACTCCCCTTTCTAGGCCAATGGGGGTTTTTTTGTCTTCTTTTTCCTAACCACAGGTCCAAGATAACTACTGCTTCTCTCCTTTCTCCTCTAATGTATGTCCATGTGTTCATCCACAGTTCCTCAGTTTTTAATATCTTTCTTAGTTTCCTTTTTCTATGCTCCTTGGGATCAACTGCCCATTGCCCCAGGTTCATGTTTCTGATGTCCTTACTAAGACCAGTCTGTAAAATTGCAGCTTCTTTGTCTTCTGGTTTATTTCCATCTTCATTTCTCTTAGCATCTCCAAGGGTCCAATTTTCTTTGATTTAACTTTGATTCCTTCACTTATTTCTTTATTATAATCTGGACTGAACATTAATGTTGATTTAAGATAGTATCCTTTCTGCTAAAATGCCAATCAAACAGGTAGATGAAAATCAGGGCTTTTGGTATATGGATGCTTTTTCATATGCAAATAAAACCAATTGGCCATGATAATTGGCTGTCTGCATTTTGTATATAAAATAATATAACTAAGATAAAAATGCTAGAAATAAAGTAGCTGCTACTAGAAGTTTTGTTACCCTTAATCATAGTGTGATACCTGATGATCTGGAAGAGGCAAGAGGAATTCTCACAATGTAAAATTCTTATTTTTCAATGCTGGGCCTGTTTTAAAACCTCTGTCAGTAAAGATCATCAAAGGTTTGAAAAATAAAATCATACTGAGTATGTTAATATACAAATATTACGTTCTCAACTATCATTTGAGGCTCTTTGCACACAAACACACACATATACACAAACTCACATGTTATCTGTTTTCCAAGGATAAAGTAGTAAAAGGTTTCAGTCTAGAGTACAAATGTGCTGTTTTCCTGGAAGACTCAGAAAACCTAGCTTTTTTGGAGTTCTAGTTGTCTATCATTTTGAGGCAGGCATGCATTAATGTTCCCTTTCAGACTTTTCTAATAAAAAGGTACTTTGTTTTATCGCTGTGTCAGCTATGGTTTTGAGCAGGGGTGAAATTCAGCAGGTTGTGACAGGTTCTGGAGAACCGGTAGCGGAAATTTTGAGTAGTTTGGAGAACCGGCAAATACCACCTCTGGCTGGCCCCAGAGTGGGTGGGAATGGAGATTTTGCAATATCCTTCCCCCAGGAGTGGGGAGGAAATGGGGATTTTGCAGTATCCTTCCTCTGCCATGCCCACCAAGCCACACCCACAGAACCAGTAGGGAAAAAATTTGAATTTCACCCCTGGTTTTGAGATGACAAATTTATTTTGGGTTACATTTTGAGTCTTTAATTTTATGGAATAATATGTTCCAACAATAATTTCATTGTTGGAACTTTACAAAAATTAGACTATATCAAATAATTGGTTTCCTAGTTGGGGCACAGTCTAAGGGTCTGGTATCCTACTGGCTAAAGACAATGCATTAGATTATGAGTAATAATCTAAATACAGTGCTCACATCCAGATGTGTACGTCACTCCATCATGGTCTAGAAAAGCAGACAGCTTCCTATTACCCAACATCCTACAAGACAGATAGCTTATTTTGTACTGAAATTCTGTGGTGAAATAAATATTTTGCTTTAGGTTTTAGCTGTTATATTTCTATCCTGTACAGCTTCCTGCATTACCAAAGCTATTGGGCAGTATAAGAAAAAAAAATGGAAAACTCAAAAATTGCAGGGTTACACATAGAAAATGCTCTGTGAAATTGTATGACTGAAGCAATGTGAATGTTGAGCAAAAACACCAAATGAAAATTGGTGTACTAACTTTAAGCTTTATTATTAGCCAAGATGCTACCTAAACATTTTACACTTAGAACTTTCTGTAATAATCATAGTGCCTTAAATATGCATGGCCCAAGTTTCAGATTTCTGTGTCACCAGGACCATTGTTTTGTATCTTCTCTCTGTACTAGGGAATATGAATATGGGGATGTTTTTAATAAAGTAGTACTGTAGCTTGTGTTACAACTGTATCAGTGGTGGGTTTCAAAAATTTTCGCTACCGGTTCGGTGGGCGTGGCTAGGTGGGGGGACATGTGACTGAGTGGGCGTGGCCAACGTGATGTCACTCATGACCACGACCACTCAGTCACATGACCCCCCACACACACACATAGCTACACCCACAGGAAAAGGTAGGAAAATTTTTGGAATTTCCACCTATCTCCCCCCTCCCTTTGCCAGTCACCCCCGTTTCCCCTCCTTTAGCGACCCCGGCCCTAGCCCTGCTTCCTCCCCCACCACCGCCTCTTTGTTCGGGCTGCTTACCTTCCGCGGCGGCTGGTCCAGAGTCCGGAAGGCAAGCTGACCGGAGTTTTCAGCGGCCCCCAGCCAGCCGCCGCCGCTGGAAAGCGGCTGGCAAAGAAGCCTCCCAGGCTGCCAAAAAGTACCAGAGGTCATGGAAATGCTGCTGCCGTCGCCGCCATGTTCTTCGCGCATGCACATTCCATTGCCTTGCAAGTCCAATGGGATGCGGTGTACATGCGCGAAGAACATGGCAGCAACGGCAGCAGCATTTCCATACCAGATTTTTGGCGAGCGAGCGGTTCAGGGGCGTGGCCAGCCGGCCATCGCTACCAGTTCGGCAACCTTGGCCAAATTTTCGCCAACAGTTCGCACGAACCGGTTGTGAACCGGCTGAATACCACCTCTGAACTGCATAATGCAGGAATTCTAGATCCTCAGGTTATTCCCTAACACAGGGTGCATAGCTATGTGGATTAATCACTTAGTGTTTTAACAGAGGGATTTTGAGCTATCTTAGCAGCAAGTTGCCGAAACAATATTAACAGGTTTTAGGCATATGGCTTCCCTTACTGATCTAAATGATTATGCTGTGGAGAGAGAACTTATCATCACTGGAGAAGTTTAACACCTGTTTGGATTTGGATTCATTTATCTCCACTATCACATCTTCATCAAAGAGCTAGTCAGGGGCCTCTATGACTAATCTAGATGATCTAGATCAGTGGTTCTCAACCTTTCTAATGCCGCGACACCCCCGCGACCCCCCCCCACTACCACCGCGACCCCCTCCCTACCCTCGTGAAATGCTCCCGGTTCGCTCGTGCCTGTCGGTCGCCGTAGAGCCGGTCGCCAAGGTAGCGCGAGGCTCCGCCCACCCTCCTGGATGCCTCCATTTGGGTTCTTTTACCCTCTGTGCATGCGCAAAGCGTTCTGCGCATGCGCAGAGGGTAAAAGAACCCAAATGGCGGCGTCTGGGCGGATGGGCGAAGTCTCCCGCTTCTGTCGCTATCAGCTGTCTGGCGACCCGCAGGCACGGCCGAACCGGGAGCATTTCACCCCTGCAAGTGACGGTGGCACCAAGATGGCGGGCTAACGCGCGTGGCGACCCCTGTGAAATGGTCGTTTGACCCCCAAAGGGGTCGCGACCCACAGGTTGAGAACCGCTGATCTAGATGGCAATGAGAATGTTAAAACTGGGGTCTTATACCAGGCTAGTTAGAAGTAGGCCTTTGTAAACACAATGAGCCAAGTAAATACATTTAGTCAGTTAGATTATTTGACAGAATGCATGGAAAGGAAAATATATGGCAAATATTTATGATTGTTATTAATATCTGTCTTTTGCTTTTGTTTGATTAAAATATAAACTATACATTTAATGAAGTGTGTTAGAAAGTATCAATAATACTCTTCCAAAAATCCAGAATGTGCCAATACCTTCTTAGATTGCCTTCGAAGTCTTTTGCTTGCAGTGCTAAGCCAGAGCACATCTGCGCTTTCCAAAAAAGTAATATAGCAACAATAGCAATAGCACTTAGACTTATATACCGCTTCACAGTGCTTTACAGCCCTCTCTAAGCAGTTTTACAGAGTCAGCATATTGCCCCCAACCATATGGATGGAAAGCTGAGTCAACCTTGAGCCGGTGACATTCGAACTGCCAAACTGCTGGCAGCTGGCAGTCAGCAGAAGTAGCCTGTGGTATTGCATTCTAATCACTGCACCACCAAAGCTCCTTATGCCCCAATTTTCCTGATTTGACTTATTCACTACCTGTATCCTATGTCTTTATTTTATGTAATATTGCACATGTATTTGATGCAATCTTTTTTTACTGTCTTATAAATCTGCTATTGCACAAAGGTTTAATTTATTGACATAATCCTCTTTCTCAGCTAGAAATTAAGTTTTGATTATGTATTTACCTGCATCTATCCTTTGCATACTTTTCCTTTCCTTTTTCCCTTCTTTTATTATTAGACTTTGCATACTCAGGTGTCAGGAGGTATTTAAACTCAGTATATGATCATGTACACTGATGGCATTAAATACTGATTGCCTAAGAAACTGAATTTACTGTTCTTATTCTACGGAAGGAATATATATTTTTCAGGAATCTATATTCCAAGGTCAAATTAGACACAATCCAGCCAGGATGTTTTCCTGTATCAAAATGTATGTGTAAGGCGTAACCACCACTCAATATAGAGAAAAGCTTTGCATATAAATAGGCTGGTGTTTTGAGGCTTTAAATCAGTTATAAACAAAATTGTTTGGAAGCCATATCTACCACATTTGCAAATGTCATACAGTACTTTGTTTTCTTTTAAGAACATCATTAAAATTATTTTAAAAGTACAATAAATATTCTAACATGGATGGAACGTTATCCTTGTAGAATTATATTATAGAGAGACATATTTTGAAAAGGAAAAAAATAATATTTTCCAATTTTAAGAAATCTATATAAAAGAATGCATGTTATGGATATGTTGGAAATTTGGAAATGTGTAGATAAGGTTTGCAAGCAATCCTTGTTGATCCGCATTAGCATGCTTATGTTTTGCTTTCACATCCTGATGGAGATACTGTTTGAATATTTATTCAGTTTGAAATAAAGTCACACTTGCATCAAAAAATGTTTTTTATTAAAAAAAAAATCGCTTCCTATATTCAAAGTTTTTTTAATAGTTTTCCATTATCTGTTTTTGCAGCAAATTTAGTGGTGGAAGAGCGAACAAGACAGATGAAAATGAAAATGCACCGGTATAATCAGATAACAGGGTGTGAAGAACTTGAACATGAGCAATATACTAAGGTAAATATTAAAATACGACACTTCGTTTGAAAAATTGGAGAATTTACATAGATGTTAAAAATATGGTATAAAACAAAAATATTGAGCAAGAATACCTGATATCCCTCCAAAGATGCTTTTTATTGGTTTAACTTAGGAAGCTACTGATACTGTTATTATACAGAAACCATATTATGTCATTATTTCATTTGTAAATTTTTTTCAACGAGGGAGTACTTAGCTTTTTTTTTTTTAACCTAACTGCATTAAAAAAAAATATGAAATTGGTTACATTTAAATTTATTCTGGTTATTCTGGTTATGGGAAATAAAATTATTGCTATTTTCTCCCTTCCCACCCATCAAAATAGTAAAGAACATTAGTCATTAATCTTCATATTGTGTAAATTAAAGTTAAAAAATTCTTGAGGATTTCTAAAACAAATCATTTTTGTCAAATTAGAAATCTTTCTCTAGGATTTGTAACTGAATCAGGCAGATATTCCTCCTTTTTTAAAAAAAGCCTTTCTACAAATTGAAAACTTACATTTCAAGTAGTAATACAACAGGGGTGGGTTCTAACTTACCTCGCTGCCGGTTCGCTTCCTCCCGCACCGCGTGGCTGCGCCTCGTGGCCGCACGCGTGCTTCACGTGCGCGCGCATACGCAGTGCAAAAAAAAAATCCCCCCCCGAAAAAGCCGAAAACAAGATGGTGACGCATGCGCAGTGCCGGAAACTCGGCTTCTACGCATGTGCAGAAGAAAAAAAACCCGAAAAAAATCCCCCCCCATGCAAAAAAAAAAAAAAGATGGCGGCATCCATGGACCGGCACCGACCGAACCGGATCCGTGACATCATCGTGACGTCACCAGCGGGTCGCTACCAGTTCGGGCGAACCGGGAGGAACCCACCTCTGTAATACAACCCCTGTGCAGGCAATATGCAATTGAGTAGCTCAGAAGGAGAAGTGAGCAGGTCATTCCCTCTTTAAGTCATACCTTTTCCCTCTTCTCCATAATCTCTCACAACTGTTCTTCATGTATATAGTGTGACTGTTTACAGCAGGAAGCTTTTACTTATCTAAAAAGGCTTCCATGGATAATGGGCTCTTCACATACTATGGGAGAGCGGAAACGGACGAAAAGAAGGCAGAAAATCAGCTGGCCAGAACGCGCATGTGTGCTGGAGCTGACAGGGCAACGCCTCACGTGCCCTAAGATATGGCTCCGTGTGCCACCTGTGGCATGCGTGCCATAGGTTCGCCATCACTGTACTATAGCATGGGTTTGCAGAAGGAAAGGACTCAATTTGTTATTCACATATTCAATTGCATAATACTAATGTGTTGACCTAACAGTCATATCAATCATATACAGTTCATATACAGAACTCACTTTTTTGTGTAAAGTGTGTGATTTTTGCTAGTGATTTTATTATCCAATAACTAGGATTTTCTAGAATAACTTAACTCAAGAGTGTCAAACTGGCGGCCCACAGGCCAGATGCTTCACATGCAGGCCACACCCACCCCACGCCCACCCCAGTGCCAGGGTAAGCATTTCCAAGGGCAGGATAGTGGAAAGACTGTAAGATTTGTCTAACTTCATTGAAAGACTGTAAGATTTGCCTAACTTCATTGAAAGTTGAGATCTGGAACACTTACCTGCTGTTTGAGTTCATCCAACTGTTTTGGGTCATAACCTTAATGGTGCTGTAAAGGAAAAGAAATGTGAAACAAAATCAGAAGCAGTGATGTGATTTTTCTTTTAGTGACCACTTTGCTTAAACTTAAGCCTGAGTTTCTGGTCACAATTTCAGTTGCTAAACAAGGATTACCTGTAAAAGGTCACTTAGTCTAATATTCCAAACAGATTTCCACTTTGAAGTAATCATGAGAAAGATGTATTTAATATAAAATACCAAATGTATAATGTGCTTTTGTTCTCATACTTTGTTGGTTATTACAATTGCTAAAATTGCTGTATGTAAATTATGCTTTTATAGCTTCATAAATTAATAGTAGACTTTCATACTTGTGTGTCACAAAATATCTGATACTTGGTCTATTTCACAGTTACTTGAAAACTATGAATTAACTGCAGCTATGTTGCTATAAGGCAGGGGTGTCAAACGTCATCACGGCGGCGTCACATGATGTATTGGGACTTTTCCCCCTTTGCTAAACCGGGCGTGGCCGTGGCCAGTGAATAACGCATACAGCCCATGGGCCGGGAGTTTGACAGCCCTGCTATCAGGGGTAATACCTCCATCCTCAGTATTTGTACCACCTGGTGCAACATTCATGTAAACATTTGTAGCACCATCCAGACATAGCTGCTGGAATTCTTTATACTGTTATTATGCAATGTAAAACCAACTTTTAGAGCAAGTGATTATTTACAAAAATATTTCTGAGATTTTGTTTAACATGTAACACCTTTAATTTTCCAGTTTGCAGAAAAAAGACAGCTACTGTGACAGCAGTGCAATGCATTTGAAAGAGGTGCTTCACAATGTTCGCAGTACAAATGAAGCCCTTTACTTTGAATCATTAAAGTTGTCTTTTTTTCATATCTTGCACAGCTGTTTTAGACTTTTATAGGGCTGCCTATCATTCCTTCCCCCACTTCTGAGCCATGTAGCTTGCAAACTGCCTTCTCCAGCTTTATGGCTTACCATGTTGTGCAAATACACTATACCAAAATTTTCCCATTGAGGAAAACCAGAAAGTATCAACATGATCTTTTGGTGGATAGACTCCAGTACACTTCCTTCACAGAGTCTGCAGTTTACTTGATTTTTTTTATCTTTTACTAGATTTATTTGATTTTTTTTAATCATTATCTGAGTTTATTTGATCATTTGATGTATGACAGAGAAAAGACCATTAAAGATTGAAAAGTGGTCCAATACCTAATCTAATCTTAATGAAATAATTCAAAGATTGAAACTGTAAAGTGGGAATTTTATTAACAAGGGACAGATGGCAGAAACATCCAAAGCCAGGAGACAAGCAGCTATGCAGCCGCTGATTCAGGCAGATGGGGGTTTTAAGCCTAGAGGGCAAGATTCTAGGAGACTGCTAGCAACAACTTACTTGTATATACAACTTCCTAATTTTGTGAAATATTTTTTTTAAAAGTATTTACTGACGCTTCTTATGTAGCATTCAGAATATAAAGCAGAGAGTTTAATTGTAATATCAGGCATGAAACACTGGTAGATGAATTTTGAAACTGAACATAGATGATTTCATAAATTTTAGAAGGTTTTTTTTTAGATTTTTCAAATCTATATTTTTATAGCCAAATGTACTGCATTTAGATTCTCAACTAGTTGTCCAAACTGACAGATAGGGTGATTGAATTATTTACTGTTAAATTACTAAAAATATCAATACTTAGTATATTTTCAGGTCATTCTGAAATCATTTGAGCTGGATTATGCTATCTGTTCCTTTCATTAAAAGGAGCCCTAAAGAACAGAAGCAGGGTTTTTGTTTGGTTTTCTTTTGTTCTACCGTGTTTCCCCGAAAATAAGATCCTGTCTTATATTTTTTTGAACCCTGAAATAAGCGCTTGGCCTTATTGCCATGCACTCAAAAGCCCGATTGGGCTTATTATCAGGGGATGTCTTATTTTGGGGGAAACGGTATTATCCTTAATTTGCTGTATACCTTCCATTCCCTGGTTGCTAAATAATAGTTTTAAAAGTATCCATTAAAAATCAGCAAAATCCATATGTGGACCATGGGCACTGATTGTAGTAAACACCATTGGAAATCAAGTATAGAGTAGAAACTTTGAAGAGATTTCATCATCATTTAGCAGCTCAGATTGTTACCCTTAAATCATTTCAATATTCCACAGTGCTTCTGTTGCCACCATTTTTTAAAAAAATAGCAACTTCATGCTGAACATAAGAATGGCAAAATTATCTTTGTCTCCTTACCACCATAATGCTGGCTGCTAATTTTTTTTTTAAAAGGTCAGAGGTAATATGTGCATACAGAATTGTGGTCATTTGCAAATTAATATTTTTATTTATCCATTTTAAAGTTAATACCCTTTTCTTACTGTTTACCTTCTCATAACTGGTCCTCTAAACTTCATGAAATAATGTATGCCTTTTTTTAATTACTACATAAAATCAGCAGCAGTACCATTCTCACTGGTGGCCTTCTGAAGTTGTGCTTGTACACCAGTTATTTTTGTTTCTGTATGCGTGTCAATGGACCTCATATTGTCTCTTCTCATCTTCAGTATAATATACAAACCGATCAGTACAGAAGTTGTGATAATGTCTCTGCCAAGTCATCTGATAGTGATGTCAGCGATGTGTCAGCTATTTCCCGCACCAGCAGTGCCTCTCGCCTCAGCAGCACAAGCTTTATGTCAGAGCAATCAGAGCATCCAAGAGGCAGAATCAGGTGAGTTTTAAATCTTTAGGGTAATGTGTTAATATGTCAATTAAAAACCTTATGTCTTTTGCCATACAATGTACAGTGGTTTGCTAAATGAAACAAAACCCTATATAGAGCCGCGGTGGCGCAGTGGTTAGAGTGCAGTACTGCAAGCTACTTCTGCTGATCACCGGCTGCCAGCAGTTTGGCAGATCGAATCTCACCAGGCTCAAGGTTAACTCAGCCTCCCATCCTTCCAAGGTGGGTAAAATGAGGACCCAGATTGTTGGGGGCAATATGCTGACTCTGTAAACCGCTTGGAGAGGGCTGTAAAAGCACTGTGAAGCGGTATATAAGTCTAAGTGCTATTGCTATTGCTATTTTAGATTCACATAATTTTACGAAATAAACAGATTTGTCAACAATAGTAAACATTTGGTGAGATCAGACAAAGGCACTCACCTCTCTTCATATGGTAAAGCAGGTTTTAAAAAGTCATTTTAGCATATGTCATACATACAGATGTCCACAGGATATAGTATAATATCAAAACATATCAAGAGTTCAAAGAAAGTGCAGAAAAAAACAACAAATTCTAATTTGCAAAGATCCTTTGAAATGTGCAGGAATTTCAAGCAGATGCTGTAACTACCATCCAAGCAAGTTCAATGTAGGTTGAACTTCAGCAAGTGAAGTTTTTACACTTGCTGTATGATTTTTTTAAAATAGTTGTTTAAAAGAAGGGCCACAAAAAAGAACAGTAGAAGATGTGGGTGCTCCATCACTGCAGATTTTTAAGAAGAGATTGGACAACCATTTGACTGGAATGTTACAGGGTCTCCTGCTTTAGCAGCGTGTTCGACTAGAGGACATCAAATGTCCCTTCCAACTCTTTTATTCTGTTCAGTAAAAGTCAAAAAGGAAATATAGATATGATTTACAAACTATATAAAGTCAAATAAGAATTTTTGAAGTAATGTTAGATTTGTGCTGAAAATAAAACTGATTTTACATCAGTTTAACATATCAGAACCATTATTAAAATCAAGCCAGTATTTAATAGTTAATAGTCAGTGTAAAAGGCATCCCTTAAAATTAACCAGAGTTTTTATTTCATCTAAAAAGTCTATCCTTATTTAATGAAGCAATCACGATCAAATAGCAGTCTGGATATTTAAGTTGCTTCACGAAATATTTCTTCTGCATCGTATTTTTGAATTTCTTAAAACTTAAGTCTAGTTGTATGGTAATTTCCTGTGAGCAACACAAAATCAATTACGGTATTTTGTTGTGGCATGTCATTCAAATATTTATCAAATTTTTAAGGATACTTGACGCCATAACAGTTCTGGGTAGTATACAATCTTAAAAATAAATCCACAAGAATAAACCAACATGTTCTTAACATAGAACTCATCCATCAGAAGCTTATCATGTAATATAAACTGAGCCTGAGGAAGCACTAAGTTTTAAGAGGTTATTTGAATAAGACTAGGGTAGGAGCCACACAAATCTCTGGAAAGATGCTGTTCACATCAAAGTAGGATTACTTCTTGGGTCCCATGAGGTTGCATTTTTTAATTGATGGGGTCCAGAAGATGACAACTCTTTCAAATTAAACAGGATAGACAGATATCACAGGAGCCAGACAGTAGCCAGGCCCTACACCATGAAGGAGTTTATAGGGGATAACCAGCATCTCAGATTGCTCCAAACCTACTGTTAACGAGTGCAAAAGAACATAGTTGTTACATGGGCATATATGCATGTTCATGACTTCCCATGTTTTCTGGATCAGCTGCAGCTCCCAAGTGACCATGTAGAGTACATTGCAGCAAGTGACACACAAAGTGATCAAAGCAAGCCTTCTGGTGATAGGAAGTGACTATTCTGAAGTTGTGCTTCAGAAATGAGCACAACTGGCATATGTTGAATCTGTACAAAGGCCTGTCTGGACACAGCTGCCAGCTGCTCCTCAAGCCAGAGTTATAAATCCAGGAAAAAGCACATAATCTACATTTTCAACTGCTTCAGAATGATCAGACGTACACTGTAAAGTAATTTTGGATTTGCAGACATATGAGTGACTATTTCAGTGTCTGATACATCACAGCACATTCACATAAACAATATGATGTATTGTTGTATGTATGATAAGATACAGGGCAACTCTTATGGGCAAAACACAACTTGTTTAGCTTTCTAGGAAAGTGTGAACCAGATTATCTCTTCCCCTGCCCCCCCCAAAAAAACCCTTTAATCAACTATTTCCTTTTTCATCTATCCGATTATTTCATTTGGGGGGAAGATGGCATAGAAAATTACTTAAGGAAAGTAAGGATGAAATCTGTAAGATTTCTCTCTTACCTTTCAACAAATTACAGACATATGATCTAGTATTCCATTGTTCTTTTTCCCTCTACAGTAATTTGGGAATCTGAGTTGAAAAAGCAAATTCAGAAGAGTTACAGGCCGCTCTTGGACTAATGCAAAAAAGTATTTCATAGCCTGCAGGAATTTTATTAATATAGACAAATAGTAAAATATCCAATTTATTTTTAGAAACTCGTTGAAAGTATAATCCTATGCAGGTCTATTCATAAGTATGTCCATCAAGCTTGATTGGAATTATTCTAAGTAAAGATGTTGCAATAATGTTCCTGACTTAGCAGTTGTATTTCTTTTTAAAGAGACTAAGCAAGATTTCAATACATTGCTTGCTATTCAAATAATTTATCTCATACTTCTCAGCAATAAGATTTTTAATATTACTATGTGGCAGACTTGCCCTATCTTAAAATTACAATTCTTAAGTATAAGAATTACAGTTTAGCAAGTCAAATAGTAGTCCCCTTCATTTCTGTACAAAGGTACAAAACATCCTAATAGTTTCTAATAAATTTGGAACTTTTTGAGTTATCTGACTTCAACTATGTGATAGTGTGACTACTTTTTTGAAGAATTCTTCTTTATTTAATTGATTAAGTAAATAGAACTGAGCAAAGACTTATAAATTATGAAACCACAAAGAAAAAATAAGATTTCCCTTATAACCAGCAAACCTTATTGCATTTGAGATAGTTTTGGATTAACCGTTAAACAAACAAACAAAAGCGTGTGCTTATGACACCAAGGGAAGGGTTATTTATCTTAGCTATCTTTGGGAGGGTGATTAAAAATAGTTTGAAATAAATTTTTGTATTTCCATTTTTCCCTTACAATTTTATTTAAAATGCATTATGAAATTTGCATTTTTTTTCTGTTGCCCTAGTTATACTGTAAGTAAAATATTAGGTTCTATTACTTATGGCTGTTTAGTGTGAATTAAAAAAAAAGTTTAATATAGTTCTGGTGTCTTGCCTGGGAGATGGCCAGGAAGAATACTGAATTTTAAATCTATTTCACCTTCAGCTCTTACTGAGTTTTAATGTCTTATCAGTTAAACAATGGAAGGGCCAAAGGGCTCTATTGATGGGCTGTGCTTAGGGCATCAATTGTTCACAACCATGCTTTCAGATAACATGTGATTTTGCAATCAAACGTTTTCAGTGGTTTATTTTTTTCCTTTCTTTCTTTTGTTAAAGTTACACACAAAAGCTAGACATTGCACAAGGAGAGACCTGTTAATTTGTTGGAGCCTCCAATCAATAGTCTAAGCACCTTTTTTGACTAACAAATTTTCCTAAAAGGCATAAGCTTTTGTAAGCTGCAGCTTATTTTGTCAGATGGAGTGGTTAACCCAATGTTTCACAACCTCAGCAACATCAAGATATGTGGACTTCAATTCCCAGAATTCCCAAGCCATCCTCTTGAAGAGTTGAAGTCTACAACTTTGAAATTGCTGAGGTTCAGAAACAGGTTAAGCCAATATAGGGTTTGAAAAGAGGTTGAGGCAAGTTGTTGTTGGTGGGGAGATCAAGGTTGGCTATGCAGATGGAGGTGACATATGGGACAGATAACAAGTACTTCATAATTCCTTTTTTTCATTTTGAGTTATCTTCATTTAATTTTGCATGCCTGCATGTTGTGACTATGGGAAGATCAAAATCCTTAGAGAACTGCAAAGTTGATGGCAAAAAAGACAGGAGGATTTCATGGGAATTAGATGACAAGACGGGGCACAGTGAAAAAAAAAAGAATGTGGAAGACAAGAAAAGAAGGCATACTGTTGCTGACGTGAGGTAAAGGCTAGCTTCTTTCCCTTGTGAATTTGTACCTGTAACCCGAGATGTCATGATTTCATTAGTTTGGAAGAATGACATATGTTTCAACTGATGTATATGCATTGCTTGGTTGCTATTATAAATAACCAAAGGTGTTTTAAAAAATTAAACATCTCATATCTCTTTTTTCCCTCCCCATCACTGGGAGTCAAAATTTTATAGTAACACATTTAATAACGAATAATTTCCTCCATTTTTTTCACTCGAAATCTGTGGTTTAGTGGAGACAACTCATATTGTATAATGATAGAATCATCTCTGATATGTCTTCCACCATTTTCATAATATTTAGTACTATATTGTTATTTCATAATGTTTAGAATCATGTCAGTTCCAATGGTAAAACAATTTACATATCATAACGGATAGAGCACAAATCTAAACACATGATAAACACAAACTGATTTTGTATCTTTGTTAAATATCAAATGACTCTTTTCGGTCTGGCCAAGCTGGAAGAGCAGCATTATATCTTACATGGAAATGCCTTTTTTGCAAGGAATAAATGCAAAACGCACACAAATTCACTATGTAATTCTGAGTATATTCTAGTCTGCATACTCAGAACCCAGTACTATTGAGAGAAGAATTATTGGAGATAGAATTAAGTGACCACATCTTTTAAAGGATATTTCGTTGGACTTCCACCCTCATTTAAGCTGTGAGATGAGTTTCCCTTTTTTTGAAGGATAGGTTGGTGGTCAGATACAGTGGTTGTTTAGTAGAGAGGACTAACAAAGAAGCATCTTCAGGAGATTTGGAGAATTCTGAAGAGACACCCAACAACTGGTGAGATAGCTGCCATTATAATGTATAATATAGAGAGCCAGTTTGTAACTCTCTATATCAGGGGTGGGTTATAACTTACCTCGCTGCCGGTTCGCTTCCTCCCATGCCGTGTGGCCACACCTCATGGCCATGCGCTCGCTTTGTGCACGCGCATGCGCAGTGCAAAAAAATAAAAAAAATCCCCCCCCAAAAAAGCCAAAACCAAGATGCTGACACATGCGCAGTGCCAGAAACTCAGCTTCTGCGCATGCGCAGAAGAAAAAAAAACCCGGAAAAAAATCCCTCCCCAAAAAGTTTCCCCCCCCAAAAATCCAAAAAAAATCCAAAAAAAGATGGCGGCGTCCACGGACTGGCACCGACCGAACCGGTTCCGTGACATCATTGTGATGTCGCCAGTGGGTCACTACCAGTTCAGGCAAACCGGTCCGAACCGGGAGGAACCCACCTCTGCTCTATATTAATGGGATAGTATGGTAGTTAAGGCATAAAAACCAGGAGAACTGCACCTCTTGTAGGGATGAAAGTCAGTAGGGTGACTTAGGGCCAGTCACTGATTCTCATCTCAATCCACTCTACAGGGTTGTAGTTGTGAGGAAATAGGAAGCACCAGTTTAGGTATGTTCTGCTGCTGTGAATTCTCATTTTCTCTCCCTCTCCCCCCCCCTTTCTCTCACATGCACATGCACATGTACACACACACGTACACACACACACTTATTAGATAAAAATATAATAATAATAATCCTTGAAACAAATAATTGGGCCTGCTACCTGGCACTTCCTTTACTAATTTCACTAGAACGTTTTTCAGTTGTAGATTGCTGCTACAAGATTGTGCTACATGCCTACTCCAGCGCACTTCAGGTATCTGTTTGCCTTTGAATCCAAATATAGGTATTATGGTTTGAGTCAGAGTGAGTTTGATCTAGTGGTTTTCATCCTAGAAAGTAGGAGTCTCTGAGTTCTACCCTTGCCTTAAGCATGAAAGCCAGCTGGGTGAACTTGGCCAGTCATTTTTTTCTCAGCCCATCTCATCTCACAGGGTGATGGTTGTGGGGAAAATAGGAGGAAGGAGTATTAGGTATGTTTGCAGCTTTGTTATTTATGAAAATAATAAAGGCAAGTTAAAAGTAAATAAATAAAACTTGTGGTTGGACATGGCACACTGTTTTGTTGAAAGAATGCCTAGAAAATGACAAAGTGTAAATGAAATGGTGGAATATAGGTTTAGAATGTTAAAGCAGGAGTAACTCTACTAAATCCTCCAGTAAGACTTTGATGACTGGCCATGGCAGCCGTTTGCGAAAGTGCCCCAGGCCAAAAGGGTTATGACACATACTGTAATATGTCTACCATTATTTGGTACACTATCATGTTCATTATTCTTCATAGTTGAGTAGCTATTTGGAATATTCAGCAGTTTGTGTGCTCTTCAACACTTGATTATAGTGTGAATCTCAAATTACTCTCCGATCGAGAAACATGACAGCAGTGAAGTTTTATTACTAGACAGTTCAACTGTTAGAGCTGCAGACAGAAATAAAATTGTAAATATCTACAGTTCTGATCAATGCAATTGAAGCCTTCATTCGGTTTAAAATTAAATAGTTCTTGCTTACGTTCTACTCTTATAAATATTTACTAATCAGTAAGTTTCACTGAGCAGAACTTGTTTGTAAGAAAACTTGCATAGGATTGTAATGTTAATTGGTTTGTAAAAAGACTATTTTTTTTCAAGGTAAGAATTTTCTCTGTGATTGACTGAAAGGACATTCTGAAGTAACACTTAAATATGGGACACTTGGAATAACAGGGTAGTTTATTTTTAGAAATATGATGTTCCTCATTAAATAGAGATGATTATCTTTCTCTTTGGTCCAGGACTGCTACTTGCACTGAAATTAATATTCATGAGCCACCTCCTTGTAAAGAGATCCATAGAAACTCAGATTTACAGTAGTAGGTATTTAACAGAGAAAGCAGAAAGCATACTTACTAGCATTGATGAAATCTGTCAACAAACCACAATAAGAAAAACTATGTATGGTCTAAAAAGAAGCCCATGAGCTATCGATAATTTCTTATTGTACTGAAGAATTATATGAAATGGGGACGATCTATCTGTGAGTGAAATTATCAAAAATTCCATGCTAAGAGATCCACAAGATCGAAAAATAGTGACTCATAACTTGTGCAGAAGCAACTGTGCTGCTGGCCTTCATTTCAAAAAAAAAAAAAAAAAAAATTTTTTTTCACGGGGGGGGGTGGGCGGGCA
>QLTV01003139.1:536406-555341 GCA_003457575.1 Thermophis baileyi | reverse complement strand
TATATATATATATATCCTGAAGAAGCTCAGTCAAGCAAACTAATAAGAACATAGCATGATGCTATGTAACATGCTTTTAATTTTTTTTTCTCTTGAGGTACTTTAGAAACCATAAAAGCTTCATCTCTATAGCCTAAAGAAAGAACAGGGGTACTGTAGAGAGATGGAAGAATGCTTTAAGGTTCGCAGCTCTCTTCAAAGCTATGAATCCGCTCCTCATTCTGATAAGTGTAGATCTCCTTAGCTGATGCTTAAGAAAGAAAAGGAAAAAAGAAAATCTTGATTTAAATATAGGGTTTAGTCACATTTATAGAAGGTGATTTCATCGGCAAGATAATCACAGTCTGCAGGTATGTCAAATATTTCTGATTGGATTATCTTACTTTATCCTGCCTTTTTTAAAAAAAATGATTGATTGATTGATTAATTGCCCCTTTTTCCACTTCATTAGCACCGATAATGTGAATGGAATTCAGCTGCTTAAATAACCTAGGGTAGTTTATATATGCTTGGTTTTCAAATAAATATTCAGATAAAAATGCATAAGTGTACAGTATGTGTTCAATCTATTTTACAAGAAGTATCTGGAGTTAATAATATTCAAAGTAATGTTATGTCAAATATTTGCTTATGCAAGATTTTTAAAGAAATGGTCCTAGTTTGTTTGGGGGCAGTACCTCTTAAAACTGTATTTCAATCCCAGTCAATGTGGCAGCATGAACATGATCTCTTCTGATATCTAGATTTCTGTTGAATGGTCATATCAGAAATAGTATGCAAAATTAACGCTACTCATTTTGATTCTTCTGAATAGAGCTATGATTAAATGCGTTTTTCTATTTACCAAACAGGCATCCCAGAGCTTCGGGGTACTTTGCGTCTCTCACAAATCAATGTTGTGTTTTACTTCTTAGAAGAAGAATGGGGCCATCAGACATTAAGTGTATTATCTCATTTATTTCAGTGGGTTTTACTTCCAAATAAAAATGCTTCAGACTTGTATCTGAAACAAGAGCCTCTCCGTTGCGTTGATTTCCTACATTCATTCTCTCTATTAAAGTGTTACATGAAGAAGGAAGACATCCTGCCATTCTTGTCTGTACACATATGTATATAAAAAGATACATATGTGGTCTTAGTTATGGATATTTAACTCTATATTCTATTGTAATAAAACTTATTGTGATGAAGATTATGTTATTCATAAAAATATGGTCTATTGAAAATAGATTGGGTTACTTTAAGGATTCATAGTTTATATAAAATATTCACCAGTCGTGTATTTTTAATTGATATTGGTGCACGTTTCGGGTTCTTTAAACAATGCAGTAGCAAAGATTGCTGTGATAAGCAGTGTTGGGTCATTTATATATTTGTTATAAAATGGTTAACAATGATGTTTTGGCTCAGCTTGGAAACTGGCATTACTTTTACTCTCATTATAATTTGTTTTGTTCTTAATTTTCTATGAAGAGACAACATTTAATATAATCTATGAATGGAATAAAATAACTCCTGTTTCAACAGAGTGATAAATGTATGATAGGGGTACATTGTTTGTGTAGTCAATATAGTTTAGTGTATTCAGAGAGTTTTTCCCTTCCCTTTCCCTTTCCCTTTCCCTTTCCCCTTCCCCTTCCCCTTCCCCTTCCCCTCCCCATGTAAGCAAGGGATTGAGAATAAGGGATTGAGCGACTGACTGGGAAACTGTCACCCCCCTCCTTCCTTCCTTCCCTCCTTCCTTCCTTCCTCCATTTTCTGTTTCTCCCCCCCCTTCCTTCCCTCCTTCCTTCCTTCCTTCCTTCCTTCCTTCCTTCCTTCCTTCCTTCCTTCCTTCCTTCCTTCCTTCCTTCCTTCCTTCCTTCCTTCCTTCCTTCCTTCCTGGCATTAATTCTTACCTTTGTCTTCTTTTCTTAAATTGATGTGCTGACTGCCAAACACAATTTTAGTATAGTGGAATTACTATGGTTCCTTTCATCTTCAGAAATTGGGGAGCTGATTTACCACATTCAATGAATTAATGAATATTGTATTAAATTTTTGTGAGGCAGCTTCTTTGAGTGCCTTACTACTGGATGACAAAGCCATTCTTTGCACATGGGGCTTCTTCTGGCAATTCTGAACAATGCCATACTTCTCTTGATGGGGTCATATTTTAAATAACTGTAATAATACCAATAGTTGTGTTACAATTGTGAATACAGTTCACAGTGTTATTAGCCATTGCTAATGTGATTTTGTATGAGTTTTTTTGTTTCAAGACAAATGAATATTTTATGAAAATATAAATTGCTATATTAGAATCTGGGAAAAATGAACAGGTGTATTCATGGTTATAGATGTTCACATTATTCTGATTTCTCTACTCATTTCACTTCACTAATAGCCTTCTACATTCAGATTACTTAATGATGGTTTTTTTTTCTTATGTAAAGTGACTGGAAGAATTTAAATTAGTTTCCCTTGTCCTACAGTCTAGCTCATAAACTGATGAAGAAATCTGCCGTGAAGAAGTGTGATATGTGAGCAATGCATGTGCATTTTATGCAAAAGCTTCAGATTTAGAATGCAACTGTTATCAACTCCATTCTGTATTTTAAATTATATATATATATATATGAATGATAACTAGAAGACATTTGTATATAATTTTTATATTCAATTACCTGGGTATCATTAAATGTAACCATTTTACATTCAATGAGCTTCTTATATGACTTATATATGGCTTATTTACAAGAAAACTTTAGGGAACAATACAGATGTACTTAATGGAAAGAACTTGATCTGAACTAAGGCTCAAGCATATTTATTTCCTTAGTATGGATTGGATTTTGCTCATAAGTAAAACTACCTCAGATCTGAGCTGCAGCAATCAGGGATACAGAGAGCTTATTAGTTAAGGATTCAGAGCCCCTTTCATTATAATGCAGGAGATCTGAATCCATGTTTTAATGCTTCACTTTAGGTGATTTGTGGTGTTCTTCCTTGAATTGCTTCATTTGTTCAACTATTTATACAACAGCTATCAACAACTGCTCTCTGCCTGTCAGTCTAAAGAGCAGGAATTAGTTGGGAATGTAAAAGCAAGAGCAGCACTGGAGAATTGAGAGCCGAGGTGGCGCAGTGGTTAGAGTGCAGCACTGCAGGCTACTTCAGCTGACTGCTAGCTGCAGTTCGGCAGTTCAAATCTCACCAGCTCAAGGTTGACTCAGCCTTCCATCCTTCCGAGGTGGGTAAAATGAGGACCCAGATTGTTGGGGGCAATATGCTGACTCTGTGAACCGCTTAGAGAGGGCTGTAAAGCACTGTGAAGCGGTATATAAGTCTAAGTGCTATTGCTATTGCTATTGCTATTGGCAACATCATGATCATCCCCTTGGGTCCTGAAGATGGGGATCTGGAGCAATATTTTAAAAAAACTTTTCCTAGGTTGTGCTCTTATGCTTTCTGTTGACTGCTGCGGGGGGTGAGTTTCTTTAAAGATGCTGCCCAACAAATCTTTCCTCTTCGGTTTCTTAGTTGTATCATCCTTTTATGATTCTTCCAGAAATGGGCATCTTCTTGAATAAAATGAAGGTGGCCTCTGCAGAAACAGTCATGAAATGCTCAGGATGTAAGAAATGGGTGCCCTTGCTGAGAGGTTAGGACACGGCACATGCTTACTAGCAGGCATTTGTTGTAAAGAGCCAGCACTGGTATGCTACTTTCCAAAAAAGCCAATAGTGTGTGATTGAGTAAGCTATAAAGCTATCCTGCTCATGACCTCCTGACCTTTTTTGCTTCTCAGAGGAGCAAACAGACACCGAAAACAGAAACCAATGGCAGATTATATCTGTGTGAATGTGAGTGTGTATGCAGATCAGGGGTGGGTTCTACTTACCTTCCCTACCGGTTCTGATTGCGACCGGTTCTGCGTTTTGTGCCCACACGCTCGCTTTGCACACGCCCCCGTCACGTTGCGCGAAACACCCGGAAATAACCCTCTGCACATGCGCAGAAGCCTTTGCGCATGCGCAGAGGGTTATTTTTCAAGCCGCAGCGACCGGAGGACCAGTTCGGGAGTGTGGACTGCCAGTCTTTGCTGCCGGTTCGGTGAGCGGCAGTAAATTTCCGCTACCGGTTCTAAAGAACCGGTCCGAACCGGCAGCAACCCACCTCTCATATAGATTTATGAAAGGGCGCCTAAGAACCTACTCCACTCAGTTTTTTAAAAGTTTATGATACATTTTCTACTGAAAATTTACTAATATAGACAATATTTTTGCTTATGCTTAAGAGATGTTTGTATGATATGTATGCTATATAAGTCTGTTTCCTGTCAAATAGAATAGAATAGAATTCTTTATTGGCCAAGTGTGATTGGACACACAAGGAATTTGTCTTAGGTGTATATGCTCTCAGCGTACATAAGGAGAATAAAATACATTCATCAAGAATAAAAAGATACAACACTTAGTGATAGTCAAGGTTACTAATAAGCTATCAAATCGTACTAGGAAACAAATAAAAACAATATAATTGAAAGATACAAGCAACATGGTTATAGTAATAAGTGGGAAGAGATAGATAGTAAGGAAGAGAAAAATAATAGTAATACAGTCTTAGTAAATTATTTGACAATGTTGTGGGAATTAGTTGTTAAACAGAGTGATGGCATTCGGGACAAAACTGTCCTTGTGTCTAGTTGTTTTGGTGTGCAGTGCCCTATAGCGTCTTTTTGAGTGTTTCAACAATAAGTTGAAACAATTTATGTCCAGGATGTGAGGGGTCTGTAGATATTTTCACAGCCCTCTTTTTATCAGTTTATCAGTTTAGACTAGACTAGACTAGATGAATAGAATAGAATAGAACAGAACCTTGGAGATCTTCTAATCCAATCCCCTGCTGCAGGAAACCCTACACCATTTCAGACAAGTGTTTGTCCAGTCTCTTCTTAAAAACTTCCAGAGTTGGACCATTCACAACTTCTGGAGGCAAGTTGTTACACTGATAAATTGTTCTGACTGTCAGGAAATTTCTCCTTAGTTCTAGGTTGCTTCTCTCCTTGATTAGTTTCCACCCATTGCTTCTTGTCCTACCCTCAGGTGCTTTGGAGAATAGCTTGACTCCCTCTTCTTTGTGGCAACCCCTGAGATATTGGAACATTGCTATCATGTCACCCCTAGTCCTTTTTTTCATTAAACTACACATACCCAATTCCAGCAACTGTTCTTCATATGTTTTAGCCTCCAGGCCCCTAATCATCTTTGTTGCTCTTCTCTGCACTCTTTCTAGAGTCTCAACATCTTTTTTTTACATTGTAGTGACCAAAACTGGATGCAGTATTCCAAGTGTGGCCTTACCAAGGCATTATAAAGTGGTACTAACACTTCACATGATCTTGATTCTACCCTCTGTTAATGCAGCCTAGGACTGCTTTGGCTTTTTTGGCAACTGCAGCAGGCTGCTGGCTCATATTTAAGTGATTGTCTACTAGGTCTCCAAGATCCCTCTCACAGTTAATATTAAATAAACTAGGTATAATAATCTATTTTAAAGTAATGATGCCATTGAGTTAGTAAAATAATTGAAAATTAGTAAAAATAATCAAAGTATGTTAGTATTTAGTAAATTATAGTAGCAGATGAAATTTTCCTTTTCATGGTTTGTTGTTTAAATTGCTGTGATCTGGTAAATTGAATGTTTTTAAAAAAATGACTGTATATTCTTTAGAGATGCATCTTCAAAAAAAAAATGTTTCGGAGATGATCATCTCAACAGTCCTTGGCTGTCCTGATTCTTAAAGAAAGAAACACTAAAGAAGTCTGTTGTTTCTTTGTAAGGATGCCTTTGCTGTGTTACCTATTGTAAATTGCTCTTCCAGTAATGGAAATAATGCCCTTTGGATAGTAACATAATAGTTGCACTTTTGCTTGATCTGCCACCTTATTTTTGACATGAAGCAATATACTGAATGAGGATAGTCATTCCTGAGACTGAGCGCAGGTCATTTCAGGAGAAATTATGCTATAATGCATCTTTCAAACAGATAATGAAATAAGAGTATACAAATTTCAGTATAGTTCATTGATCCCTCTTTATGGCCTTCTTCCCAGAGTCAGAAGTTCACAATCCAATAGAGAGACTAGAAGGGGAAAGCGGGGGAGGGGGGAGAGATTTTTTTCCCTTTCAAATATAAAGTGGTTTGTTTAGAGGCTGTGACAAACATGAGAATGTTTCTTTCATGAGAAATGCTCTTGAGTGATAGATCAGGAGTGCTCAGTTTTTCCCAGATACAAGAATGGCAGGTTGGAGATTATATTTCTAAATATGATAGATGGATACTGGATAAACATTAAACATGGTTTAATTTTCTTTACATTTACATTAAAGACAACTAAGAGAATAATTCTTCAATTGTATATTTAATGTGACCTTTTGTCAGTTACAAATAGAAATTAACCATGTATACAAGACTGCTTCCAAGGTTTTTGAGAAGTGATACAGTTTATGGATTGATGAACTTACACATGTTTTTATGACATTAATTCCTCTGCATCTTAACACCTCTGTATTAAATATTGCAATGGTTTTCTCCCTTCTACTTCAGTTAAAAGTTTTAAAAGTTATATGCAAAATGATCAGATTAATGAGTTGTAAAGTTTGTCTACTTTTCTGTTTTCAGCGAAAAAATATATAGCCTTAATGAGTGCATTTCTTTTGCAACTGGTCATTTTTTCCTCCAGTATTTCAATTGTGTTTTCATCAATACTATCTTAAAATTCTGACTACTTTTTTTATGTATCCATAATCATTTATATATCCAAAATATATTTATAAATCAACATCTTAGGCATATTGACAAGAGTGTTCTGTTTGTTTCCCAAAGTAGCTCTTTTGCCTGAAGATTTGTTTTGAAATCATGTATCAGAATCATTTGTATGAAATAGGAATGTTTAATTTTTCGTACTCTAACACTTTTCTGTACAATTTGTTTGTTGAACCTTTTCAAATTACATGTGTAGTATAGTGCCACAAGTTCTAATAGAATGGTTTCTGTTTAAAATGTTCACCTTATATCTAGTAATTGAGATATAAAGACTCCAAAGTGTGAGCCACATATCTCTTCATCAAAACATAAATAAAAAATGTCATGGGAACATAGCCCATGGGAGAGTCCTGGCTATTATGAAGTCAATGTGGTGTATAAACAAAAGTGTACAAGTATCCCAGCCAACTGTCAGTTTGCAATGGGAAAATCAAACATTGCCTATATCTCAGGGGCATTGCTATTTCTAATCAACAAAAAGCAAAGATATAAAGTACCTATAGACTTGGATTTCAAAAAACAAATTGGTTGAATTATTCAGCCTTTCTAGAACATCAGCCAGTATTGACTAAACATTTTCTTTATCTGATCATTGCAAGATGGTTCACTCCACATCCCTCATAAGCCTGTCACTTACTCTCCAGTTTCAAAGATGTATGATCAGACATTTCTGGCAGATGATTCGTTTTGTATAGCTCATATACCAGAGATGCCTAGAAATCAGTTATGCTCGGTAGAGGAAGAGGTTTTAACTTATTAATTCCTCTTTCACGTTTGAAATTACTTTGTGTGTGTGTAAATACTGACATGCTTTAGAGTTCTCAAAGGCAAAACTTGGTTTAAGTGTCACCATACTTATTGTCTTTATATACAATGCAATAGATCTTCAGGAATATGTTAATTTATCCAGGTCTGTGTTTCTTGCAGTGCTATGTTTAGTAGGGTATATTGTCTTTTACATGATCATAATTTCAATGAAACTCAGAAGTACTAAGGTAAAACATAATGTCCATGTTTTGATAGTGGCATCCGAACAGTTTGCTCTGTATCTTAACTTTCAAATCCATAATAACAGATCAACGGAAGCACAGAATGCTATGAATTGCAATGGGCAGGTGAACCTCTGCAGTTATGACCAGTAGAAAAGGCTGGTGTTTTTAAGTTTAGCCATTATTTATAGAGGTGTGTCAAATGAAACAGTTGTGCATCCCACTCTGCAGCTGAAACAAGACACACATAAAAGTCAACAGATGCCATTCAACAGAGGGAAGGTCGTGAAGATCCAGAAGAGTGTATTTCCATTGTTAATGACATGCTCAGATGGGAAGACCTTTTATCAAATGTTTTCTTGAAAGAATTCTCACATATCTTGTCAACAAAATAATTGGGTGATGAATTGTGTTTATCAATTATTTATGAACCTCTTTTTAACATGATGGAATTTATTTAAATTGCATGCATTTTGTAGGTGTTTGCCCATTTGCTTGATTTCCAAGTGACCAAGCACCCCCAAATGCTGTTCGATGCTCAGCATTTACTTCCTAGTGGCCTGATGCAGCTGTTCATCAGAATTCACAAAAAGCTTACAGTGGCCATTTCAAAGGAATCTTTTGACCCTCTCTCCATCTTGAGATACCAGTAGTCCCTCAGCAACCATCCCAAAAGGGATGTGAACAATTTTTCTGCATTTTACAGAGATAGAAAATAACCAATATACTACAGTGCAGTCGACAAGCAGAATGTGGGATTGGATTGAATTGTAGACAGATTGTTGGCTGGTTTACAATACAGTCTCTCTCAGCTTAACACATCTGAAAGAATGATTGTCAGAATGAACATCCCATATCTGTATTATGAATGGAAGTCTTGCTCCTGGATTTTTGTAGAAAATCACCCTATTGGGCAGCCTGCAACCAGGGTATAATAAAGGTGTACCACATGAAGGAAAAATAGTGTCTCATGAAATTATAAAGTCAGTGGTGGATTTTGCACCACCTCAGTTGATATTGTTCTTCGTGACATGCTCAGAAGTAGATATTACATCCCCCCATCATCTTCATCAGCCTGGGATCTACTTGTGGATAGATAGGCATCACAATCCAACATATCTGGAGAATATCAGGTTGGGTGAAGTTGCTGAGCAATTCACAAAATATAAGCATGGCTGTTGCAAAACCAGCACTGCATCATAAATATGCTCATAAATGTGCAGCAAATGAATGAGGAATCATTGCATTGTATCTTTCTTTAAAAAAAAAAAAAGCTGTGTTGCAGTTCCCTGTGTCTTCTGTTTAAATGGAGTTGAGTTAAGCTTACACTCCAGGTAAGTGAATGTAGGATTGTAGCTATAGATGGTAAATGCTATATATTAAAAAGATCAAAACAGATGCATGTTGAAAAAATATGATGAGTTGTTTATTAGCAAAATAGTATTAATGAGTAGATAAAGTAATGAATGAACTGAAATGTGTAATCTACAAGACAGTATGCTTGCTAAGAATAAGATAATGCAGTTTTATTGCCTATTATTTAGAGGTGTGTTTAGTTCAATATTCTCTCATTTTAGTCTACAGTGAACAACATACATAACTACAACAATTTTTATAACCTTTTTAAAATTCCCCATAAGTCTTCCTATTACAGTTTCTACTACTTTGTGTTTTTCTGTCTGTGGCAGAGACTGGCAACAAGAAGCTGAAAAGCACTATACAAAGAAGCACAGAGACAGGAATGGCAGCAGAAATGAGAAGTCGCATGGTCCGGCAGCCCAGTCGGGAGTCAACTGATGGTAGTATCAACAGTTACAGCTCAGAAGGAAAGTGAGTTGAAGCCTGTGAAAACCAGACCCCATTATATGTGTCAGACGAGCAGGTGATTTATGGCCAAGTTGGAAGGTTAGGGTGTCCATAGTGTTGCAACAGGGGGCAGATCAACTGTGGCAACCAGGCAGGAGAGGCAATCTTTTAAAGAAGGGGGAAAGGAAGGATATACAAATTTAGAGCAATAGTGCCTATATAGGACAGCAGAGGAAGATAAATTGGGACAAGATTGACCTAAAAACCCTGCTGTCTCATTGCAGGTGAATTGAGTGGGAATTGTGGTTGCTCAGTAGTGAAGAAAAAGTACTTTGGAGATTCTCTTGGGTGATTCTGCTGAGACTCTAAGATAAAATATCCCTGGTTATGCTCTGGCAAGACTTGCTGCCTAGGGTTGGAAGATCCCAGGGGAAAACTTTAGCCTAAATTGCTGTTTTAATATGTGATAGCTTTTAATAGAGGCTTCAGGGGTGGATCAGGTAATTTCAAATGCTATAATTTGATTTTAAATATTGGGATGTTCTGCTGAGGTTTGCAGTTTCCTTTTAGCCAGACATTTATCAAAACTGGAACCGCTATGATGCAGAAAAGAAGCCGCCTCAATCTGATTCTCAAGATGGAATCTGTTATTCAATCTGAATGTTACTTTTTTTCCCCACTTTGGTAAATGTACATTGTGACAAGCATACTTAAATAAATAATCTGGTCATCTCTGAAAATAAGATAAGATTGTTCTTCAATCAATTGGCTGTATTAATCCAAACCCACACATATTTAATAAGGCCCTTGATCCTAAATATGTTGCCAAACTCTGCTATTGGGCTAATGTTGTCATGATAGGATACCAAATTTGGGATTCTTCTATGTATTGTTATTATAGATAGGAAAAAGAAATTGAAGGAATGTTTTCCCCAGCTTCATTGGGACTGGAATGGGTGCACACCGTTTTTTACCATGCCTAAAATCTTGGGTTGCGCCCCCCCCCCCGCTGTTTCTAGACCAAGGGAACATTCGACATGCAGAGCTTCTAGAAAAAAATGAGGATATTTCTTTATTGTCTTTACAATTATCTAGACTCAGCATATCCAGAGTGCTGCCTGGACATGGTGGGAATTGTAATTCAGAATACCTGATGCTTTCATTTGAACTCGATTTATACGGTGGGGTTCTGTTTTGATAGAACTAATATTGTCCTATCTTATGTGACAATTTCAGAAATGAATAAGTTTTCCAAAAAGAGTAAGGTTCAAGAATATGGCAATGTGTTCTACATTCCATAGGTTCATCCATAGCTGTGCATTTGAAAAAAAAAGTCATGCCAAAATAATAGCCAGATAATATGAATTATTTTTTAGCCCTTCTACTCTGTTTTTATTACAGTCTAATATTTCCTGGAGTTCGACTGGGTGCTGATAGTCAGTTCAGTGATTTTCTGGATGGGCTTGGACCAGCTCAGCTAGTGGGACGACAGACTTTAGCAACTCCTGCCATGGGTAAGAGTATATTTCTTTTACCTGTAAAACAGATTAGCTGTTTAAAAATGTATTGTTTGAGAGCAGGGTTGTCACGTCCTTGTCTAATTAAGCAGTTTTTAAAATTTGTCCCATTTTTCACCCATTCTGTATGTATGTATAGCTATGTGTGGGGCCATTTCTGTGGGTATATAGTAAGTTGATATTCCAAAATATTTTAGCCTGGACCGTGAACTAATTACATAAAAGGAAATATTAAGATAATTTATTCAAGTTAAAACAGGTGGGTTGAGTTCCTTTTGTGACTTTTGCAACATTTCCCTGTACCAGTTTGTGCTACAAAACTCCGAGGTTTATTTTCTCTTTTTAATTAGGGTTTTTATTATTGTTGAAAACATTTAATCACACTCTAGCAAAAACATTCAAGCAGGTGAACATCAATGACCAGAAAACTTAGCTTGGATCTAGTTTTGCCCTTCTGTTACTTAAAAGGGCATTTGAACCTGTGGGAATTCTTGCTAAGAGAAGTGTAGTTCCCCTTTGTATTTACAGCTCTCCCTCCCCCTGGGGCAAATTTTCTGGGAAGCCAAGGAACTACAAGGGAAAGAAAAGCTATAATTACTGTGTTTCCCTGAATCCTGTACCTTCCATCCACTCACGAGATTTCTGTATCCAGTCCCATGAATTTAAAGCAACTGGCTCTCACGTGAGCTAGCAAACAGGCAGGAGAGCTGAGCAGTACAAAAGAACTTTTCTGCACCACTTATTCTTTCAACCATTCACCAAAAGACCTGGGCAAACAATGCAGAAAAATCTTCAGGTTGGGAAACTTCAGGTGAGCTGCAGTCTGTCCATCCTGGGAGAGTCATCAGCTAAGGAGGCAAAGATTTGGGGCAAGGGCTTCTGTCACTTGTCACCTGTATTCTGAGGTCTGTAATAGAAGGCTGAGCAGGTCACTTCCTTTATTCTTTGGAGCAAGATTAATGAAGCTGTTTCCAACATATGCTCTTTTCAGAGTTACGTTGAAGTGCTGAAACATCACTCAATTCTGCTGCATAGACAGTTGGATTCCGAGCCATTTGTAACCATCTAGCTCCCTTCCCCTTCTTGGAATTTTTCAGTCCCATGATCTTTCCCAGAACATATGAATTATATATGCAATATACTAGGATGCTGCCAATATTAATGTAAGATACAAACTACAAGCATGGGTGAATGCAGTCTTCCCAGATGGCTTCCTTTGTAGAGAGTGAACTTCTCTCTGAAGATCTGCCAATAGGCCATCTTCTCTTTGAAAACTGTTCACTTGATGCCAACCGTTTTGTCTTGATGACAGAAGTAGAAAGAACAGCCTTAAAGTTTCCTGAGCAGGAATACAATGAACCTGGCCCCAACTTCAGATGTTACTGTATTTTTATTTAGGGTAGAGTTTGTTTATTTCTGTCTAACAACTTCATTTAGAGATGTACTAGCTATGTTTCAGCTATCATTGAATCAGTTGTATTATAAATGATGATTTGATTTTTTAGTTGTATATAATATACCTGCTGGGTTTTAATCAATGCAATTATACAATCAGTTCATGCATGACTTAGGTTGAAAACAATTTATTTTTCCCAGTGACATATTATTTCTACTATTTATGCTTTTAATTTTTAATAGGCTCTGTAGAGATTCTAACACAGAAAACCAATTTGAAACATTTATTCTTTAAAAAAAGGTGTTTTGGGAAGCTTCTCCTATATACCAGAGATATAAATCTTGTTCTAATTGGAAAACTCTTGAGCTGTTGTTTCACCCTCTGCTGAGGCCCAGTGGGCACCGAAGAGTTTAAAAAAAATACGTGTATAGCAGGACATGACTTTGGAGCTTGTTCTCTGAAGTGGTTCCTGCTGCCATTTTTATTATTGCCAGTCAACCAAGGCCATTACATTTAAATCTATAGTTCCGTTTATGCCTTTGATGTTAGACTAAATTGCATACTACATAAGAAAAATTGTGCCAGTTAGCTAAAATGTAAGTTAAACCAATTGGAAAAAGATAGAAAATTTAGCAAGCCAGGATGGAAGTGCTTAATAAAATAATAAGTAGCACAATTTAAGGTACACTATAAAACTACTTCCTTCCTTCCTTCCTTCCTTCCTTCCTTCCTTCCTTCCTTCCTTCCTTCCTTCCTTCCTTCCTTCCTTCCTTCCTTCCTTCCCTCCCTCCGTCCGTCCCTTTGATTAATATGATAATTCTATCTCTGTCTTAGGAGATATTCAGATTGGAATGGTGGATAAGAAAGGAAAGTTAGAAGTGGAAGTCATCAGAGCTCGAGGCCTAATACAGAAGCCTGGCTCTAAATCTACCCCAGGTAAGAAAAGCTCTATCTAGCCAAATTTTGATGATGCCATTTGGGGCTGCTCTGGGTCCACATTTTTCAGACTGTGCATATGGCATATGGCTGTGAAGAATTGTGTCCCAAAATATGGATTGAACACTCAAGCACTGCTCAGAATATCCAAGGGCATCTGTCAGATGGGGCCCAAAAAGTCAAGTTGGTGGCAGCAAATGCACAATTGAAGACCCACTCACCCTTTGTGTATGCTGTGTGGGCTTCAATCACAAGGATGTGGCCACCATGTCAACCTTTTGAGCAAGTGCCATGCATGGCCATTCTTGGAATGACAGATCTAATACCCAAACATCATATCTCCTATAATTATTGCTGCAAGAATAATCAGAGAAGTTATGAAAGAGTGTGTAAGGGGAGGGAGCTTTACTTGATTCTCCTAACACTAAGAGAATACCCAAGATCATAAAATGTGGTAGATGGTTACAACATTTTGATCATGGTATAATAAGCATGACACTGTTTAACAGAATTACCTAATGAACCATTTGGGATTGCACAAATATGATTGTATAAAAACATATGTTTTATTCACACTTGCCCCTTCAGCAGGCAAAACAACTTATAATTAAATCTGTTTTATGGTTTTCATCAGTTTCTCTATGCATACACATCATACTGGCTATAAATCCAATAGATGTCACCAGATGTGGATAAGAAGTTAAATTGCAATGCTTTTTTATTATGAGAATAAAGCTCATTCTATTCTATGAGGCTTAGTTACATATAGGATTGCCCTGTGTACTTCCTCATAGAACAGATGACAAAAGATTGTCGTAACTTAAGAAATCTTCCGATGCAATACACTACGCATAATACACATTTCCAGTATCATTAAGAAGTGTACAGAGCAAGTGAGGGATGCCCTGAAGCCAAGTAACCAAAGTCTTTAGTGCCATTCTTATCTTTTGCACAAGTCAGTAACTTGTCATTTCCTATCAAGAAGCTCAAATCTCTGAAAAGAATCCCTGATACAATGAAAACTATTTCAGACACCCCTACTGGAAAAAACATAATTTTCTAGCTCAGTTTTTTTGTGCTAAAACAAGAAACACTAAATTCTGGCAAGAAGATTGCTACCTCTTAGGCATTCTTTCCTGATCCATAATTGATTATTTGTCTGATTGATAAAGAGATAGATAGAGAGATGAGAGTCAGTTTGGTGGAGTGTTTAAGGCATCAGGTTAGAAATCTGAAAACCATGAGTTCTAGTCCCGCCTTGGGCACAAAGTCAGTTGAGTGACCTTGGGCCAGTCACTGTGTCTCAGCCCTAGGAAGAAGGCAATGGCAAACCACTTCTGAAAAATCATGCCAAGAAAATTGCAGGAACTTGACCTGTCTCCAATGATCAGACACTATTGAAGATCTATTTATCTGTCTTCTGTTTGTCTGTCGGTCGGTCTATCTCTATCCATCCACAATCAGTAACTGGTACCTTACATTAACCTTTCTTACTGATTATCAGAAGGAATGTTAAGGAGTAAAGCATACAGAATATTTCTATGCTTTCATCTAAAGATTTTCCTGGTAAATCTTAATAATTCATGTGACCATGCCAATAACTAAAAATATATTTGAGTTTCCAAGAGTTAGGACAGATTTATACTTCCATAAGATGTTGTGTGCACTAGAGGAGAATCCTAGATGTTTGATTCATTACATTTTTTTTTTTTTGTAACTTACCAGTTGCCACTGTTGTTTCTGTAATCATGTTGGTAATTTAAATTAATTTCTTATTAACAGTACAAACACCTTAAAATAAGGGAGTTACTAACTTAAGATGTAAAAACATGACATATTTATCCTTTGTAGCGCCATATGTCAAAGTGTACCTGCTTGAAAATGGGGCATGTGTAGCTAAGAAGAAAACAAGGATTGCCAGGAAAACCCTTGATCCCTTATACCAACAGACATTGGTTTTCGATGAACATTCACATGGTAGAGTCCTTCAGGTCAGTAGATACTTTTATCTTGGTGCAGCCTATGATCACTATCAATGATACCAACTGAAATCTGAACACTCCGGCATAGTTAGATCTAAATTCAGCTCAGAAAATATGAGAGCCCCTCTGTGCGGGAGATGGGTGGTTAATAAATTTAATGTATAAATAAAATAAATAAATGAATTGTATCACTGTTTTATAGAGTAAGTATATCGAAACAGTTATTGGAAGATTGTCCTTTCTTAGGTGGATGACATGATTAAAAGAATTGGTAGAATAGTTGATGTGTCATCGATGACAGGAAATGGTCTTAAAGAGCTTAATGAAACTTAGTAAGACCCATTTGAGTTATGGGGCAAAAGAGAAGAAAGGGAAAAAAGATTTCCAGTTATAGGAAGCGAGCAAAAGAAAGAGAGATACAGTGATTTGGCTGGAAGAAATGTGAATTTTTAAAGTCCAAAGGATTTCTTTTGGACCCAGTAAATGATTGCCTCCATCTTATATAATATATAATACAATATATAATCACAGAATAGCCTTGCAGATAAGGTTGTCCTTTGCTGTTACTATCCCAGAAGGTGATCAAGATCTACCGTATTTTTCGCTCCATAAGACGCTCCTGACCATAAGACGCACCTAGGTTTAGAGGAGGAAAACAAGGGAAAAAAATATCTGCCTCTGCCTCTCAGCGTCCATTCATCTGGCTAGCGTCCTTGCAGCAAACAGCCTGCCTCCTCTGTGTCTGCTGCCTCTGCCGGGGAACGCTAGAACCTTCGCTTCCGAGCAGCTGATCGGCGGTTGGATTGGCCTCCCGGGATACTGCCGATCAGCTGTTCCAGGTGGCAGGGATCACTGCCGCTGTTCGCCGCTGCTGCCTGTCGCCCATATTCGCTCCATAAGACGCACAGACATTTCCACCCACTTTTGGGAGGAAAAAAAGTGTGTCTTATGGAGCAAAAAATACGGTAGTTTATTATTTGTATTGATGTGTGTTGTTGTTTTTAATTTATGGTCCAGATAGCATTTTAATTCTGTAATAAGGAACATAAGTCAATCAGAGTCATTTCTGATTGGAATCCCATGTAAGCCTAAATAATTACTAAGTAAGTAAATAAGCAAGCATTAATTCTGCCTGTTGTCTTTGCAGGTGATAGTATGGGGAGATTATGGCCGAATGGATCACAAGTGTTTCATGGGAGTTGCACAGATCTTGCTAGAAGAACTTGATTTATCCAGTGTGGTAATAGGCTGGTATAAATTATTTCCACCTTCCTCCTTGGTGGATCCAACATTGACTCCTCTGACTCGCAGGCCTTCCCAGTCATCTCTGGAAAGTTCAACTGGGCCTCCCTGTATTCGATCTTAATGAACGTAAAGTAGGAGTTCTCTTAACAAACTCAGTGTCACTCAAGGCAATCAGTGGGAAGGGGAATAGCTATTTGCAACAATGAGGAACAGTTTTGAAAAGAGACAATCATCACATCAATTTTGCCTGTAGTAGTTGATCCAAAAATATGTCTTGAGTTGTGTATTAAAAAAGACAGCTTAAATCGATTGAGCAAAGCAGTATATGAAAATATAGTCAATCCATCTAGCAAAATGACCCTGATGTTTACTCTTATCAGGATTTGAAGAAGGACTTTTGAGATTCAACTGGAACTACCATTCTTCAGCAGTGCCCCTGTCCCATTTTGTTTTTCAGCAGAAACCACAAGCAGTGTTAACATCCTGATATTTCTGTATTGTTACCTCTCCTACTTCTTTTTTCTATGTTCTCCCGCCAGTTTTGTAAAAAAAGAATCTTCTCGATGCTAACAGAGACACTTCCTTTCTTTTTCTAAAACAAAATAAAAAAGGGCTGAAGTCTATCTCTGTAAGCATCTCTGAAAGTGTTCATTTGCAATCCTGCGATGCCAATAGCTGTCCCATTGTCCCTCCTTTCTGGTTGTCCACAATCTTAATTAATAGGTGGGGAACTAGAATAAATGGCCAACTTCTGGTTTACTTTTGCTTCTTATTACAGCTTGTTACTGTTGTAAAAACAGAATATATTTGCATTATGCATCAAGGTTTTTTTTCCTCCTGTTTTTAAGAGTTTGCATGAGGGAAATATAAAGCTGCATCTATTGTTACAGACTTGGTTTAAAAAAAAAAACAAGTTTTGGCTTGGCTTTGGATTTAATTTTAATATACTGGCCATTAGTTTTGTAACGTGGTTGTTCTACCAGAGCTCATTAGAAAAATCATTAGAATCATAATCATACATATATAAATATTGATTGGGAAAATATTGAACATCTAAAACTTTGAGTTGTTATCTAGGATCTTTGAATTCTTGTGTTACTTTTGAGAAGACTTAGCTGTCCCCTTTTAGAGCTTGGTATAAATTGTTCAATTTTCCACTGAATTTTTTTTAATAGTAATTTTATTCAAATTTACAATTAAAAAGATAAAAACTAATACAAACTAAAAGAATAGAAGGAAAAATAGAAAGTAAAGAAAATAAAAATAGAAATAAAAATAGAAAAGAGAGAAAAATAGGAATATAATAAAGAAAAGGAAAGAAATATATAAAGAAATTATTTCCCCTTCATCACAAGAAGTATGAACAATTTTAATAACTTACCTTCTTTAAAATACAACAAATGATCTCTTCTTCCCACATCCCATCTCGTATCTATGAAAAAATCCTTAAAGCCTCGTCAATTAAGCCTGATCCATTAAGGTTTACCACAGATAACTAGATAAACCATTGTTATATTTCTTCCTTTTATTTCAATAATCTTGGTCTTTAGTCCCTTCAAATATTGTCCTAGAACTTGATTTCTTTTCTTTTCTTTTTTCCTTTGTCCCTTCTCACAAAATTCTTCAAAGCTTTAACAAGTCTCTCCAGTATGACATCTTTTTCCGTATCATTCTTGCAGCCTGTCATTTTTAAATCTACTTTCAGATCAGGTTCAGTCTTGTCTAGTAAAACGTGTTCCTCTTCCATGACATCTTTCAAACACAGTCTGTCTATTGAGGCAGACATTCTTAAAGTTAACTGCTGGGTCCATTGTTGAAAAATATCATTCAATATGCCCAATGTTAAAATATGTTCCTTCATTCTGCATTAATAAGATGAATTTAAGTGTTCTCCTTTAATTGTAATCCTTAGTTCCTTCTGGTTTCCTCTAGTGTCCAATCTTCAAAGACTCATCCTATCATGTTTCTTTTAAAAAAGAATTCAGAATAAAGGCATTTTCCACCAGAAAGAATTCTTGCAATTAATTCAGAAATCTAATTTCAAATCCATCTGGACCCTGAGTCGATTTGTAACTTTACAAAATCAAAGTTCTTATCACCATTTTGCTGTTTATTCCACTGAGAATTATTTTTCATTGAAAATTCCAGTTGAACTATTCTGCACTTATGAATGCTTTTTTTAAACTTCAGTTTACATATCTTTGAGATTGATGCAAGCACAAAGCTTGATTGTTTTAAAACAAAGTTACCTCG
>QLTV01003139.1:514261-536226 GCA_003457575.1 Thermophis baileyi | reverse complement strand
GTATAGTTAAAGGAAGAAGAATAAATATACTTGCATTTTATTCATTCAAGTCAGCCTTTCCCAACCTGGTGCCTTTGAGAAGGTTTTGGACTGCAACCCTCTAGGAATATGGTGAGTTTAGTGCCAACAGAACTGAAAGTCACCAGGTTGGGGAAGGCTGATTTAGATTCTTTATGGCCTTGAAATCCCTTGTGATTTTTTTAAATGTTTTTGTTTTTCTTGTAAATGTGCTTTAAAATGCCCTGTAGAATATGCAGGTGCATTGAGATGTTTTTGTTCCTTTTATGGTGATCTCACAAAATAGAGCAGCATGACCAGGAACTATTCCAAGCTGCATGTACATTTTTGTAAAAGAAAAAGAGGGGAAGGGGGGAAAATGGAGGGGGGAGGGGAAAAGAAAAAAGGGGGAAAGAAACAAAAGAGTTTATTTAATAATGTATGTTAGTTCTACATAGGCCAGGTTGTATGTTGCATGTACTTGTACAGTTTGCTCGTAATTACGCTAACGAAGTAACCAAGAAATCTAAGCCATCCATTTTTTTTTCTTATAGACATTTTGCAGGTTTCAGCCAGGCTATGAGTTAGTCTGGTGCTAAATGTCTATAGATGGACTTTATTTTTTACCCTATGGAAAACGTGATGTAGTACGGACCAAATTCCTTCTAATAAATATTTTGGTGTAGATATTATTATTATTATTATTATTATTACTATTATGATTTAATATTGCCAGAACTATTCTGCCCATGTTTCCATGGGGCACATGGATTGAGTACTGCTCGACCTGCTGAGCAGGAAGAACTGAAGCACTGATTAGATTCTGTTTTGTCTTTTAGTGGCCAAATAAATAAATGATTCGGTAGTATCTTTCTATTTTGACCACTTGTCTTAACATCTCCCTGTGCTTTTAAATGAACTTCCAACTCATGTTATGTAGACATGTTTAATAAAATTTCCTTTTCATGTTCAGTTGCAGTTGTTGCCTTCTGTTCAATGTGTACACAAGTAAAGTTGATTCCTGGCAACATTGACTGTTGCATTTCGGTGGGTTGGGCAAAGTATGTGTCTTTGGTAACCATGCATTCATTTGGTGCCCTCTAAGGACTTCTAAAAGGAAGCAATATGTCAAGATCCATAAGAACCTCAAGAATCTACATACAAGCCGATTGAATTCCAGGATTTCCAGGACATTTTAAAGTGTGCAAATATGGCAATATGTATATATATATATAGAGAGAGATAAATAGATATTAGATAGGAATAGAGTTGATCTCTCCCTGGAAGGCCAGGCCTCTTCATCCTATTCCCCCAGCTCTTTCTTACCTTTTGTCATTCTAAGCCAGGGGTCCCCAAACTTGGCAACTTTAAGACTTGTGGACTTCAACTCCCAAAATTCTCTATGGCTGGAGAATTCTGGGAGTTGAAGTCCACAAGTCTTAAAGTTGCCAAGTTCGAAAAACACTCATGTAGAGCCCCCCCCCCACAATAGCTCTCCAGATAGGAGGTTGCAATAACCAGTATAAACCATTATAATATAAATACAGCAGGATGAAGCCCCCTTCTATAATTTGAATGACATTTTGGCCCTTTAATCTTACTGATCAGAAAGCTGAAACTGATGTCTTTAGCCCCTTTTTTAGGCCGTATGGGGAAAAGAAAAAAGGGGGAAAGAAACAAAAGAGTTTATTTAATAATGTATGTTAGTTCTACATAGGCCAGGTTGTATGTTGCATGTACTTGTACAGTTTGCTCGTAATTACGCTAACGAAGTAACCAAGAAATCTAAGCCATCCATTTTTTTTTCTTATAGACATTTTGCAGGTTTCAGCCAGGCTATGAGTTAGTCTGGTGCTAAATGTCTATAGATGGACTTTATTTTTTACCCTATGGAAAACGTGATGTAGTACGGACCAAATTCCTTCTAATAAATATTTTGGTGTAGATTCCTACTGTGGGGCTGTAACACATGTAGAAACTGTGTACACAATTAAGTTTTCCTTCATAGACATAACTGCCTGCACCAAGTGAAATATTTATTATTATTATTATTATTATTATTATTATTATTATTATTATTATCACAGCGGCCAGTTGTTTCACCGGATTTCGCATTAATTACTAGTCGAGCCCCGTCCGGGGGCCTAGGACGTCATAATGTATTTCCGAAGTATATGTGCGGAACCGAGCAGGGCGGCTTTCTGCATTTGGCTGATGGTGATTTTGTGGATTTTGAGCTGTTTCAAATGTAATTCCAGTGCTTTTGGAACAGCACCCAGTGTTCAATCACCACTGGAGGGACGATGTTTTAAATCAGGGATCTCCAACCTTGGCAACTTTAAGACTTGTGGACTTCAACTCCCAAAATTCTCTATGGCTGGAGAATTCTGGGAGTTGAAGTCCACAAGTCTTAAAGTTGCCAAGTTTGAAGACCTCTGTTCTAAGCCCCGGGTGCCTCTCTTCAGATCAAATCAGAGTTTGTTGCAAAAATCAAAACCAGAAGCACACACAGATGACTGATACAGCTGGATTCAATAACTTCTTTATGAACATAGTAATATATGCATACAATACCACAGGTAGATTATTTCTTCAAGTAAACACAAGCAGGAGTTAGTTTCATTTCAGCAGAGCAGACAAGCAGTACAGAGAGCAGAGTGGAACATAGAGTGGAGAGTGCAGACACTGAGCCACGCCCAGCCTTAAGCTTAAGTTTTCAGTTTCGATTCTCTGCACAGACTCAGATGTGGTTAGCTCCCATTGGCTGATTCAGTTGCTATGCCTATTCATTGGCTAACCTTGTTAACATGGCTCTCCCAGTCATGAATATTCTAACAGCTTCTTTTCAAATTGTTTGCTACTGATTGTCCCACTGATCAAAGAAGGCAAAGCTGGAGATGGTCCAAGAGCACAAATGGACAGCCATTTGTCTGGGTTCATGTGAGGGTTCTTGTCTTAAGCAAAGGGCTGAGCTAGAAAATCTCCCAAGATCCTTTTTAACCCTAAGCAATTGGTACTAAACGTACAGTATCTTTACAATCTTTTAAAAAATGGTTGACAGGTGCTCCCAGACCAGGAGATGACTGCAGCGAGGGCAAAGGTGCTTAGAACGTAGAAGAATAGAGTTGGAAGGGACCTCGGAGGTCTTCTAGTCCAACCCCTGCTCGAACAGGAGACCCTATATCATTTCATAGAAGTGGTTGTCCAGTCTCTCTTTATTAAGAAAAAAAACACAATTGGAAGTTAAGAAGGCTTAACTTCCTCCTCCAACCCAAGCAGATGGACAGACAGATTTTCCATGAACAAACAGACTGATATACATTGAGGTCAGGGGTGGGTTCTAACTTACCTCGCTGCCAGTTCGCTTCCTCCTGTGCCTCGTGGGCGCGCCTCGTGGGCGCGCCTCATGGGCGCGCCTCGTGGGTGCGTGCGTGTGAAGCACGCGTGCACATGCGCAGTGCAAAAATTTTTTTAAAAAATCCCCCCCCCCAAAAAAGCAAAAAACAAGATGGTGATGCATGCGCAGTGCCGGCAACTCGGCTTCTGCGCATGCGCAGGGAAAAAATCCCGGAAAAAATTCAAAAAAAAAGAAAAAGAAAAAGAAAAGATGGTGGTGCCCACAGACCGGCACCGACCGAACCGGATCCGTGATGTCATCGTGATGTCACCAGCGGGTCGGTACCGGTTCGGACGAACCGGTCCGAACCGGGAGGAACCCACCTCTGATTGAGGTGCAAAAAGCAAAAAATAAAGATAAGAACTTTTATCAGCAGCCTGGTGTGTCTCCACATCTAAAGGCAAAAAAACGAGCAACAAGAAATTCCCTGACATGTAAGGTGGGAGAAAGGTATCTAAGATTTAAATCCTGGGTTTGTTATATATAGCAGGCTGAATTGCTAGATCTTGTGGTAAGTGATCTTTGTTTTGGGGGCTTCTTGTATTGCAAAAAATCAACTTACCTATCCAAGCTTTGACTTTGACCCATCCACTGCTAGCTGCTTGAGTTTCTAGAGAGAAAAATAATAATAATCACACATTGGGTGAAGCTTGAAAAGGCTGTGCAGGGGTGTTCACATAGTACTTGTCATCTAAGATTCCTTAAAGCAACTGCATTTTCCCCAGGATTGTATCAGCAGTGCAATCTTGGAAAAAGACCTGATTGCTTTAAAGAGTTGCAGACAGGTGCTACATGCATGCCCAAATTATTCTGAAGTATTCTTTTCACCTTTTGATCTGAAATGCTGTCTAGCACTAATTAGAGCTATGACCTTGTTAATCTACTTTTATTAATACATTAGTGTTACTATGTCTAATTAATTTTAGTTTAAGCTGGGTCAGTTTTAATACTTGTCCTGTCTGTATCTTGCTAACAACCAACTCACTTGGAGTTCATGTAGAGTATGATGACATGGCACAAATTGGGTGCTCATTTTTACATCAAGGCAAGCATATCATTTGCTTCATTTGCACAATAATGTCATGACCCCTGAACTATCATCACAATGTCATTGCAGTTTCTACTGGATACTTATACCTGTATAACATATCGGAAACATTAATATATATACCCAATACTATAATATAAACATATAATAAAACACACAGAAGATTTCTTGAGCCCAAACACATTTGAATCAAGTATCCAGCCTATATATTACTTTAGTCCTTCAGTCAGTTCAAATTCAGCACAATAATTTGAAAATTACTTTAAGAGGTTGCAGGGAAGAAAGGGGAAGCTTAGGCTTAAAATGTAGCCTAAAGTACCTCTGTTTCTTAAAAATGGTTTTACATTGGAAAAAAATGTAGGTAGAAAGTGTGTATAAGCTGTCCTGAATACACGTCTTATAGCTATGAAAAGGCATGTTGCTTTTGTTCAAGAAGACAGCAGGCAAATCTACAGGACAGTCCAAGAGTACCTTTCACCTTTTCATATGAAGATCAAGAAGATAAGTCAGTATGAAATAAAGGGAGCCAGGGACATCCCACCACAAGGCACACTTCACAACTGAAATAGCAGTACCTACCATTTCGAAAGGAGGCAAGTATATATGTAATCCTTGACTTACGACCACAACTAGAATTTATGTTGCTAAGCAAGGCAGTTAAGTGAGTCACACCTGATTTTTATGACCTTTTTTGGTAAGAAAATCACTGCATTTATTAAATGAGCCATTAAGCGAATCTGGTTTCCCCTATTGACTTTGCTTGTCAGAAGCTAGCTGGGAAGGTCGTAAAAGGTGATCACATGACCCCGGGACGCTGCAACCCTTGTAAATACATGCTGGTTGCCAAGTGCCCAGATTTTGATCAGGTGACCATTGGGGAATGCTGCGATGGTCATAAGTGCGAGGACCAGTTGTAAGTCATTATTTTCAGTGCCATTGTAATTTCAAACTCATTAAACAAAACTGAGGGCTACCTGTAAAATGGAGAGCTATTGTCTTCATGCTGTGGAGAGCTATTGTTTCTTCATGCAAGAAACATCTGTCTGGCTTCTGTCTGAAACAAGATATTGGATTAGGTGGACCCATCACTTGTCCAAACAGAGCTGTTGAGATATTGAAACAGCCAGGATGAAAAACACTTTGCACTTGCACACTTCTTCCCTTTCAGGAAAACAAAGTGATATATAAACTACTGGAGTCTCTTTCCTAGCTGCAGTTCACTTCAGAACACATGCTGCAAATATCAGTGGACTGCTGTTTACAGTGAAATGTACCTAAGCATCAGAATACACAAAGAGCTGGGTTACATTTTCAGCTCAGTTAAAGAAAATAATGAATCTTACCAATTTCACTAAACTATTGTTTTGTGGAACAATGAGATCCGAATCATCTGCTGAAAAAAAAGGGGGTGTGCATAAGCGCACCAGCGTGCCTACCGTCCCTGTCCTACTGTCCCCATTTATTTGTATTCATTTCTTTCTTTTGTATCCATGTTTATATTTATACCTGCTATCTTGTACATGTTTGACAAACTAATAAATACAAATACAAATTTCAACCCTCTGCAACCAATACAACTAAAGAAGCATTTCCCAAATATGACCACAAGGTGACATGAGAGGCTTATTTTTGAGAGGCATCACAGCCTGTTGATTATTGTCTCAGGTGATTACCATCACATTAACAACTTCAGAAACTGATAACGGATATGTGAATGCTACTTGATGCTGCTTTTAATCTGGTATTTTTTTTAATTGAAACAATTAGAATCATCTTTTTATTATTAGCCATAGAAAAACACATCATTAAGTGACAAAGATAACATCATGCTTAAATATCATTTTCGCAAATATCATCTTTCAAATAATTGTGTAACATTGGAGGAAGTCATGCACAGAAGCAAGAAAAAATATTTTTTCCGGAGGTTGGGTTTCATTCTTGTATGATCCGAATAGCACTTTCAGATTTCTGAGCATTTGAAATATCCTATTTCTCTGTTCCAAAACCCGGCGCTTCTTCATGCTTCTATCCGGGGAAGGATTTTTGGTTTTGTGTGAAAGAATTCCCTGACCTCAAAGAAGCTTGTCATTCTCTACCCCGCTCCCCATGCATATTTTTGCGGCCAAAGCAAGTAATCTCGTTATATTTTCATTGAGAAAAACATTGGTGATGTTACCCTTCCCTAAAAATACCTGAAATTAATTCATTTGGGGGGAAGGTCACGCAACCATGGATGGATATTTTAAAGTCACTGGAAGGTTTTATTATGTGACACTTTAGGACAACTGGAATAGTCCAAAAAGGAATGATCAATGATTTTTGTTCAGGAAGCCTACTCTTTTTTTTTTTTTTAAAAAGGGTGAGGGGAGGACCCAGTGCCTGTAATATTAAAAAGATGTTCAAGTTTAATGTCTAGAAACCTGCCACTAAAGTGAAATCCATGGCAACATTAATCTGTTTCAGCCCCAAGAATCATAGTGTATGGACCAAGTTCTAATGGAATCACTTCACACATTGTTCCTTAGACATCCTGAAATAAGTTGGCAAAAACATCCTTGTTGCCTCGTGAACCCTAGCAGACTCAGTCTTTGGTTATGCTGTATTTTTACTGCGAAAGGGCACATAGGATTGCAGTTTTCTCTGCAATCCGTCCAGAAAATCTGGCAATGCCTGATGGCTTAATGGAAGAAATTCATTAATTTATTCAATCCAACCTCTATGTTTTATCATGTATGTAAATTAATGGAACATGGAGGTTTGCAGAATTAATTTCCAGCAATGCTGGGTAATTATGCCAGAACCTATATGCCACAAACTTGTAATATAAATGGGAGCCTTCCTTCTATATTTTTTTCAATCTCTCAGAAGTTTAATGGACAAGGAAAATCAGATCAATAGAAGAGGCAGTAGGGTCAATATTTTGGGGTGGGGGGAGGGAAGGACAGAGTTGTGCATCTGTAAGTTGTGTCTTGCAAAGATTTAGTACACTTTTTACTTGTACTTTTTAGTACTTCTTTTTATCTCTATCAAAATGATAAAAAATTCCATTGCTAAAAATTAGTGATTTGCAACTGAATTTCTGAATTCCCTCCAGATGTCCATAAGTTTTATTATCTACAGCAGCGGTTCTCAACCTGTGGGTCGCGACCCCTTTGGGGGTCGAACAACCCTTTCACAGGGGTCGCCTAAGACCATCGGAAAACACATATTTCCGATGGTCTTAGGAACCAAGACACCGCGGAAAAGACCCCACTGCAGTCGCACCTTTCCCAAATAAACCCGGATCCTCCCTCCATCGCTCGCCAGGCCGCTGTGATTGGAGTGGCTCAGCCACGAGCTTAATATGGGCCGGGCAGCAGGTGGGCGAGGCTGATCCACCTCCCCCTCCCCCCTGCGCTGGTTCTGGAAGCGGGAGCTTTCGCCCTGCTCGCGTTTATGTTGCCCCGCGCCAGGCCTCCGGAGCTCCAGGAAAGAGGAAGCGGCGTCTACCCGAGCAGGAAGAAAGCAGCGCCACGGGATGTTGGCCCGAGAGTCCGAGGGAGCTCCCGATGGGGGCTGAAAGGCTGCACCACCCAGCCTCTCTGGGGCTTCTCCCCCGGCTCTTTGTTAAGCTCCGTCTCCGTCTTTTTTAAACTTCAAGAGGATCGGATTTGGAGCCTCCCTTTGCATCAGAAGCCCGTCCCCTTGGAGGCTTCTTCCGCCTCCCCCAAGGGAATCTCTCCCCAAATTTGGACCCCTTGTACAAGCCTTTCGGGCACCGGCTCCAAAGCGTCTCTCCTTCCCTTCTTCCCTCGGGGAGATGTTCCATTAAGGGGTGACCCAGCGTGACCCGCCGTAAAAAATAACAAATACGATGGTGATCCTTCAGCTCCAAATACCTCTGAATCATATTGATTTCCTGGATCCCTTTCAAACAGTTTCAGATGGAAGACACTGGTTGTCTAGATGTATCTATTAGTCCTTATTATCCCATTTGAAGGAGGCGAAGCGGGAGGGGGAGGGGCGTGGGTCGCGGCAGCGGGGGGGTGTCGCGGCATTAGGAAGGTTGAGAACCACTGATCTACAGAATATTCTGGGATACAAAATTAGGCCCTGCGGGTGAGATTTGGCAGAGTCAGAAGCAAAGATCTTAGATTAGACTGGTCCCTCTCAAAAACCATGGGCATCAGTGGTGGGTTGCTGCCAGTTCGGACCGGTTCTAGAGAACCGTTAGCGGAAATTTGGCATTGTTCCCCAAACCGGTAGTGATCTCTGGCTGGCCACGCCCCCAAACCTGTCCCCGGTCACGTCTCTCAGCCGTTGCATGCAGGGAAAGACCTTGCAAAGTAAAGAAAAACTTCTTGCGAGGGCAAGAAGTTGTTAATTGCCTCGCACTCACAAGAAGTTTTTCAGGCTTGCAAGATTTTGCCACTATAATTCCTACAATAAAAGTAGTCCTGGTCTACATTGCATCCATTTCTTAGTCTGGTCTATTTTGTTGGGCTGACACCTATCAAGGCCTTCATGGCACAGGACCAGATTACTTGAAGAACTGCCTCTCTCTGATTGTCTCGCCTTAGATCTACAAGGAGAGACATGCTTCAGGTCTGATCCATTAAGGAATGTTGTCAGGTATGCCCCAGCATGAGTGCTGTTTGGTCACAGCACTTGCTTGCCCTCTGAAATTCACAACCACCTGAAATTAAACTGCTTCTACACTGCTGGTTTTCCAGAAGGCTCTTAAGACCTGGCTGTTCTTTCCACGCATCAGGGCCAGATAGTTATTTTTATTTTAAGGTTTTATTCTGCCAGTTCCTTTTAATTTATTATTTATGTCTTTATTTATATAGTTGTGGAATGCTATGTTTTTTCTCTGTCCAGAATCACTTTAGAGAGATGGGTAGCTAGAAAGGAAAGAAGAAGGGCAGGGCAGGACAAGGGCAAGGGCAAGGGCAAGGGCAAGGGCAAGGGCAAGGGCAAAGGCAAAGGCAAAGGCAAAGGCAAAGGCAAAGGCAAAGGCAAAGGCAAAGGCAAAGGCAAAGGCAAAGGCAAGGCGGAGGAAGACTGCATTCTAGACTTAATGGATGGATTTCTTCTTTAAAGGCTTTTGTATTTCTAGGAATATACCAAAAAGCTGCTTCCTTGAATCCCTGCTTGCAAAGCTTTCAGTCATCATAGTGGCTGTTGGAAGCCTGACAGAAATCAAAGCAGAAGCTTTGCGGGGAAATGTCATTGCATCTTCTGCAGGTTCTGCCACAGTCATAATGGAAGTTCTTGCATCCATTGGGTTTGGTGTGTTTATAATCTTTGGGAAGGATCTGAAAGGGGAGATCAGAGGGACTGGCAGTATAAGAGCCCTTGAGTCTTGCAGAAAGGCAAGGGCCCTTTGACCTACAAGTTTCAATCTGATCCCACCAAGTTTCTGAATCTGAAATTAAGACTGTGTGGGATGGAAGGAAATTGCTCTCCCAAACTAGTCCAAATGTAATGTGATACAGAGTGGTTAGGACTCTTTTACTCCTATTTCTGTTACACAGCTTGCAAGCGCAATGTGAGAAGAGCGAAGGAGATTAAAAGAGGGAGGGGCAAATTGCAAAGAGGTGTTTTGGTTTATTCTGTTTACAGGCTTTTTGTACCCAAGTGCTGGTTGCCTAGGAAACTGCCGAAAGCTGGATTTGGATAGATACTTTGTCAACAGCATATGAGAATCCTGAGTGGATTTCAGAAGCAGCAGGAAGGGGAGAAATGTCATATCCTGAGGAAGCAAATAACTGAAAAACGTTCTGTCCCTGGTCTGTATGCTCTGGTGGCAAATTTAGTATCTTTGGTACTGAAATAGCTGGTGCCACAATGCTTCCCCTGACAAGCAAGGATGCCTGCGCAATGGTGAAATCACTTTGCCAAGCTATGCCTGGCGTGTACTTAAACTGTCTGAAACGAAGATGAATCACTCTCCTCAGCTCCCATTTCTTCTTCAGCACTGAGGGCATTTATACAAAGGGGCCGGAGCAAAGGTTCACCTCATGATCAGTTCTTCAGCCATTTTTTTTTTTTGTTTCAGAGACAGAGGATCTGTTCCAGGGATAGGCAGAAATGCACTATTGTACAAAAACACTACACCTGTTTAATATCGATCTGTTCTGCACATATAATAATGACTAGTTCAAACTGGACACCGTGGCTCCACTGATAGCAATGCTAGTCCATGGTTAAAGTGAACCATGGTTCCCTGAATTAACTCATTTGCTTGGCTTCACATGACGGATTGTTTGTTTATTTGTTTATTTGTTTATTTATTTATTTATTTATTTGTTTTTGTCAAACACGTATTAGATAGTACATATAAATATAAACATGATTTGAATATATGAAATGAATACGAACAAAAATAAAAGGGTACATTAGGACAGGGATGGTAGGCACGCTGGTGCACTTATGCATGCCCCTTACAGACCTCTTAGGAATGGGGTGAGGTCAACAGTAGACAGTCTAAGGGGGGTAAGTTTGTATCTATTGTGTGCTCGTGTATTGTTGTGGTTGAAGCTGAAGTAGTCATTGACAGGTAGGACATTGTAGCAGATAATTTTATGAACTACGCTTAGGTCATACCGAAGGCGGCGTAGTTCTAAGTTGTCTAAGCCCAGAATTTCAAGTCTGGTGGCATAAGGTATTTTGTTGCGAGCAGAGGAGTGGAGGACTCTTCTCGTGAAATATCTCTGGACACGTTCAATTGTATTCATGTCCGATATGCAGGGCAGGTTCCAGACAGATGAGCTGTATTCGAGAATTGGTCTAGCAAATGTTTTGTATGCTCTGGTTAGTAGTGTAATATTACCGGAGGAGAAGCTACGCAAGATTAGGTTTACAACTCTTAATGCCTTTTTGGTGATGTTGTTACAGTGGGCTTTGGCACTTAGCTCATTAGCTATGAGTACTCCAATGTCCTTGACAGAGTGAGGGTCGTCTACAAGATCGTGTCCATTCAGCTTGTATTTTGTGTTCTGATTCTTTTTGCCAATGTGTAAGACAGAGCATTTGTTGGTTGAGATTTGGAGTTGCCAATTGTTTGACCATTCTGACACAAAGTCAAGGTCTTTTTGAAGGGTAGCAGCTTTGTCGGTGGTGTTAAATAGTTTTACATCATTGGCGAAGAGAACACAGTTGCTTATAATATGATCGCAGAAGTCATTTATGTAAAGTATAAAGAGTGTTGGTCCAAGTATGCTGCCTTGGCAGACACCGCTGTTAACAAGTGCAGGATTTGATAGGGCACTCCCTATTGTGACCACTTGTTGTCTGTTTGACAGGAACGCAGTTATCCAATTATGTAGGGGTCCAGAGATGCCATAGGACAGTGATGGTGAACTTATTTTGGCTCGCATGCCAAAAGGGTGTGTCAAAAGGGTGTGCCTACACCCATGCCCTCCCCCCGTGCATGCGCACAACCCCTGCGCTGCCCCTCCACACTCACTGAAGCCTCCGGACTCCTGAAGCCTGGGGATGGTGAAAAACAGCCAAACGGGCCGTTTGGCCATTTTTTGCCATCCCCAGGGTTCAGGGAAGCCTCCTGAAGCCTGGGGATGGCGAAAACGGCCAAAAAGAAGGCCGAAAATCAACTAGCCAGCGCGCGCATGCACGCTGAAGCTGACATAGGGCAACGCCTCGCGTGCCCTCAGATCAGAGGTGGGTTCCTCCCGGTTTGCACCAGTTCTATAGAACCGGTAGCAAACCACTGGTGACATCACAGAGCCGGTTCTGTTGGTGCCAGTCCGTGGACACTGCCATCTTTTTTTTGGATTTATTTTTTTTTTTGGAAATTTTTTTTTTGGAATTTTTTGTTGATTTTTTTTTCTGCACATGTGCAGAAGCCGAGTCCCTGGCACTGCGCATGTGCCACAATCTTGTTTTTGGCTTTTTTTTTTTTGAATTTTTTGCAAATTTTTGGCACTGCGCATGTGCACACACGCGCAGCGCAGCGCAGCCACGCAGCGTGCAATGCGTGCACAGCCACGCGGCGTGGGAGGAAGCAAACCAGCGGTGAGGTAAATTAGAACCCACCCCTGCCTCAGATATGGCTCCCATAGGTTCGCCATCCCCGCCATAGGATTTTAGTTTTAGAAGTAGTTTGTCGTGTACTACTGAATCAAAGGCTTTACAGAAGTCTATGTAAATTGTGTCTATTGCTTTGCCCTGATCGAGTTTTGTAGTCCATATATTTTTGCAATGTAGAAGTTGTAGATTACAGGATAATTTTTTTCTGAAACCAAATTGTTTGTTAGAGAGTAGGTTGTTTGTTTCTAAGTGGAGGGTAATGGATTGGTTAATGATTGATTCCATGACTTTGCAGGTGACGCAACATAATGAGATTGGTCTGTAATATTCAACGTTGCTGGGATTTGCTAGAGAGAAGGTTGTTTGTCTGTAAATGGAGGGTAATGAATTGGTTAATGATTGATTCCATGACTTTGTAGGTAACGCAACATAAAGAGATTGGTCTGTAATTTTCAACTAGGCTGGGGTCTCCCTTTTTGAAGATAGGGATGACCATGGCTAGTGACCATAGGTTGGGTAGGGAGCTGGTCCTGAAAGATTTTTCAAAGATTATGCTTAGAGGTTGAGCTATAGCAGTGGAAAGCTTTTTTAAGAAGTATGCACATAGTCCATCAGGTCCGATAGATAGAGATGGTTTTAGGCTGCGTAGTGCCTTTTCAACATTATTTTCTGTGAAATCTATTTGTGTTAGATTGTTGTGATTATTTGTGGTACGACTAGGAAATGTTGGGCATGAGCCATTGCTGTTTATCTATTTATTTATTTATTGTATAAATAAATATATTTATTATTATCTATTTATTTATTTATTTATTGTATCATAAACCAACTCCACAGTCTAGGTTCCCACAACGCAACAAGCCACAAACAAGCCAACCTCATGTTATTGTTGTGCCTGTTGCAAACCCAGCATATAAAATAACATTGCAAACCCAACATACATAATCATGGAGTTTTGAGGGGAGTAAACCAACCCTTTTTCCTGACCTTTGATGCCACAATCCACTTTGTTCAGCCTTTTTTTTTTCCAGCCAGATTTTCATCCTTTGCAGTGTGTCAACTCAGCTAGGCTCCTATGAAAAATATTTTTTCATAACTTTTAAAATATTTTTTTTCATAAAAGTACAGAGCCCATCATATGAGATGAAGAAGGGTAGCATTGTGGCCTGGAGTTTCTGCATGGTGGCAGCAGCAGGGCCACGGTGGCACCACAGGACAGGAAGAGCACTGGCTGTGAAGGCAGTTTGCCCAACCTTGGGTGGGAAGACAGGGACCAACATGTGGTACCCATTTTTCTCAGCCACCCATTCCTACATGCCTGGCTGCCCAGTGGCCGAAGGCAGAAAAAATTGCAGAGGGACTTAACAAGCTATGGCTGACCAGCTAAACCTCTTTCTCTGTTGGAGGGCAGAGCAACATTTGCCTCTATTCCCTAAATCAATGTTGCTTAATCTTGACATCACCCTGCCAACAAAAGTGTGTATAGTCAAGGCTATGGTTTTCCCAGTTGCAATGTATGGCTGTGAAAGTTGGACCATAAGGATGGCTGAGCGCCAAAGAATTGAGGCCTTTGAACTATGGTGCTGGAGAAGACTGCTGCGAGTCCCTTGGACTGCAAGGCGATCAAACCGGTCAGTCCTAGAGGAGATCAACCCTGACTGCTCTTTAGAAGGCCAGATCCTGAAGATGAAACTCAAATACTTTGGCCACCTAATGAGAAGGAAGGACTCACTGGAGAAGAGCCTAATGCTGGGAAAGATTGAGGGCAAAAGAAGAAGGGGACGACAGAGAATGAGGTGGCTGGATGGAGTCACTGAAGCAGTAGGCATGAGATTAAATGGACTCCGGGGTATGGTAGAGGACAGGAAGGCCTGGAGGAACGTTGTCCATGGGGTCACGATGGGTCGGACATGACTTCGCAACTAACAACAATCTTGTCAACTTTAAGATATGTGGACTCCAATTCACAGAATTCCCCAGCAAGCACCCAGGAAGCCGGCTCTAAATCAACCTTCTCGCCTCAATTGTCAAAGAAGATGTTTCCAAGTTAGTCTTCCCAGTGCTGAGAAGGGAAGAAGAAGCCCCTTCCTTTTTTCCTTAGACAGCAACGAGTCTTGGATGAGCCTTGCTGGCCATCTTCTTTGGGATGAGCAATTCCTATACTGGATCTGTTCACACTGTGCTGCACAAAAAATAAACTCCTTTGTTGCCTCTCATTCTCTGGGAAATCACATTTGTCTCCGCTTGCATGCTATCTGAAAAACAAAATAGAAAAAGAAGTAAAAAAAGGAGGAGGCAGCAGTTGGGCTTTTCCAAAGACAAAGAAAGATTTTACAAACAGAGCTTCTAATTCTGATTGGGTCCTAGTGTTAGTCTTTCACATTGAAATGGTGGATTTGGTTTGGCTGCTTCAAGCAACATTTAGAGAAAGGGAAGGGAGCTGTAATAAGCCTCTAAAAGAAGTGTGCATGAAATGGAAAAAAGCATTTTGTTCCAAGCTCAGAATAAAACAATCCCTCTCCCAATGCCTCAAGTATCCCATGTTCCATTGAAACAAGGCAGAAAACATTTTGACAGTTCTACTGTAAGGAACAATGGGAACTCAAAGCAAAACCTTTGTTTGTTAGCCAAAGGCCACTGTATTATATGTAATGGAAGGCCTACAATTTATCCATACATTTTAAACAAAAGAGCTGCACAACACTCAGACTTTTTGCAAACCCTCTTGCTTGCACAAATACCACAAAACTAAGCCCAGGTGAAAAGCAAGCAACAGCAATGGATTCACTCGAAAGAAGCCTATGAACAACACAGCAGCAGCAAATATATATTTCTCTACCTGCAGGGATGAAGAGATTAAGTTATGGAATGCTTGCATTTGCTATCTGAACACTCCACAGCATAGTAGTATTTATAATGCACATACATTGCACAATGAATACATTTGACAGCCTGCGAGAGGAAAGGAGGGAGGGGGGAGGAGGGAGAGAAGCAGCTTTACATGGCAATTCATGCCTTTTAGTGTTCCTATCGCAAAGCATGTAAAGACAGCAGTAAATTTACCTACTAGACTAGAGTATCTTTATATTACATCTAAACTGATTTTCAGTGAATATATGCCTAGTTGACTCTCTTTCCACTTCAACCGTCTCCTCTTTCAACAAGCTTGGAAAAAATTTATATTTTATAAAGTAATTTAAGGAGAATTGGAATATTAAAAACAGTATAAGGAAATGCTGCTCTTTCATCCTGAGCCCAATACAAAATCTAGGGTCTTTTGATGAGGCTCAGAACCCAAATCAGTTGTTCCAAATTCAGAACATTGCAAACCTAGAATATTTTCTACATCCCACTCTTCTTGGTAAAATAGGAATGATTGTTTCTTCATATATTGTTTCTTCATCTTACTAAAGTCTGCAGTAACCTAAATATGTTTCTATATTTCAGCAATTGTTGTCTGGCCTCTGGGATTATCCTTTTTTCTTTATCCACTCCTGTTTTGATTTTTAAATAAGCGTTTTATCTTGGAGCTGTTATTAATATTAAAATTAATGCAGGAGGTTGTGATCTATTCCAAAAAAGGATCTTGATTTTAAACCATTCATCATGTTAATTATTCAGTAATTCAACATGGAGGCTCAAAATTCCCTAAACGAATTCATTTCTTGGAAAGCAGCAAAATAGAGGGGGGGGGGATTTCAACATTATCCCAATTGTTCTCTTTCTTTCATCTCAGCAAAGTACTTGGGAATTCCCAGATCTTCAGTGATTTTTGCTACAGCAGCACCTTAGCAATGCCAACTTTGGAGCTTAAACCCTCTTAACAGCTACTTGATTTGCTATAATTAAATGGCAATTGGGAAAGGCAATTCTTTATTCTAAGGCAGCCTTGCCTAACCTGAGATTCCCTAAATGGCTTGGGATTCTGGGAGATGCAGTCCCAACACATCTGGAAGGTGCTAGTTTTTATTTATTAGCCTAACTGTGGTGGAATTTACACAACATTCTAATCCACAAATGTGCAAACCACATTATGGTTTAACATGCTGCATAACATGCTGTGGAGTTATCCTGTGGTAAAATGGGTAGGCAATAGATTTGATATATAAAAACAAAATAATCCTGCTCAAAGTTGCCTCTAATGTAAAGCAATGCATGAATGTAGAGTTTTATCCTTTTTGTCTCAACACATACCTCTGTTTTCCAGCAGAAATAAATCCTTTGGTCTTTTCAGCTCTGCTTGGTTCCATTATGGTTCTCCTGGAGGAAAGAACAACTAACAGTCCACTAAACAAAGTAAAGTAATTCAGAAAGTCCTGCAGCAGCACTTGAAGGAAAACAGAACCAAACCCTTCTTCACACATCAGATGGCTTCCCTAATTAGCAATAGCAATAGCACTTAGACTTATATACCGCTTTACAGTGCTTTACAGCCCTCTCTAAGCGGTTCACAGAGTCAGCATATTGCCCCCGACAATCTGGGTCCTTATTTTACCCACCTCGGAAGGATGGAAGGCTGAGTCAACCTTGAGCCGGTGAGATTTGAACTGCCGAACTGCAGCTAGCAGTCAGCTGAAGTAGCCTGCAGTACTGCACTCTAACCACTGCGCCACTGAGGCAATGACATCATTTTATTAATGTGGCATCAAACCTGCTTCAGATTCATTCCTCCAATAATGCATATATATATATCAGCATGACGACAGCAAAAACAGCCCAGCTAATTACAGGTGGGAGGCGGCTGGAAGGACCTATCACACGTGCAATGGCCAAATTGATTAATGGCATATAAAGGCAGAGATCTCTGTAATGGTAGTTTAATACTCTGACGATGTCAGCAGCTGGCTGGACTAGTATATATCTATTTCAAGCTATTTAGCTCTCATCAGCTAGCTCACTTTGCTCGCAAGCACAAAGCCAAAAGCACCAGCCTGAAGATGGTGAGTGGGGCCTCGTCGAAACGTCGCCAAGATACTCTCAATCTTACACGGGAAAAGACCCGAATACACCAAGACCTACATATATATATATATATAGAGAGAGAGAGAGACAGAGAGACAGAGAGAGACAGAGAGAGACAGAGAGAGACAGAGAGAGACAGAGAGACAGAGAGACAGAGAGACAGAGAGACAGAGAGACAGAGAGAGAGAAAATCTGGAACTGATTAGGTGCTGTTTGTGGGCTACTCATTACTATCACGTTGGTATTCTGAGAACAAAATTGAGGGAAGACTAAAGGAGCTTTGGGTGTGAGCCAGTGCTGTTGTTTCAGGAGAAGGTAGGAGAAGAAGTAGCAGTTGTTCCACAGAAAAGGTGTTTAGTTGAAACTAAGTCTTTTTGGTGGCCTAACATGAATTAGTGACTTATTTCTTCCAAGGTTTAGGAAGTGTTGGGCTTACTGGAGATGGAGGAATGGAAAGGAGAAAACATGAGAAAGGATCAGTCTGAACTCTTAAAAAAGCTCACTGTGATATTACATGCATATCTTACATGCTAACCAACCATATGTGTTTGTTAGAATCCTATGACTGAAGGACTTTAGAAGCAATCAAGCAAATAAGTAAGAAGAGAGAAGAATTGGGTTTGGGTCTGTTTGGTAATATGAAGTGAAAAATACTTTCCTATATCATGATGTTTATTTATTTTATTACTTTATAAGTAACTCATGGCAGCAAACATACCTAATATTCCTTCCTCCTCCTATTTCCCCCACAACAACCCTGTGAGGTAATTTTGGCTGAGAGACAGTGACTGGGCCAAGATCACCCAGTTAGCTTTCATGGGTAAAGCAGTCTAGAATTCAAAGTCACCTGGTTTCTGGGCCAGCAGCTTAATCATTACACCAAACTGGTGCAATATATGTATAAAATGTAGTATAAAATATCCACAAAAATCTTTTTCTTTTTCATTCCCCAGAAATTTTTCGATCCTTCAAGCCAGTGCTGAATCAGCCTTTCAACACTTCGTATCATGATGTAGAAACATTTTGTTAGGGTTGAAAAGGAATTAGAAGATATAATTATTATATAATTGTTCTACTCTATATCCTTGAGCCTCAAATAGTAGGGCAAGCCACCTGTTCATCTCTATTTGGAGAGCATTCTGTTAGAAGGAAGGAAGGAAAACGATGACTTACCAGCTATGTGGATTTTCAGCTGCCAACAGTGTCAGTCAGCACAGAACACAGTATAAGATGCTAAAAGATGAAGATTAGTTTATCCTCCTCCATGATAAAAATTGGGAATGCTCATGCATTTTGTTTTGCATTCCCACATACCTGAAATGCAAAAAATATATAAACTAAAAACATATTCAAAAATATCATTTGATTTATTTCCTTACGTTCAATTAAAACATAAAGCTTGATATAATGAACACAAGATTACATATTCATAATCTATGTTGTACACATTTGTATAGGTTTGTTTCAGTATTTTTGGTTTCCTCAGTTGTCCAGCGTGTAAACAACAGTAACATCTTTTAGAATCATAGGGTAGGAAAGGATTTTCTTTTTCTTTTTTCCACCATAGGATGGGAAGAGAGTTTGTTTTATTTCCACCTTTATTATTGTTTATAAATAAATCAAGGTAGTGAACTTGTCTAATATTCCTTCCTTCTTCTATTTTCTCACAACTTCTCCATGAGGTGGGTTGGGCTGAAAGAGAGTGACTGGCCTAAGGTCACCCAGCCAGCTTCCATGCCTAAGGTGGGACTAGAACTCACAGTCTCCTGGTCCCTAGAAATATTTGACATGCCGGTCAGTCTCCATCACAAGCAACACATCTTGCTTATGAGTTCTGTCAATTTCAGATTGAATGTGACCATAAGACTCATCAATTTCTTTTCTACATCAGTGGTTGGAACATACACTTGGATAACTGTCATATTAAAGTCTGGCCTGTGAAATCTAATTAATAGCACTAAATCACTGATTGCATTGTACCCATATGCTGACTTATTCTATATTCTACTTCATTATGAAAACAATGTAGTTTCTCCTTTGTTTTTTGTATCCTGAGGAGCAAACAATATGATTTTCTGGCTGAAGGTGTCCAATTCTAGTCAATTTCAGTGTGCTGATGCCCGATATGTCAATATGAAGTCAATTCAATTCATTTTTCACTGTGTTGAACCTTCCCATGTTCATGCCTCTTACAATCCATGTTTCCACTATAATTCTGTCTATGCAGCTTCAGATTTTGTCTTCCTGCATTACAACAAGAACAACTAGATGTCCCTAAGGCTTTAATCTCTATGAGCTGCTGAGGGTGATTTTTTATTGTGGCAGGATACAAGCATGTTTAATAAATAAATAATTTAGTCGTGTTATCAACACCATTAATACTCTAAAAGATCTTCAGCGCTTCTGCCACTATGATTGTTAATCACTTATCTTGTCTATCTATGTGGTTGTTTTGATAAAATATACATGTGGTTTACCACTGCTTTCTCCCACGCATTATGAAATCATGCCTTTGCTTTTGTCACGACAGTGATCATCTACCTCCAGCATTTTCCTATCACTCTGCTACATAATGTAAGTGCTTGCTTTAGTTGGGCATCTGGGATGACATTCAGGCCTTGGGTGATCATACAGGGACTATTTACTCTAGAACGTACTGTACACCACTAGAATAAGACAGCAAAGCAGGATTTGGGTGCCTCTCTTTGTGTGTGTAATGAAAAAATTGTGTTATAAATCCTAAAATAGGGACATGTAGATATACCATATCTGGGCTACACATTTCCAGATGACTACTAGTCAGCAGAAAAAAACTAAAGTTGTCCACCCATATCTTTATCCATCATCCAGTGTTCATCCAGATTTTTGCAGCTCACATTTTTTAAAAATAATAATATTCAGTCCATCTTTCTCCTCCCCCAGCCCCACATGCACAAAACCTGCTGAATCCACATTTGTATTATGATGCCATCAGGTTAGCAGCATTCAGTTTTTCCTTGCCTGAAATTAAATATGCTGCCCACCACAGATTTAAAATCATGTAACCCAGGGGTCCCCAACCCCCAGGCCACAGCCTGGTACCGGGCTGTGGCCCTTTCAGAATTGGGCTGTGGAAGCAGCGGGCAAGTGTGCTCATGCGCATAGGTCCACTTGGAGCTGCATGCACAAATGCACACACCCACTGCTTGTGCAGGACAGTCCCCTCTCCCCCCACGCCACCACCACTACTGGTCCGCAAAACTGGAAAAGTTGGGAACTGCTGATATAACCTATTTCATAGTCAGGGAAACTGCAATCTGTACAGCAAATACCTGTCTGAATCAAACACAAAATGTGGGCATATCTTTTCATGCTGCTGCCTTAATTTCCTTCTCCAGGTATGTGTTGTTTCCATTTTTTTGTTGTTGTTGTTTCTGGTTCACTTGATTCCCAGCCTGTTCTCAGTAACTTTCTCTACACTGAATTTTATATTTTAGGCAGAGAGGGACTTATCTTTAGCTATTCTCCAAAGGTCTAAGCATCTAAGCTATATAAAACCATCCACAAACACATAAATAAAAATGAGCTTTAAAGCCTGTGGCACCAGCCACACATTTTGCATTTCTAAAACTGGGAGAGTATATCTTTTATTACATTGCTTCTCCCAAGATTATTCAGTAAATTCATGATTACTGTAATTAATTCATACTTATATACCAGAACCTTGGCAGATACCTGGGCAAGTATATTGATAGGTGCACTTACAGTACATACTAATTCAAGATAAAGCTGCATTATAACTTAATGTGATGCATCAATAATAGGTCTCTAAAAGTTTTGAGCTGTCTGAATGTGGTTTGCAGTATTCAAACATTTCCATATGATATCTCAGGTGGACGTAGCAGCCATGGCTGCACTAATAGCCAAAAAGCATTTTTAATATATTTTTTATTATGGACTAGACAACCCATGCGCCATTGAGATATTTCCTTCCTTCCACTTTGATCACATGACCACAGCAGCCAGTAGTACTGAAGCAGCCACAGTTTTCCTAAATTTCAATCCCTTGGAAATCCTGCATCCCAAATTTTGGAAATACCTGTAAGTTAGATCATACGGGGCACCTTAGTTCAAAAATTGTTTCCCTATGATGCACCATTTTGCACAGCTAAATGTCATGACAATGAGAGTTTCAGTAGTATGTAGATCATGTTAAACAATTAAGACAGATCCAAAAAACCTAATGCAAATTACCGAAAAGAAAGTCAGAAAAACTTAATACAGAACACCTAAAAAAAAAGGTAGGGAGGAAAAGAAAAGAGAAGAAACTTCCCATTTCATCCCCAACATGTATATCCAACATTAACAACTTATCACTGTCTCTTAAAATATAATCAAATTTCTCTGCATTCTGTACTTTATTCCATTTTTTGTAATCTCTTCCCTTCAGCTCTCCTTATTAATCAACAAATATTCAGTAAAAATTAACAAAAATACCTAACAACATTTGTTTGTTTGTTTGTTTGTTTGTTTGTTTGTTTGTTTGTTTGT
>QLTV01003139.1:472684-497576 GCA_003457575.1 Thermophis baileyi | reverse complement strand
ACTTCACAGTTGCTTGTTTGTTTTATATACACACACACACACACACATACACACACACACACACACACACACACACACACACACACACACACAGTGACTGGCTCAAAGTCACCTAGCTGGCTTTCATGCCTAAGGTGGAATTCAGAGGTGGTATTCAGCCGGTTCTATCTGGTTCGGGCGAACCAGTAGTGCTGACTGTAGTTGGCCCCGCCCATCCGCCCAGACATAATCACGTCCCATTTATCCACATTTTTGAGGCTCTGCGCATGCGCGGAAGTCTGTGCGCATGTGTGGATGTGGCGCGTGTGAGCATAGCAAACTGGTAGGGAAGGTAAGTGAATACCACTCCTGGTGGAATTACTACATCTCACAGTCTCCCTGTTTCTAGTTTGGCCCCTTAACCATTAGACCAAACTGGCTCTTAGACTGGATTGGATTGAATGCAGCCTTGGGTTCTGTTCCAAGAAGGAGTCAGATAAAAATTATAATTCAAAAGGACACCGAACATGCAGATAACAATGGATTGGTTAATTTATTTCTGCAGAGAAAAATTTGAAAAATGTATATTTGTGGGAGATTCCTCTGACAGTTTTTTCATCAAACAGATTGGTAATCTTATCACAGCCGATATGTTTCAAAAAGAAATTTGGAAAGAACTAAAATGGTCTTGATGGCTAACTCAAATCCAGGATGGCTGGAAAGCAAGAAGAATCTCAGTGTATCGAGTTTTATCAGCATCATGATGACAGAAAATGCATTATGCAGGGATTAAATTAAAAAGCACCAGACTGCCCAAACTGAGAGTTCAAATCTTGGAAATGTTGTGTGGGGACATTTCAGAGTGGTAAAAAGGAAGGCACAAACTTGTAGTTTGCTTTGATAGCTGGGTATAAATTAACAAATGAAATAGTTTGCAATAAGTCACTCCGGATTTCAACATGTAAAAAAATCCTCAAGTTGATAACTACCTGTAATAGCGAATTGTGTGCAAAGTTGACAATCATAACCTATTGTTAATTCATGCTCTTTGTTTTTCATTGTTACTGTGCTTGTATACTGCTGCTTCATGCAGGGCATTGCATAATCACAGTGCACTGAATATTATCACTAGATAGAGATTGTAGATAAATAGTGGAACAGTTTTTACCTCGCTGCCGGTTCGCTTCCTCACGCGCCGCGTGGGCGCGCGCGCCATGGGTGCGCGCGCGCATGCGCAGTACTAAAAACCAAGCTTCTGTGCATGCACAGAAGCAAAAAACAAGATGGCGGCGCCTATGGCACCGCCGTGAGAGCCGGTTCGGGGGCATGTCCACCCGGCCATCGCTGCCAGTTTGGCGCGCGGGGGGGGGGAATTCCCACTACCGGTTCTATAGAATTTTGGAGAAGGACTATGACTTATACAAATGCATCAGAGAAATTTATCATCTATCTATCATCTTTCTCTCTATTTATCTATCATCTTCCTGCCTAAGCAGGGTTGGACTAGAAGACCTCCAAAGTCCCTTCCAACTCTGTATTCTATTCTATCTACCTATTTAATTTAATTTAATTTAATTGATATTGATACTTTATTTTTTATAATAGTTTTTAATATGGTATAATTTTAAATATTTGTTTTTTGTGGTCTTTCGTTGTATGTCATCCAGAGTCACATAGGCTATATAAACATGATAAAATAAATAAATAAATATCTACTGTATTTATTCAATGTTTGCTTTTGCAATCTTCCCAAACTCAATATTAGCCTGAGTGCCAGGGCAGGCATAGGCCTTGACATGTAAAGCCATTATAGCATATAAAATTGAGCAAAGGCTTCACAGACATGTGACAAGGAATATAAAATCTTTCATTCCAATTTTTGAAATTGTGAAACATGAGTAGAAGTAGAAGTTTGAACCCCCTAATCATTCTTGTTGCTCTTCTTTGCACTCTTTCCAAAACATACAAAGAACAGTTACAGGAATTGGGTATGACTACTCTAATGAAAAGCAGAATTAGGGGAGACATGATAGCACTGTTCCAATATTTAAGGGTCTCCTACAAAGGTGAGATGGTCAAATTATCTTCCAAAGCACCAAAAGGCAAGACGAGAAACAATGGATGGAAACTAACTAAGGAGAGTAGCAATCTAGAACTACCGGTAAGGAGAAAATTTCTAACCGTTAGAGCAATCAACCAATGTAATAGCTTGCCTTCAGAAGTTGTGGGTGCTCCGTCACTGGAGGCTTTCAAAAAGAGACTGGACAACCATTTATCTGTAAAAGAGCCGGTGGCGCAGTGGTTAGAGTGCAGCACTGCAGGCTACTTCAGCTGACTGCTAGCTGCAGTTCAGCGGTTCAAATCTCACCGGCTCAAGGTTGACTCAGCCTTCCATCCTTCCGAGGTGGGTAAAATGAGGACCCAGATTGTTGGGGGCAATATGCTAACTCTGTAAACCGCTTAGAGAGGGCTGTAAAGCACTATGAAGCGGTATATAAGTCTAAGTGCTAAATGGTGTAGTGTCTCCTGCTCAAGCATGGGGTTGGACTAGAAGACCTCCAAGGTCCCTTTCAACTCTATTATTCTATGTTCTATGAAGGATTGTATTCTCTTGTTTTAAATCAAAGGGGCTTTTATCATTACATTAGCATTTATTTCACAACGGTAGTGTTTTATCAATACATTATTAGTAATATATTTCAGGTTTTCCATTAGTCAAAAGAACGTTTTGTGGAAAGAGGATTCCATGTTTGTAGAGAAACTGTGCCTATGCTTCAGCTTTTGCTGGGGAGGGCAGACTTTAAATTAAAAGACAGTGTTTGCTAAACGTTGTCTTTCCCAAACAAATGTCTTTCTGCCTATTCTGCAGAAACAAAACGGCAGAGTGACGAATAGCAGGAACAATTAAACAAGAGACGGATCCCACTTATTACCTTGAACTTGACAGTGTTTCCATTACTCACTTTTCCACTCAAAGTACAAATACCCACTTAACAAGGCAAAATGGCATAGGAAATATTATTTCAAAACCAAGGATAGCTCAAATCTAGAGATAAGCAGTGAGACTCACTGCTATTCTACTCACTAGAGAGTGCTAGTAGCTGGATGCATTTTCCTGACTTCAAAACACTACAAAAGTTAGTTTTATTTTATTTGAAAAGAAATTCCAATGTTACATAGTATCAGTAGTGGGTTCTAAAACCCGTTGCTACCAGTTCGCGCGCGTGACGCTTCTGCACATGCGCAGAAGCGTCCCGGGCGGGTGGGCGGAGCCTGCTGCCACCGCCGCTACCAGTTCACAGAACTGGGAGCAACCCACCGCTGCATAGTATACATATATTTACAGTTTTACATACATAGTTCTGTAGAATAGATAACAGAATACAGGTAGTCCTCGATTTACGACCACAATCGAGCCCAAAATTTCTGTTGTTAAATGAGACATTTATTAAGTGAGTTTTGCCCCATTTTATGACCTTTCTTGCCACAGTTGTTAAGCGAATCATCACAGTTGATAAGTTAGTCACATGGTTGTTAAGTGAATCTGGCTTCCCCATTGATTTTGCTTGTCCAAAGGTTGCAAAAGGTGACCTTGGGACACAGCAATGGTCATAAGTATGAGTCAGTTGCCAAGCATCTGAATTTTGATTACACAATCATGAGGATGCTACAAAGGTCGTAAGTATGAAAAACGGTCATAAGTCACCTTCTTCAGTGCCCCTGTAACTTTGAATGGTCACTAAATGAACTGTTATAAGTCGAGGACTACCTGTATATGTATGTATAAGTACAGTGGGTGTTTGTGTTGTACAAGACCATATTCTCCAGGTAGTCCTCAACTTACAACCACAACAGAGGCCAAAATTTCTCTTGCTAAGCGAGACAGTTGTTAAGTGAGTTTTGCCCCATTTTACGACTCTTTTTGCCATTGTTGTTAAATGAATCACTGTAGTTGTTAAGTTAGTAACACGGTTATTAAGTGAATCTGGCTTTCCCATTGACTTTGCTTGTCAGAAGGTCACAAAAGATGACCACATGACCCTGGGACACTGCAACTGTCATAAATATGAACCAAGCATCCGAATTTTGGTCATGTGACCACGGGGACGCTGCAAAGCTTGTAAATGTGAAAAATGGTCATAAGTCACTTTTTTCAGTGCCATTGTAACTTTGAACTGTCACTAAATGAAATGTTGTAAGTCGAGGACTATCTGTAATGATATACATAGAATATACACGTACATACCAGGGGTGAAATTCAAAATTTTCCCCCTACCGGTTCTGTGGGCATGGCTTGGTATGCGTGGCAGGGGAAGGATATTGCAAAATCTCCATTCCCACCCCACTCTGAGGCCAGCCAGTGGCCGGTTTGCCGGTTCTCCGAACTACTCAAAATTTCCGCTACCGGTTCTCCAGAACCTGTCAGAACCTGCTGAATTTCACCCCTGGTACATACTATAATCTATTTTTTTCTTACTTCCTAAATCGTAAGTAATCTGTACTTTGAAAACTTGATTTTGGTTCCTCTGCTGTTAACTTCTAACTTTTAAAGTTTAAACTGTTCAAAAATAGCTTTCAGAACTTTTTAAGTTGATCTTTCAAGGACTTTTTATTCCAATGACCAGGTTTTTAACTACCTTGTTTTCTTCCTTACTAACTGGATGTTTTTGACACTGAACAGTTCTCCTTCCACTGAGGGAATGTTATTTCCCCTAACACTAAAACTAAATTAAAAAAAAACATTTTAACCAAAAAAAAAAGCATTTTTCTCAGAATTTACTATTTTATTTTAATTCTAAAAAAATCAGCACGAAATAGAATAGCTGAATTAGAACAACAGGAAAAAAGGACATTTTTTTTTCAAAGTTTTCTGGGTAGCGATAAAAGCTGGATAATTTTTAATGCCACTTAAAAGTCTATTGTTTCAATGAATAAGGATTTCATTTGATTTTATTCTAACGTGATTAATTATGTCTAATTAAATGGGGATTAGTCCCCATTTAATTCATAATTTTCCTCTTCTGCCAGATGGGAAATTACAGTTCAGGCTGGAGGAATTCAGAGAGAAGACAAAGAGCGATGCAACCAAGCACAAGTAACACACTTTATTAAGACTCCCTTTATGGCATTCAGAACAGTGAAATTGGCTTATTTCTCCACTAGTATATCTGCAGGGAACCAGCTAGCTCTGTTTTGAGTAACCAGGTCCTTCTGGGCAAGGAACAGGGGAACTCCTGCAGGTTGCTCAGAGGATTACCCTGAACCAGCGGTGGGTTGCTCCCGGTCGGACCAGTTCTTAGAACCTGTAGTGGCGGCGGTGGGAGGCTCCGCCCACCCACTCAGGACGCTTCTGCGCATGCGCAGAAGCATCGCGAGCACGCGCATGAACTGGTAGTAAAGGATTTTAGAACCCACCCCTGCCCTGAACATCTTTTGGACAAAGTCCCTTGGATCTGATGAGTTAGACTCTAGCTGAACACATCATATAGAATAAAATACTTTACTGGCCAAATGTGATTGGACACGCAAGGAATTTGTGTCCGGTGCATAAGTGGTCAGTGTACGTACAAGCAACAAAGTAATATAATCATGAGATACCAGTAGTAGAAAGTAAAAGGAAAGATGAGAAGGATAATAGTAATACAACCCTATTACATGGGTAAATATCCTTAAGACGTAAGACAGTACTTTGGTAATTAGGTGTTCAGCAGAGTGATGGCATGAATGGAAAAAAAAAAGTGTTCTGTGAGTAGTTGTTTTGGCATGTAATGCCCTGTAGCAGCGTCCCAAGAGGAGGAGTTGAAACAGTTTATGTCCAGGATGCAAGGGGTCTGTAGATATGTTCTAAGCCCTTTTTCTGTCCCTTGCAGTATACAGGTCCTCAATGGAAGGCAGGCTGGTTGCAATTGTTTTTTTCGGCAGTCCTAACTATCCATTGAAGTCTGTGCCTGTCCTGTTTGACAGTTATAGAGGTGCAAATGATAGACACAGTAATTCCTCTGTAGAACTGTATCAGCAGCTCCTTGGACAATCTGAGTTGACACAGGAAGAACATTGATGGTTTAATGATGGTTCTAATGTTAGGTGTCCATTTCAAATCTTGGGAGATTATAGAATCCAGAAACATAGAATGTCTGGAACCCGCACTGCATATCGGATATTAATACAATTGAGAGAGTCCAAAAATATTTCACGAGAAGAGTCCTCCACTCCTCCACTCGCAACAGAATACCTTATTCCACAAGACTTGAAATTTTGGGCTTAGACAACTTAGAACTACGTCGCCTTAGAACCGATCTAAATTTAGTTCATAATATTATCTGCCACAATGTCCTACCTGTCAATGACTACTTCAGCTTCAACTACAACAATACACGAGCACACAATAGATACAAACTTAATGTAAACCGCTCCAAACTCGACTGCAGAAAATACGACTGCAGCAACAGAGTGATCGATGCCGGGAATTCACTAGCTGACTCTGTGGTTTCTTCCCCAAACCCAAAAAACTTTAACCTTAGAGTGTCTGCTGTCGACCTCACCCCATTCCTAAGAGGTCTGTAAGGGGCGTGCATAAGCGCACCAGCGTGCCTACCGTCCCTGTCCTACTGTCCTATTGTCCTCATCTATCTGTATTCACTTTGATTATGTTTATGTTTATACCTATACCTGCTATCTTGTACATGTTTAATAAACAAACAAATAAATAAAAAATAAATAAATAAATAAATAAAATAAAAAATAAAAAAACTTGAAAGTCTCTACTGTTGATACTGTGTTATCTAATATTGTAAGAGGTGGAAGAATAGGAGGGCTCCTCCTCAAATCTACTTTCATCTCTACAATTTTAAGTGTGTTCAGCTCTAGATTGTTCCGGCTGCACCACAGGGCCAGTTGTTCAACCTCCTGTCTGTATGCAGACTCATCACCATCTCAAATGAGGCCAATGACCATTGTATCATCATATAAAACTAACTGAAGCATGGTTTGGCTTGGTTTTCTTGGAAGAGGGTGGGCTTTTCATCCTGGCTTTTTAACTCAAGGCAGCAAGCATGCCTAATATTTCTTCTTCCTTCTATTTTCCCCATAACAATCCTGTGAGGTGAGGTGAGTTGGACTGAGAGAGAGTAACTGACACCAAGTCACCCAACTGTTTTTTTCATGCCTAAGGCAAAACTAAAACGCACAGTCTCCTGGTTTCTAGGCCAGCTCCTTCACTACTACACCAAAGTAACTCTCAAAATTAAAAAAAGAGAGGGGGGGGGGATTCCATCCTTTCAGTCTTGAAGAAATGGACAGGATCCTTGCGGCTGTGAATTCAGCCATTTGTGTTTTAGATCTATGTCCTTCCTGGCTGGTTAAAGTCTCCTGAGAGGTGACATGTGGTTGGATCCAAACTGAGATTAATACTTCTTTGTGGGAGGACAAGATCCCAGCTGCTTGGTGGTCTGTCTCCTTCTCAAGAAGCTATTCTTAAATCCAATTTCTAAATAATTTCTGTCAAGGACTCAAAATCTAATTGGGCAGGTTTATCTGCTAGATAAATGCATGCTTGGATTTGTATATACTCAATGGCTCCATGGAAGGAGACCCTCCAGGAGAATATTCCTTCTGGGGGGGGAGGACAAAAATCCATAGATTATTGGATAGTATTCTAGGCTGCATAAACAGAGGGATAGAATCAAGATAATGTGAAGTGTTAATATCACTGTATAATGCCTTGGTAAGGCCACACTTGGAATACTGCATCCAGTTTTGGTCACCACGATGTAAAAAAGATGTTGAGACTCTAGAAAGAGTGCAGAGAAGAACAACAAAGATGATTAGGGGACTGGAGGCTAAAACATATAAAGAACAGTTGCTGGAACTGGATATGTCTAGTTTGATGAAAAGATTCTCCAAAGCACCTGAGGGTAGGACAAGAAGCAATGGGTGGAAACTAATCAAGGAGAGAAGCAACTTAGAACTAAGGAGAAATTTCCTGACAGTTAGAACAATTAATCAGTGGAACAACTTGCCTCCAGAAGCTGTAAATGCTCCAACACTGGAAGTTTTTAAGAAGAGATTGGATAACCATTTGTCTGAAGTAGTGTAGGGTTTCCTGCCTAAGCAGGGGGTTGGACTAGAAGATCTCCAAGGTCCCTTCCAACTCTGTTATTCTATTCTATTCTATCCCATGATCTTTAAAAAAAAAACCCCATACAGCAGCTGGTGGAAGTTGCATGTTTAGAAAATGATGATCTGATTACTAACTCTGATTACTAACTCTGACAACTCATTGGAAATACGTAAGAACAGAAACAATCTATCCCCTGCTGCTTGAGAATAATAATATTGAGTTGTGAATTAAATGAATGAAAATACTGCAAAAACAGTTGCCAAAAGCATGGTAGCTCCAGAAACTATAGAAATTGGTTCACACACCACCTGGACAAGAAACTTCAGATACCATATTTAAATTGTTATGAAATGCTAATTACTAATTTTGAATCATTGTTTGTCAAAGAAACACAACAATACTGCAGAAATTGGAGCAGAAAAAAAATAAAGAAAATGGTATCTACCAAAAGTGTGTACAGATGAAAAGGGCATAAATAGGGCACATAGAAAAAAGTAAAAATCCCCCTTCAGAGGAACAAACAAATTGCTTAAAGGCGTTAAAGATTCAATATAAGATCCCTTTAAAAGAAAAGAAAAGGCTGGGACTAATGAAATCCTGATGGAAACTAATACGAGCAGTGAAGAAGAGAGATTCATCCCTTTTTTGGTATATTACTAGAGAACTGGGAGAATCACTGGCCCCTCCCCTTAGTCAAGGCTGGGAACAATTTTTGAAAGAGCTATATGCAGAGTCTGCAAAAGTCAGATCGATCTGGATCAATCACAAAATTGGCCACCATTTACAATGCAAGAGGCAACCTGATTGATAGACTCACTTAAGGTGAATAAGGCTCCTGTTGCTGATTATGTTATGCCCGAATTAATTAAAAGGAATTCTAACTGGTTATCATCTCTGTTCACATTCAAAGACCAGACCAGTTATATTCCAAGAGTGATGGCTATAATTGTCCCAATTTATTTTAAAAAAAAAGGCAAGAAAAATGAGCCCTGAAACTATAGACATATTAGCCTTTTGCAAGGATTTAGTAGCAAATTATATGCTAAACACTTAATTTTTAAATTACAAGACTGGATAGAGACAATGGGCGCAATCCAAAATGAATAGGCCGGTTTCAGAGAGGGGAGATCAACAGTAGAGCATATTTTGGCCTTATCTCATTGTGTACAAAAAATACACATAAAAAGAAATCCCACTATGTGGCTTTTCTTCTGTAGGAAGCCTCCCCCCTAGAAGAATGAAATATTTTGGGAAATATTAAAAAGGCAGGATAAAATATTTCCCCTAAAGGAGAAATAAAAACATCTTAAGGGAGGCAGAAACCAGCCCTAGTTTCCCTGCCCCAAGCAGAAACTGAGGAGGCCAGCTTTTAGAAATGCAGATTTGGTAATCCATTCAGAAAGACTGGGTCAAGACAGAAACCCAGATAAGCAACCAACAAAAGGTTGACAAAATTAGCTCAGACAAACACCTCGGATTTGCATTTCCTCTTTTGCCTATAGAGCCAGCTATGACCCCGACATAACACCTACATAACCCCCATAGGAATCCAGAAGGTATAAAACCCCACCCACTCTAAATTCCATTTTGTCAGCTGTCCTTGAATCACATGTGATTGGTGGTTCTGCTTCATCAATAAAGGAACCTTTCTTTCCAATCAGCCTCCAGCCTCCATTTTATTTCCAGTGCCTTTCTCCTGGCTTGGAACTGAACCAGATGGTTTTTCCTTCCAACAATTCCAACAAACCTTTGACTCAATAGCCAGGCATGCTGTCTGGGATAAATGAAAAAAATACAATCCTTGAAGGCGCCTCTCCTCCTCCATTTGATTCAGAAACTATATGCTATCTTCCACCTAAGAGTGAGGTGCAACCCCCTTGGAGCCTCTCTGGCATTGTAAAAATGCAGAAAGGAGAGCAACAAGGGTGTATTTTGACCCGCTCCCCTTTTAATCTCTATATTAACTCACTGATGGACCTATTACATAACTCAGATTTCCATCCACCTATCCTAGCACAGTGTAAATTCCCAATATTTTACACTGACACTGTTGCTCTAATCTCACAAACATCTTCTGGATTGAAAAGAGCAATTACAAGGTGCTGCAGACAAAACAGGAGTGGGTTTCACTTACCTTCACTACCGGTTCGGAACTGTGAACGCGTGTGCGCGCGTGCTTGCTTTGCTTGCTTGTGGTGCTTCTGCACATGCGCAGAACCTTCTGCGCATGCGCAAATTGTCCGTGATGAATCGTGGGTGGGCGGAGCCTCCTGCTGCTGCTACTGGTTCACCTGAACCGGGGTGAATTGGTAGCAACCCACCACTGAGACAAAACATTTGGTTCTCAACTTTGATTAAGTAGAACATTTTGGTTTTCGCTAAGAGAGATAACTCAATATTCCTGGAGACTAGAAGGACATAAATTAGAGAAGGCTAACACATTTAAATACTGGGGGGTTGGTTTTTCATTCAAAGGGCATTTGAAATGTTCATCAGAATCATCTTGTGCAATTAGTTCTCAGGTCGATGAATGCTATCAAAGTTGGGGTTTTTTTAAATACATTGGTGAAGGACAATTAGTTTCTGTGGCTTTAAAACTGTTTGAGGCCAAAACATTGGCTCAAATTCTGTATTGGAGCACAAATCAGACAATTATGTAAAGAAGAAACCAAGGAAACTGTGCAGATAAAATTTTTACAATCAATTTTAGCAGTTCCCCATGAAACTCCAAATGCCCAGTCAAGACTCAAGAAAGGAATGAGATTAATTCAGATTACAGCCTGGAAAATGACAATAATATACTGGCTTAAAATACAATTGTTTCCAGTTGGATTGACCTCATTAATTTTAACAGATAGTTTATCTTCTCCCTGGAAACAGGCAGTGGAGCATAAATTGGCTTCATATGGGATTTTTAATATCTGTTGGCTGTGATCAAGCCAATCAATTAATTATCCAAGAAATAAGGGACATAAAGTTTCAGTTGGAAGTCAACAGGCTGCCCAACATGATAGAATGTGGATAAATAGGGGTGCACCAGCACTTTATCTGCAAAACTGAACCAACTCTAAATTGGAAATAGCATTTTTTTAAAAGCTAGATGCAATGTTTTCCCATTGGCATTACTCAGGTGTAATACTAATGTCCCCATAGCAGAGCTTGTTTGTCTATGTGGTGATACGGAAGTTGAAACCATCTCACACATATTATTGCCCTGTAAATTTTATAGGGACATAAGCAGTGGTGGGTTGCTACCTGTTCGCCCCGGTTTGGGGGAACTGGTAACGGCGGCAGTGGGAGGCTCCCCCCACCCGCCCAGACGTCATCACGGACGATCTGCACATGCGCAGAAACGGCGTGCGCACGCATGCACATCTCCAAACCGGTAGCAAAGGTAAGTGAAACCCATTACTGGACATAAGGTATATTTATATTTCCCCCCAATAGATAAATTCCCAGGAAGATTAGACCAATTTTATCTGAATTATCTTCTCCAGGATTTAAAAAACTGCTCTTACCTGAGAAGTAGCTAAATTTAATGCTGCAATGAAAATAAGACAAAAACCATTAAATAAGTAATTGGCTTTAAAAGTTCCCATTTTTATCTCCAATATTACTTTTGCTAATTAATAAGTTGCTAGGGGTTACTTATTCTATATTGTAGGGTTTTTCTAAAAAAAATATTACTTGGGTAGATAACATATTATTATGGCAACAGAGGTGTGAATGTAGTATCATTATGTGTTTCTTTAAATACTGTATGTGCTGTACTAATTTGCTTAATTTTGCTATTATTTTTTAAATGGATGGTCATTAACTAACTAAATAAATACTACTCCTTCTACTCTGTCAGGTGTCCAACTTCTTCTCTTGGGGAAAGCTGTTGAGGAGGTGGTCAGCTCACACATTCAAAGGGTCTTGGAAGAAGTGGATGATTTTAAGGTTGTATAGTTTTCTTTGGTATTGTTTCCTTCTGTTGTACACTATGCAACACTTTGAAAACTCTATAAATCCATTAAATGAATGAATGAATGAATGAATGAATGAATGAATAATAAAAGCAAGCTTGCTCAGGGTTTTGTAAAAGCACGGTACAAAGAAATATATTTACAGTATGTTAGCAAGTAAATGCTTTTCTGAAAGTGGACATGATTCTGAATTTGAAAAGAAAACAGACTTTTTTTGGATGGTGGTGCATCAAGTAAATACAGTATATCTGCAACAAAGATGTGTGTTTATATGCCTTAATGAATCTTACCAAGAACAAATTAATCTAGCAAATGGAAAGTTGATAAATATATCTGGGAAACAGTATTTAATCAAAATGCCTTATAAATCATAACAAGGCAGCCAATCTTTGGAACTTACATTTTCAATCAAACCAAAGAAGGAAAAACTATTTTGTATCATTCCAATACTATCCCTCAAACCAATTCAGATTCAATATAAAATACACACCTGCTATAGACTAAAGGAAAGGACCTGCAAGAAAATTGACAAATAAAAATAAAGGCTGCCCAAATGGGGGGAGATACACTCCACCGAAGGATTGCTGAGAGAAGCATTGGTATTCAGAGAATGCAACAGGACACAGGACTATAATTCATCAGACAACTGTGCCCCATTTGGGTTAGCACTTCAGAGATATTGCCTTTCTTAAACAGATGTCTATGGAGATTCTCAGTCATCCAGGTCATGGTTGTCCCAAAGGTGCTTTTTCAAGAGGCAACTGGACTTTCTGGTTTTTCTTTGAAGATGTTTCGCTTCTCATCTAAGAAGCTTCTTCAGCTCTGAGAGGATGAGAAGCTTCTTGGATGAGAAGCGAAACATCTTCAAAGAAAAACCAGAAAGTCCAGTTGCCTCTTGAAAAAAAGCACCTTTGGGACTTTCTTAAACAGAGAAACAGAATGACGAGTGGGCAAAAGAAACATTGGGAGCAGGAGCCCCTTCTGACTTTCTATTGGCTTTTGCATTGAGTGTCCTTGTGGGAAACTGGCAGCAAAACCGTTCCTTCCCTCCCTCCCTCTAATTCCTGCTGTCTTTCCCATTGCTTTTAGGAAGCTTGCAGTGATAAAGTCAGTGGGGAAGCCAGCAGTGGGGGTGTGCAAGATATGCCATGTGGGTTGGAAAGGGTGTGTGGATGTGCACCAGAGATGCTGGTCTGGGAGGGTCAAGGAGGGTACACAGGCATAGGTTGAAAAAAGTGCGGGTCAAGAAGAATGCATGAGGGTGTGTGAGAGTGTTGGAAGAAATGTCCATCTGGGTTCAGTTCCAAGTGGGGAGAAAGACACTGGAAACATGAAAGCTGTTTGGAAAGATGGTTTAATGGTGGACAGGACCACATGGTTTGAGGTCCTGGGCAATCGAGCACATGGGTGAGAGAGGGAGAGAGATTTATACCCTCTGTTGGGCTTTGAACTTGCTTCCTGTTCCTGTGGCAAGAAATGTATCCTGATTGGTTGTCAGACTCCCATGGGGCCATGCAGGGGTAACTTTGTAGGTTGTCTTGAGTCCCAGGCTTGGTTGAATCTTGCTGGGTGATGTAATCTTCTCAGGTGTCATATGGTGAGATGGGTAGAGGGCTAATCCTATTATGTCCTGAGGGTGAAGGTCTTTTGTGTTGTAGATAAGCTGGCCCAGCCTTTCTGGGGCTATTAACAAAGGTGGGGGCTGCTTTCCAAGATCATGTTTCTCCTTTTCTCATCCAGGGAGGTATAATATTCTGCCTTTTTAATATTTTCTAGAATATTTTATTCTTCTAGGAGAGGGGTGGGTGCTAACTTTCTACAAGAGGTACCGCATTGGTGGGGAGGGTGTTCAGCAGGATGGCATGGGTTGGGAAAGGTGGGATTGGGAAATGGTACATGCAGGTCAGTAATGAGGGGCAGTGCAGGTTGGGAAGGATGTATGGGGGTGCCCAAAAAGTGGTGCATGGGTTGGAGAAGGGACGCAGGAGGGGCGCGGGTTGGAGATGGTGCATGGGGATGTGCAAGAGGTGCTGTGAGGATCAGGGAAGTCACATAAGGGGGATCACAGTCAGGGGGTGCCCGAGAAGTGCTGCGTGGGTCAGGGAAGGTGTGTGAGGATGCACAAGAGGTTCAGGTAGACAACCAACCTCAGAGAACACTTCTCAGCATTATTCAGAGAGCACTCCAGAATACAACTCTGAGATCGAATATTCTCTTCTATTTAAATCCCCTGTTTCTTACAGGACTCCAGTATAGAAATTAATACTCTTTCTGGTTCAGAATTATCCTCCCCCCGCCTGCCCCGAAACAAAAACAAAAAAAGGACCAACCAACACAAAAATGAGATCAAGAGGATATTTCATTTTTAAAATGGGAAATTTCCTATACGTTCAAATGAACTCCTGCGGACTTCATGAACACATCCAAATAGTTTTCTTGGCAATAATAGATAAATTATTTGCCTTCTTAATTTCCAGGATCTTCAATTTCACTTCTTATGGCACTTTAAGTGATTAAAAAGCACCCCCCCATACAAGCCTTTGATTTTTCTCATGTTTGCATAATGATGGCTTTTTCCTGTTAGGGTAAAAGCTGCTGCTTTCCTTAAGAGCTCATACAAGGTGAAACAATGTTCTTGAAATCTGACAGCATTATCAGGCCATTATCAGAGAGCAACACACAATTATCAGGTGCTTTAGTGAAGTTAAAAATAAAAGACACCCACAATCAGGGGTGGGTTCTGGCTTACCTCGCTGCCGGTTTGCTTCCTCACGCGCTGTGTGTGGGGGCGCATGTGCAGTGCTGAAAACCCAGCTTCTACGCATGTGCAGAAGCAAAAAACTGCTTCTGCACGTGCGCAGAAGCAAAAAACAAGATGGCAGCACCTAAGGCGCTGCCGAGAGAACCGGTTTGGGGGCTTGTCCAGCCGGCCATTGCTGCCGGTTCGGCGAGCGGGGGGAAATTGCCACTACCGGTTCTATAGAGCCGGTCCGAACTGGCAGGAACCCACCTCTGCCCACAATGTGTTTTTAAGGTTGAGGTGTCAATCAAGAGATATAACAGTGAATCTCATTGGAGCTCCTGGCTGCAGAACAAGTCTCTACTTTCTCTGTCTTGAGCCCTGTCAGTCACCCTATCAAAGGGAGAACCTGGGTCTCACCACAAACTAGGTAAGGAAACCATGCAGAACGTGGCTTCTAGAATCTTTGCAGACCCTTCATGGGGGTCTCTCTTTGGCTCACGTGACAAACGGGACCAGCTTACCATGGAGGCAACAATGTCTGTTGGTTACTCAAGGGGTGGGATTTTTTCCAGATGTTCTTCTCCACAAGAGAACTAGAACTTGGCTGGAACTAGACCTTGTTCAATTTTGATTTCTTTTTCTGGCCTTTCCCCACCTCCCACCGCAAATCTGACCCCATTTTGTTCAGTTTTTGGAGAGTTAATCTATTGACAGACTGACAGAGTCCCAAACGGTTTGGGCCAAACCCCTTCCCATAATTTCCTTTCTGCCTTCTGTTGAGCTATAAAGAATAAAAAAAATACCACTTTTCAAAGATGAACATAAGTATATAAGTGTTGTGGTCCGCCAGTGGCCTGCGAAGCTGGCAGCAGAGTCGGACAGTGAGGAGGCTGGGGAGGAACATGGGCCAGGCCTGGAGTCTCGAGAGGGTTCGGTGCCAGAGGCAGGGATCCAGTCCGGGCCATCTGGGGGGGGTCTGTGCTGACTCCAGAGCCTCCAGAGGCTGACATGAGTAACGCAGAGGAACAGGGGGAGCCTGTTCCCAATGTGTGCATGCGCAGCCAGAAGGCAAGAACAGTTACAGAGGAGAAGGACTACTCAGGAGTAAGGCTTGGAGATAATTGGCCCCCTCCCTTAGGCTATAAAAGTGGAGCAACCGTATGTGCTTGTTGCAGGAAGCAACTTTGTTCAATTCTCAGCATTTCGGTTCTGACTTCATGTTTCTGTTTGGCCTTGCAAAGTTCCTTGCCAATTAGGTCTTTGGCAGCGTGTCAAGAAAGATAAAGGTTCGTGCTTATCTGCCTTCTTCCGAAAGACTTCTGTCAAACTAGTTATCATTGTTTGGGACTTATTACGGCTGGGAATGAACTTAATTCACAGCCGTTAAAAATAAAAAGAGGTTTTTGGGACTCCATTTGTGCTGTATTATTTTATCAGGAAGCCTAGGTCAGAACAATAAGTATTTGGTTCTTGTAATTATCAGCTACAGTAAGTTTTAAGGATTTTTTAAAAACATAATAATACTGTTGACCAAGCTGGTATAATGGCACAATAATGCTTGCTGGGGCTGAGGGAGCCATTGTCATGAGGAGATTTATGATCCATTTTTCCTAGGGCATATAAACTGATGCAGCATAAGGCACTGATTTAATTCTTGCTCTTGGCTGCTGGATTTGTTAACATAAAATATTGAAAAAAATCAACCTATATCCATGAATCAGGGGTATCTAAAAGTGTATGATGGGGCTTTGTCAAATCATTAGCACAACAAAACTTTGAAAAAAATCATACAGTTAAGGATAAAATTCCTTCTTTATTTCATAGCTCTATTAATAATAATTTTCTTCATAGTTTTTGTTTTTGGTACAAATGATCTGGGTGACCATTCTGCATATAGATGCTTAAACATGTTTATTTCTTGTTAAACACCCTGTATGTGTGTGAGAGAGACTCTCTATGTGTGGGTTTGATATGGTATTTATATGGCAAATCTCCTTTTTCATTTGTGTTTGCTTTCGCTTTTCATTTCCTTCTTAATTCTAAATTTGTTTCAGCTTTTGTCTTGTCCTTCTGTTTGTTTAATTAAAAAATGCATCAAGTGGCATTTTTCTCTAAGAACTTGAATAGTTCCATAAGGATTCATTCATATACTGTATGTGTTGCTTTTTATGTTGTTGATTATGCATTGCAAATTCATTGCTTGTTAATATTACATACCTTACAAATTCTTTCTTCGGGTATTGGAAGATAGCAATAGCACTTAGACTTATATATAGCAATAGCACTTAGACTTATATATAGCAATAGCACTTAGACTTATATACCGCTTTACAGTGCTTTACAGCCCTGTCTAAGCGGTTCACAGAGTCAGCAAATTGCCCCCAACAATCTGGGTCCTCATTTTACCCACCTCGGAAGGATGGAAGGCTGAGTCAACCCTGAGCTGGTGAGAAGGTGGGGTTTGCGAACTGATAAATGGAGAATAGTTTCTCCCCATATCTGGGTCGCACATGTGATTGAAAGCTGGCAAGTCATGACTTGCAGAAAAGAGTCCAGCTTGGTCTTTGCAGATTATTGTTAAGGTGAATGCAAAAGGATGCTTTCCACTCCAGATACAGCTAAATCTTTATCCAGTATTGGCCAAGGAACTGTGAGAAGGTGCTGGAGAGCCATGCAGCATATGACTTCCTTCTAATACCTTATCTATTAGTCATTTATCTTCTGCACCGTGTTTATACTTTTGCACTGCCAATAAACTCCTGCCAAAGAGAATAATTAGAAAGCTACATGCAGAGTTTCATAAAAATTGCTACTTTGCAGTATTTTATCATTTCGATGGGGTCATTGGGAATATAGGAATAGGCAGATGAAAATAAACTACAGGAAGAGTGAACTATATATACATATTCAAACTAATTTGACATTCTCGAAGTGGAGAAGAATTTAGGGTGAGAAAGTTTGGAAATATATTTTATGTAATAAAAAAGATGTTTTGATCAGGAAAAATTAAAAACAAAATCAAGGGCCTCTGCCATTGAAAGAGGCAGTGGCATTCCCTCTTCTTAAGAGGTGAACTTATACTTCTTGGATAAACTCTTGCCCCATTTCCAATCTCCTTAGGGAAGGCTATTGAGATGGTGGTTGGACTACAGCTGCAGAGGAAACAGATAATTTCTATCTGTTTTAATCAGGTTTCAGGCTGGGATTCAGTACTCAAGCAGTATTAGTTGTATTCAGATTATCTGTGGTGGAACCAAGATGGATGTGGTGCATCTATCCTTGTGCTTTTTGATCTCTTGTGGCTTTTGATACTCTTGACTATGGTATTCTTCTGGACTGGCTCTGGGCATTGGGAGTAAGGGGCACCATTTTCCAATGGTTCTCATCCTAGTAGATGTCGGTTGGAGTGGAGAAGTCATTCCATGGGCCCTTTTTTTGAGGATGCCACAAGGTTCTGCAGTTTCTCCTCTTCTACTCAATGTTTACATGAAGCCTCTGGTCATCTACTGGTTTGGGGTTTGATATCAGTATATAGTGATGATATCCATCCAATCTTATTTTTCAACTCCAAGCCAGCCAACTGTCAAAGTCCTATATTGGTGCCGAGAGGCTGGTGCAGACCTGGATGAGAAGGAACCACCTCCAGCGTAATCTTACCAAGACTGAGTGGATATCAGGATCAGTTGGGCCTGGGGATATTCCATCTTTGCATTTCCCCATTCAAAGATGGTATGCAAAGATGGTATGCAATTCAGATTATCTGTGGTGGAACCAAGATGGATGTGGTACATCTATCCTTGTGCTTTTTGATCTCTTGTGGCTTTTGATACTCTTGACTATGTATTCACAGCTCCTGTTTGACAAACAGGTGGCAGCTGTGGCCAAGAAGGCCTTTGCACAGCTTCATCTGTGCAACAGTTGTACCCTTTCTTGGATCAGGAAGCCCCTGAGACTGTAATTTATGTTGTAGTCATCTCATGGCATAACTATTCCAATGCCCTCCACATGAGGCTGCCCACCATCTAAAAGCTTTGACTGGTTCAGAATGCAGCAGCATGGACAGTATTAGATACACCTTGGCGTGTCAGTATGACATTCTGCTTTGCTAGTTGCACTGGTTGCCACTTTGCTTCCAGGGACTTTTTAAGTTAATGGTTATGACTTATGAAGCCCTATATGGCATGTTGTTGTTGTTGTTAGTTGCGAAGTCATGTCCGACCCATCGTGACCCCATGGACAACGTTCCTCCAGGCCTTCCGGTCCTCTACCATTCCCTGGAGTCCATTTAAGCTGTTGCCTACCGCTTCAGTGATTCCATCCAGCCACATCATTCTCTGTCGTCCCTTTCTTCTTTTGCCCTCAATCTTTCCCAGCATTAGGCTCTTCTCCAGTGAGTCCTTCCTTCTCATTAGGTGGCCAAAGTATTTGAGTTTCATCTTCAGGATCTGGCCTTCTAAAGAGCAGTCAGGGTTGATCTCCTCTAGGACTGACCAGTTTGATCGCCTTGCAGTCCAAGGGACTCGCAGGAGGCCATAGTTCAAAGGCCTCAATTCTTTGGTGCTCAGCCTTTCTTATGGTCCAACTTTCACAGCCATACATTGCAACTGGGAAAACCATAGCCTTGACTATACGCACTTTTGTTGGCAGGGTGATGTCTCTGCTTTTTAGTATGCTGTCTAGGTTTGCCATAGCTTTCCTCCCCAGGAGCAAGCATCTTTTAATTTCTTGGCTGCAGTCCCCATCTGCGGTGATCTTGGAGCCCAGGAAAATAAAATCTGTCACTACCTCCATTTACGTATTTATTTATTTTATATATATATAAAATATATATTTTATATATGGCATAGGGCCTGATTATTTGAAGGACTGCCTTTCTCCCATGGTGTGTGCCTGGCTAATAGCAGCTAATAGTATTCTGGATCCCTTCAGGTAGAGAGTAGCATGACTTCTTGGCCGGGGAGTCTGACCTCAGGAATGACGTCTTGTCCCACACAGTGACATTCTGGAAAGGCTTGAAATGCTGGATGTCCTCATAAGCTTTGGGCTACAGTACAGGGGACTGTACTAAAACATATTAAGAACAGTTGCTGGAATTGTGTATGTCTAGTTTAATGAAAAGAAGGACTAGGGGTGACATGATAGCAGTGTTCCAATATCTCAGGGGATGCCACAAACAAGAGGGAGTCAAGCTATTCTCCAAAGCACTAGGAGGGAAGACAAGAAGCAATCGGTGGAAACTAATCAAGGAGAGAAGCAACCTAGAACTAAGGAGAAATTTCCTGACAGTTAGAACAATTTATCAGTGGAACAACTTGCCTCCAGAAGTTGTGAATGTTCCAACACTGGAAGTTTTTAAGAAGAGATTGGACAACCATTCAACCATTTGTCTGTTTGGGCACTTGGTCCCTAAAAGGTTCGCCATCACTGATATAGGATTTCCTGCCTAAGCAGGGGGTTAGACTTGAAGACCTCCAAGGTCCCTTCCAGCTCTGTTATTCTATTGTAAAAAGTAGGTGGGGGTCCTTGAAAGATTTGTGGCTGTTGTTGACTGGACAGCCATCTTGTTACTGTTGTTTATTCTTTTGTTCTTTTTTACTCATATTGTACTTTATTTTTTGTTACGTTGTGAACAGCCCAGAGCTGTCAGGTGTCAGGCAGCACCTAAATTACATGTACTCAATTTGATTGCATTAATTAGATTAAAAATCATCCAAGGTAGTGGAGAGGAAAGGTCTGTTAAATAGTTCACATTTAAATTGTAGCATGATCTCTTTGAATCCGAAAGCTTGCTAAATTTTCTTTACACGCTGGCAGCTAAGCTGATTTATATTTTGTGCTTTGCCATCACTCGTAAATATTACGGTGTGCAAGAGCCGATTTCGTGTAGAAGTTAAGGTTTTAGGCTAGAACCTAAAGAACCATGAGCTCTTGTCCCACCTTAGTCATGGGGCCATCTTGGGTGACCTTGGGCCAGTCATTCCACCTCAACACTAAGAAAGAGGCAAAGGCAAACCTTGGTGAGAAAACTTCAGGGAGTTGCCGGGGGTCAGCTCTGACTTGAAGGCACAAGATAAATAAATAAAGGCCTCAGGCATTTCTTGGTCTACCTCTTCATTTTTAATTCACGTGCTCTTTTATTTCTCCTGGTGCAATCATTAATAATCTACATTGGCCAAGATTGGTATCTGTTTAGGAATATTAATGCTGGAGCTACAACAAAGGAGCCCTGTGGATATATATATATATATTTTTCAAACGAGCAGGGCCACCATTTAATAATTCTGTTATTAAGCTTCAATAATTCAGAAAAACAAAAGTTCAGAAAGCTCCATCTGGCTTAGATGGAGGCCATTTTTAACAACTGCGTAGGAGGTAGAATGGACACAACCATGTCCATTCTACCTCCTGCGGATGAAAGACTTGTATTACTGCCAGCAGCTCCCCTGATATCCCCATGGGATCCCATCCTTCCCTTCAATTGCGCCTCATTTTCCATTTTGCTCATCCATAATGCAAATGCCCCTTAGAGACTAGCTCCCAAGCCACCAACTTCTTTTCTGTAAAAACATACTGGAGCAGGCGCATCCTGTGACTTACCATTTATTTTATGAAAGCTGGGAAAAAGAAGGCATGCCCCTCCTCCTGGTCTCCTTGGTGAACAGTAAACATCTGATCATCCAGGAGATGTGGTTTGTTTTGTTGCTGGGGAAGACTTCAGACAGCAGACGAAGAATGTCAGAGAGCACATGGTAACAAACAGCTGAAATGAAATGATGTACCCACTGGGGCTGTACAATCCTATAAAACTTTATCAAGGCACTCACGCAGTCCTCACGGGCTGACCAGTATGGAAATCTTCTAGCACTAAGCAGTTTGACAGAAGCAGCAGCCACCAAAAGCTCTCTTGAAGTAGAGTCATCAATTAGGGATATTTAAACTGAGCAGGAGATTGAATGCAGTGACTTAAAAGGCTTTGTGCAGTTCATTGTTTGTATCATTTGCATCACTGGCTCTTTTAGATTGCCATTTCGAGCAACCACAAAAGAAGCATAACTGGCATTAGAGCTCAACTTGAGAATTCTAAAGTTGACTGCATTGGAGACAACAGAATTAAAAACCAGACTTAACTTGGAAAGGAACCATAGATTAATAGCAGGAAAGCTGTCTTCTATGCAGAAAACTCCAGGTTCAATCCAGTTAAAATTATGTTTAAAAAAAGAGCTGTTTTCTTCAAAGATTACAAAAATGGGTAAGCCATATTTACAAAGTGAGCAAACACATTGGCCCCATTCAAAAGAAGCAATAAAAACCTAGGAAGGAATCGGAAGACTAAAACATATCCTTTTCAGGATACAACAGCCAGATAAGCAGAGATCAACACCTGACAAACAATAAAGCAGAAAACTATGATCAAGGACACATCGAGGAGCAAACCATAATACTGGCAGGGCAAGCTACTGCATATAAAGAGGCAGGAAAAGCCACACTCGTCAGCACTGATGGTATTACCTAGTTGGGTAATGAAACATCTGCAAGCAAGCAATGAAGTTCAGAGAACACCAAGAACTATACTATTCAGCCTCGAGGTTAAGACATTCTGTTCTATTGAAATAATGCACTGTGATGGCTGTAAATGATCTATGTGCAAGTGTTTTTAATAATTTGCTTAGTCACTTTGAATTTACGTGAAATAAAATAGGAATGTATCTGAACTCAACAGAGATGTCTTAACATACAGTATATTATTTCTGTGTTGTCAGTAACTATGAGGAAATGTGTGATTTCAAGTGAAGTTGTCTGAAAGATTAATGCTAGCAATAACTCATTCAAGAAATCAAGGCAATATCAACACTCTTACTCAGAAAGAAGGAAATGTAAAAACACAAACAGCACATTTTCTGTTATTGCAATAGGCTTCATGATGGAGAGATGTTTAACTTCATTACAGTTACACAACAAGGTTATAAATCATGTCTAGAACAAACAGGTTTCCTGTACTGTTCTTGCAGCATAAGGAAGAAAATAGCCATGTTTGCCATTAATTTCAAGCTTTTTATTTATTCTGTGACAAATCTGAGTCATTGTGAACAATATTCATTCATAGACACGAATAAACACGATGTCAGATCTAACTTCATATCTTTAGGGTTCTTTTAACATTTTAAAAGGAAATTGCATACCCAAAGAAAGGCATCAGCCCCAAACATCTTTATTAACAGGAATGCTTTTTTGTAAATGACGCAGTTCACCAATATGCAATGTCTCCCAGCAGCCATTTGGAAAATATCCACAACATATTTTAAAGTTCCAAATGCCTCTGTTGGAACCAAAAGGCTTGTGAGGCTATGGCCAAAAGCATTAGCTGATTTTTCTTTTGTCACCTCTCAGTTCCCTGTGACCTGGAGAAGGAATTATAATAGCAAATTACAGGCTCTGTTGTTGTTGCACAAACCATGATCCATCCCTCTGATAAACAAAGCCCTAAGGAAACCAGTGCTAGGCTAACTACAGAACTGGCTTTGTCCCAATACAACGCAAGCCACCAGGTCAGGCTGGGAAGGCATGTTGCAGACGCCTTCAGTTAAAGAATTCTGACCAGTGGGGCCCATGAAGAGAGCCATCTCTGCCATGGCCCCCGCCCTGTGGAACTCCCCCCCGAAGGTCAGGCAGGCTCCCAGTCTCCTGGCATTCTGGAAAGGAGTTACAGCATGGGTCTGTGCAGGGGTGAGTTATAACTTACCTCGCTGCCAGTTCGCTGCCAGTCCACGCCGCGTAGCCACGCCTCGTGGGCGCAGTGCCGAAAAATCCAAAAAAATCCCTCCCCAAAAAGCCAAAAACAAGATGGCGACGCATGCGCAGTGCCAGAAACTCGGCTTCTGCGCATGCGCAGAAGAAAAAAAAACCAGAAAAAAATTCCCCCCCCAAATTTTTTTTTAAAAAAAAGACGAAAACAACGGCGTCCACGGACCGGCGCTGACCGAACATCCAAAATTCAAAAAAAAAAAATTCAAAAAAATTCAAAAAAAAAAAAGATGGCGGTGCCCATGGACAGGCACCGACAGAACCGGTTCCGTGATGTCACCGTGACATCACCAACGGGTCGCTACCGGTTCAGGCGAACCGGTGCGAACCGGGAGGAACCCACCTCTGGCTCTGTGGCTTTGCCTAGGGAGCCCAGAAGAGCATGCAGCCATGGGGCTGGTTGGTACCTTGAAAGCTCCTCTTTCACCCTTTGAATTAATCTTTAACTGGGTTTAATCATCCTTGCCTCCTTCTAAATTTTAAAATTTTATATGATGGTTTTGTATTTTCACACTTTATTGTACACCACCCAGAATCCCTCTCTGAGGGAGATGGACAGTTCAAAAGAGCGAATGAATGAATGAATGAATGAATGAATGAATGAATGAATGAATGAATGAATGAATGAATGAATGAATGAATGAATGAATGAATCCCCAAAGCTCTTCATTGGCTACAGACCCCTACCAGTTCTATCAGCCATGGAGGCCTTGAGACATAAGTGACTCAGTGGGACATAAGTACCATGACAGAATCCACCATTCTGTGCCTGGGAAAGAGACCGGAACCACAGCAGAGGAGACAATGCAAGCCAGTTGGCTTTTGGGGGAACTGAGACTGAAGCAGGGAGATAAATAGATTATATTTGCCTTCATTTGCATTACTTGACATTAGACTAGCCAATCTGGGCTGCAAGAGTCAGATGATCACTAGATGGCAGAAAGGATTAGTGTTTTCTGTGTCTCTCTGTCGCCTGTGGGCAGCTATCTAGAATTTTACAGCCCGGATCTGCCAGCCCTGTTTGAAATTCCATATGGGCCTGTGCAAGCAACTCAAAGACACACTTAAAAGAACTCTTCAAGTCTCAGGCATTTGGGGAGGGGGTGCATATATGTATAGAAGTCAACAGTAAGTTATCTCTGGCCTATTTCTATCCTGTCAAGCAGGTTATGTTTTATTTATATCTGCTGCAAAGCTGCTTTAAAATCTTTTAAAATATTCTATTTAAGAAGGGTCTTTGAAGCCTTTTAACATAAAGTATTCTCTTTTCTGTACTTTATA
>QLTV01003139.1:460832-471940 GCA_003457575.1 Thermophis baileyi | reverse complement strand
ATTTGCATCCTTTTTTTGGTTTGTTGAAGCATTTGGATGTTTACAGTACAGACTTTTAGCTATGCAATTTGGGATGAACACCCTTTGAATTGTGTGGGAGGATGAATGGATTTCAGAAAAAAATTGCAGACTACAGGAACCATTAGCACTACTCAGGAGACCCTGAGGACACAGATAAACCTCCAAGTGACCCTCTAAAAGGATGCAAATGACCAGCTGTCTGCAAGGAATATAAATCCTTCCATTCCCCACCATCCAGTCAGAGCTGAAGAAGCTTCTTGGATGACAAGTGAAATGTCTTCAAAGAAAAAAAAAACCAAGAAAGTCCAGTTGCCTCCTGAAAAAAGCACCTTTGGGACAACCATGACCTGGATGACTGAGAATCTCTATAGACTTTGGTTCATGTGTATTTATCTATTGATAAACCCTGATTTAAGGAAAGGGGTTTTCATTGACAACTCAGTAAAATTCTGGTGTTAAAACTACAGAATTTCAATTTTCAGATTACCAAATTTGAGAGGCTTAATGTAGAACTCATCACATAATTTCAAGGCAAAATCAATAATGTGAAAATTGCAGCAATTAAGTTTGAAAAATGCTGCTGAGACTGATCATTGGTCTTCCTTATTCAGTAGCCTCATTATCACAGTCAGCAAGAACAAACAGCTTCTTTGGATGTACTTCAGAACAGCTTCCAGAATAAAGGAAGTACTTGTAAACATATTTTTCCCATGATTCAAATACATTCATATGATATCCAAAATGATCTTTCAACTCATTTTATGGGGGCTATCATTCCTTCTTTGCAAATCTTGTTTTTAACTACAGTATTGGTATCATTACATCTTTGCATAATTATTTTATCCATGCTCTTTCAGAACAGTCTCATGTTAAATAAATATTCAATAAAAACCTGTTTCTTAAATTTAAATGTACAATGGAAAATACAAAGGAGCACCCCTTATAGCCAGTTTATGAATATAAAATAGCAAGAATCTTTTCTACAATTCTGTGCAATGAGGCAAACTTAAATCCAATTGAAGTCAATGGGGCATAAATAAATGCACCCAACTTCATGTTGGCTTGCAGCCATTGGCATTACTAAAATGCAGTGAGCTTCAGCAATTCATCCACTCAAACCTTAATTACAAAGGACAACAAAATGATAAAGGATAGGTGTCAATTTATTTTCAACAGACTTGGCAAATGAAAATGATCTCCCTATGTTTATTAAACTGCTTGCTTTCCAAAAGCTTCTTATATTTTTAGAGGATTTAAATAGAAAAGCTGAAAGCTGGGTATGTTTCCGAAATTATTCAGAAGTGCTTTGGACCTCTGTTTTTTAAAGCTGCCTTTTTGCAGGCTGCTGCAATGAGTCTAAAGAAAGTTACAGCTGCTTTAAGGAGTTGACTGTCCAAGATAGGTGTTTTTAGGCTCACAAAAACAGCACTTCTTCAAAAGCATTTTAGAAGTATGCACAGCAGCATCAGATTGCTCATTTTGCAAGATTGTATGAAGAAGTAACAGTTAAAAGCATCAAAATGTTAGTACCCCAATCAATCACAAACCCAATTTTGCACTTAAAATGGCTATACTTAATAAGACAAATAAGTGGATAGACATTTGAGTAGAGCACTAAGAATCATCATCATCATCATCATCATCATCATCATCTTTTAATGACCCCATAATCCCTTGCTAGATGGAATCTAGGCAATTGAATGGAGCTGAGTGATTACTGGCCGGATGCCCTTCCTGTCACCAATGCAGAGCTATATTCAGCAGATATATTCTCATCGTGCCCAGAGAGAGAAATATCTGCCTCTACCTAGGAGTAGAGCACAAAGAATGGCTGATGAATATTCAGTTCTTCTATATTTACAGCAGTTAATGTCATCGGATTCTGTTAAAAATAATTTACAGCACTGTACATTAAATTTGTAATTTTAAGTGTAAAATATTTTTATAGTACATTTATTTATTTTTTATTTGTTTCCCATGCTGGTTGGTAGAAGAATGAATCTTGCTTTAGACTCATCCTGAGACAAATCAGGTTATATCTTGTCATGCTAAATCAGCCCTGAACTAAATGTGGTCGACGGTATACATTTTTAATGGAATCTATTGGCCAGCGAGTCCTCCAGGCTAAAAAGTTATCTGGATAGAATGTTCTTTCTTATGCCAATATTGTTGAACTGCCTTTAAACATTTGTACAAAAAAAAAAAAAAAAAAAGTAACCGATCACTTTTTCTTTTGCAAATGCACATATGGGACACCTGTAGTCATAAACTTCTGGCCATTTGCAATTATTTTTGCTAATAAGTGAACATTCTTTGCCGGAAGAAACATATTTTGCTCTAAGCAAAAGTGACTTGCAAAAACCTGGCTGTTGCTTTCCATGAACGGTCCCCCCCCCCCCGTTTTCCTTTTCTCTGCCTTGTGATACCGCTTTTGGTGCTCAGATAAAATGGATAAGCAGAAAAACAATATTCTTGCAGAGAAGACATGATAAGCAACAGATCCCAGCAGGAAAGCTATGTTAGTCTGCAGCAGTAAGAAGAAAAAGAAGTAGAAAAGAAGGTACATTGGGGACATTAAAAACAACAACAACAACCTCCCATCTACTAGAATAAATTTGCTAGTTTTAAATTCTGTATCAAAATACAATTTTATCTTGTTGTTTGTTTTGCTTTGCCTTAAAGGGAAGGGGAAGAGGGGAAGAGATGGACTCCAGATGAGGTCACAGTCATTATTGACTTACTCACGCCATGGCATTCATACATGTTTAACATCTTCTGCCATGTCTTATCCCTTTCATAAATAAACATATGTAAGTTAAATACTTTATTGTTCGAGCTGAAGGTAGACAAATAAATCTACTGTCTTTACATGCACTAAACAAAAGAGAGAAGAGAAAGACAAAGGGCAAAGGTGTTGCTCAGAATGAATAACAGCATTCACATACATTAACATATGCAATGGATAGAACTGCATCATTTGCGTGTTAAGATACAAGTAACTGCTCATTTTTGTTATAAGGCATGAATAGAATAACAAATGAGAATTGGAGCCTCTCAGCACTGACCAAAAAATGAAATCAAGTGCACGAAAACTTTAATAAATGAACGAGAACTACCAAAACATCCTTAATTGCCATAGAGAGCATTGTCTCCTATGCAACTGCAGAGGATTTGATTTGTGGGGGTGAAGGTTCGTTCTCTGAGCTTGTGGGTTGGTTTCTGAACGTTTCATTACCAGGCTAGGTAACATCTTCAGTGGAGTTTAGGAGATGTCAGTGTCAGCGTTCTTTTGTTTACACTGACACTGACATCGCCTAAACTCCACTGAAGATGTTACCTAGCCTGGTAATGAAACATTCAGAAACCAACCCACAAGCTCAGAGAACGAACCTTCACCCTCATCCTACACCCGAGCTATAGATATTCGCCACTATTGATTTGATTTTGCTTAGAGAGAACATGCAATTTTGGGCAACTCTGCTTTTTCAGGCATTTAAAGGGCTGGGATTAGGCAAAAAAACCATTTTTACATCATACCGAGGTTTTGCAGTGAGAACCTTTATCTGTGCAACTGTTTTATTTGTTCCACCATCAAAGGAGTCCCAATGGCTCTTTGACCAGCTCTGAAGAAGACACCAAAGCATCTCTTCATATCTAAAGAGTCCGTGAAGAGGACAGAATAATAATGCAATGAGTAGTGCAAAGACTGTGTAGAGAAGCCTGTCTGCTGGCTTGCACTGGGACACAGGACACTTCCATGCCAACCACTCAAACAGCAGAGAATTTAATTTGGCAAAAATAACATTGACAGTGATAAGGGAATCTGCTCTAAATCTATAGATTTATAGTTGCCATCTGGCCCCTTTTAAAATCCATCATATCAACAAAACTGCTACCTCTGTTTGCATTTGCACGTGTGTCTGAATTTTCTCCATGTACCATCATCCATTATTCTTAATATGAATCTAAAATCTAAAGTAATAAAAGAAGAGATCCTGCTTTGGCATTTCTATTTATTTCTATTTATTTTTCATAGACTCTCCCCTACCCCACCCCCAACAGCAAATGTTGTGAAAGGAAATAACTGAAAACAGGAAAAATGTCACATGCCAGATGATCAATTGTTAATTTTAAAGAGCATGAGTAAACAAAATGCAACTTCAACAGAGTATTTAGAGAAAGCTATTTATTTATAAAAATAAAATTTCCATTTACTTATTTTTTTTTGTTTTTATTTTTGCTAACCAAGACTTTTATGTATTTTATCAGTCCTCATTTTGGAAACCTGATAATATGTGAACATAAAACAATCCCAATAATATTTGGCAATTTTATTGCTTGTATATTTCTACATCAGATTATAACTTTCAATCCATTAATACGTTAATATGTATTATTATTGAGGCTTTTTTCTTGATCTTTCTATTATATTATGACATATTAAACTATTTTTTAAAAAAAATAAGATAAATAAACTAACAGAAAAGGGCTTATCTCCATATACTTAAATGAGCTTGTAGAATACAATGAAAATGTGTCTCCCATAAAAAATATGGTGATATGTGATTTACAGAAACCAATATCAGATCGGTCATCACCCGGGTCAGCAAGGACCATGCTAGGTGTGGGAGTTCTTGGACATTGGTGACAAATGGGCTATTGGCCTCAGGACTATTAGCTGAGCAACCAGAGCCAGTAGCTGCAGATTACTGGAGGAAAAGATGTTTACCCATTGCAGGTATGCAAAGATTGAAAACAAAGAAATAATATGTTATTACAAATCAAATCCAAAAAGAAGAGGATATCTGAGAAAAATGCACTAGTTCTGGAAAGAACAACATCTAGAATCAGAAATACTAGAACAGAGGCTAGCAGATTGTCAATTTATAATACACAAATATTTAAATATTTAAAATATTTGTGGAAGCAGAATTGGAAGAACTGTAAACTTCTACCCTGGGCAAAGAAACCAAAACCATACCAGAAGTAGCTCAGACTGTAGAAGCAAAACCAGTGTCCGACAAAGCTAGGATTTCTCATAATAAGAGTTAAGCAAATCCATGGAAGGCAAAAAGGCAGCTTAAAGAGCCATATGGTTAACTAGGTCTCTGAGAATCTATGGTGATTAGTTTGCAGACCCCAACTGATCTATGAATCACTGCTGGGGACCCACTCGGCTCAATGTTTGCTTTTGTTTTTTCTTTACCAAGTGAAATTAGTTAAAGGCCATGGATTCAATCTTGTGTAAAGTGACTGACAATACACACTGCAGGCTTCCGTTAGGCACTTTGTGCAGCTTCCTTGCCTTAAATTACACATCTGGCTCCCTTTTCACCGCCAAGGGTTTTGAGGCAGTGAAGTGCAAAAGGAAATGGATTTTTACAAAATCTAGGTTAGCAGATAATAGGGGACCTGCTGGCCAAAGCTAATAGAGAGCTCCCTGTAGATCGATAGCACAAGCTCTCGCTTTCCGAACAGAAGCTCCAGGAGTGCCAACAGTAACCTCTCTTCGTAATTAATTGTACAAGCAAACAACTGCACTGTGTTACAGGGTTTCAGGGTCATCCCTAAATCTTGATAAACCTACAGCAGCAACAAAGTCAGAGTTACCTTGCAATTTGGAGCAATTTGGAAGATGGATGGAGACAGAACAGTCTCCCTCCTTTCCAGATGTATATCTGTTTCTTCTTCTCAAATTTGCCTTCTTTAAATCAGAGTCACAAGCTTGAACTTATTCACAGCAAATTTATTCATACATAATCATGGTGAGTTTGACTGCCTAGTAGTAGCTTCAATATACCTCTGTAATTATTCCTCTGTAATTGTATTTAAGATCGTAATGTTAGGATTAAGCATTCTGGTGCTAATACCCATTGGTTAATGCAGGAGTGGGGAACTATGGCCCCTTTATGACCTGTGGACTTCAACTCCCAGAATTCCTGAGTCAGAATGGACTGAACCATGTTGACTCAGGAATTCTGGGAGTTGAAGTCCACAGGTCGTAAAGCAATAGCAATAGCACTTAGACTTACAGTATATACCGCTTCACAGTGCTTTACAGCCCTCTCTAAGCAGTTTATAAAGTCAGCATATGCCCCCAACAATCTGGGTCCTTATTTTATCTTGGAAGGATGGAAGACTGAGTCAACCTTGAGCTGATGAGAATCGAACTGCCAAACTGCTGGCAGCAGAATTAGCCTGCAGTACTGCATTCTAACCACTGCGCCAGAGGTGGGTTTCTCCCGGTTCGGACCAGTTCGCCCAAACCGGTAGTGACCCGCTGGTGATGTCACAATGATGTCACGGATCCGGTTCGGTCGGTGCCGGTCCGTGGGCGCCACCATCTTTTTTTTTGAATTTTTTTTTAAATATTTTTTTTGAATTTTTTTTATTTTTTTTCTTCTGCCCATGCGCAGAAGCCGAGTTTCCGGCACTGCGCATGCGCCACCATCTTGGTTTTGCCTTTTTTTTAAAAAAAATTTATTTTTTTGCACTGCGCGCGTGCCCATGAGGCGCGGCCATGTGGCGCGGGAGGAAGCAAACCAGCAGCGAGGTAAGTTAGAACCCACCCCTGCACTGTGCCATCACAGCTCTAAAGGGGCTCTAGTTGCCTACCTCTCGGTTAAAGAATTTGGTATGTTTAGCTTAAAGGGGTGAAGGCTAAGAGGAAACAAGATGGCAGTCTTCCCCCTACATGAAGCAATGTCACGGGGAAGATTGTATGGATTTATTCTCCAAACCATCAAAGGTTAAGAGAAGAAGCAGTGGATGGACATTTTATAGTGACAGATCCTACTTGAAAAACTTGAAAATAAGGAGTTTCCTGACTATGAGACTTATTAAGCAATGAAACAACCGGTCTCCTAAAGTTGTGGGGGGGAAATTTTACGAGAAAACATTTGTCTGGGAGGATTCGTCCCTTGAGTAGTGGTGGAATAGATGACCTCCAAGACCTCTTCCAACTCTATAAGTTTATGTAAGATTGCAGTGTTGTTAGTGTTGCTTAGCTCAGGCTACATTCCTCCTGCATTAAAATCAGTTTATTAAAACCTATTTAGGAAGTGGTACATGAGAACAGGGCAGGTTTCTTGCAGAAAGCTCTTTTATCAATAAAATATCGTAGACATTTGAAGACTACCATCTATTTCTCATTCTCTCCCTCTCCCCAGCAATTCCTTTGTTATTTTACCTGCTATCTTGCTTGATGAAAAACTCTTGGAACTCAAATGCTTGTATCGTTTTGCTGTGACCTTTAGTAGCCTTGTTGTTGGTTGCTGTGGCTGCTGCTGTGTTATGGCCACTCTGACAATGATTTTGTTGAACAATATCGCAATGACTCAACAGTCTGCACAACCCTGTATTTGTTAAACAATTTTTATTTAACATATTTATTTATGTTTTATTATATTTATCATTTGATAATTTTAAAAGATTCACAACATAAAAAAAAACAAATGACAGAACTGAACTGTTTAATACATTTTAATTTAATTCTTTCACTTGGTGGTCTCAGCTCAAGTTTTTTTGGCAAAGGGTAATAATAATTATTTATTAAACTTGTATGCTATAAAACTCTTAACAGCTCTGGGCAGTTCACAAACCAAATACATTACAATAACATCAATAAAGCATAAAACATAATGATAAAAGACGGCAAGCTCGATGAAACATGAGGTCTCACTCTCCCTTGTTGAAGGCCGAAGTGAAGTTTTAAGGATAATAAATGTATCTTGGACTAATTTTGGTCATGTTGCTTGTTGCTGCCAAGAGTCATTTGAGAGTGGGATGGGTGGCACATAAATTTAATAAAAATAAATAAATAGATTACACACAGAGACAAAACTTCAAACACTGGAAGTTTTCAAGAAGAGATTGGACAACCATTTGTCTAAAATGGGTTTCCTGCCTGAGCAGGGGGTTGGACTAGAAGACCTCCAAGATCCCTTCCAACTCTGTTATTCTGTTATATAGATAGACATAAGGGACTTTTTATTTGGCCCTTTAACTATCTAGACATATATTATATATGCTCTTCTGAAATTATTGCTCAATTGCAGGAACAGTTCGACTTAGCTAAATAGGTGATGGTTAATTTTTACTAGAAAACTGTGCCTTTGCTTTCAAATATTTGGCCTTCTACCTCAAATGTTCATATAAAAATTGAATGAAAATGAAGGTTTGGCCTGTTATCATAATGCAAAGTGCTGTCAGCTAGAAGAAAAAAAAAAGTTCCACTAGAAGGCATGGCTGAAAATGCTAGATGAGGAATATATCTTTAGAAACAAGATGCTCAGCAAAGTTTAAATTCTTTTCACAGTGCATTAAATATTGTTTTGAAAGGGACTGTAATAAGTACTTTTTCATTGTACAAATTGTTGTTCAAAAATATAATTAATTACCATTAATAATGTGTTTATGAGATTGATTTACTGTGCAATAGGCTGTGGCAGTTTCCTCTAGTGATCTTTTCTACGGGTCTTCAATATCTTGAACAGAAACTCCACAAGAAGATCAGATCTTCTTCTTTCTCTTGTGCTGTCAGTTAATTTTAGCCAGTTTCCAATACTGTCCCTTTGAACTCTATGGATTAAAATAGTGGGAACTCACTCTGACTAAAATTAATTCACATTCCAAATGGGAGAATGACCAAGAGCAAGGAAATAGCTAGTAAGGGTATGCATGTTTTGAAAATGATTTGGATGGTGTGCTTTGGAAGACATGGCCTGCTATGTAAGTTGAACCTTTAAAGCAGCTGATTTTTTTTTCCTGCCAGATAAATGAGAAAAAAAAGATGTGGCTGCTTTAAAGAGTTGCTGTGCTTGTGCTTCTATGCATTCCAGACAACCTCTTCCCACTGGCTGCAGTGGTTCGATTAAAGCTCTAACCACACACTAAAAAAAATGGCTGGAGTTTTGATCATAGCATCTTGGCTCTTCCATCTTTAATTTTTAACTATATCCTCCAGACAATCCTGAGGTGAAATCATGGGAATATCTATCCCTCTCTTTTTCCTTTGACTAACCTTAGCCTTATTTATGCAGATGCATTTCTTGTGAAGTTTTAGGTCATTTGTCCTGCAAACTCAAAGCAAACTTTAGCTGTAAAAATATCATCAAGCTCTACCAATAGATTACATACCTACATGTTTATGGTTGTTTAATAAAATGATTACAGTTAAATTGCCCTGAGGAGGGAAAGTATTTTAGCTAAAAGCTGGTAGAAAAAGATGAGTTTTACAAGTTTTCCAAGAACACAATAGAGCTTGTTTATTTAATAGAAGTTTCCATTATTCTGAAGCCATAATTGGAAATGTTTATTTTCTTCTTCATTGTCTTGTAAATTTCTACATTTTAATGCAAGCAATAAATTATTTGCACAATTGTTGCCAATTTGTGCAAGAGTATGACCTTTTGATGAGCAAGCAATAAGCCCTACTAATTATCATTTTCAATTTGCTCCCCAATCTGATAAATTAAACTTTGCTATCTTCGCTACCATGCTTTCAAATTTGATATCCTTAATATGGTGCAGGTATTTTATCCTATCTTCTATGTCCTGATGTCTTCATTTTTAATTCCTGCTCTGATTGTTGTCACATGTATTTACAGCAGTAAATCAGCATGAAGAAGAGGTCAGAGGACACATCTACAGACCCAGGGAAAGCAACAGCAACCACCAAAACAACAATGACCAAGAACTCGGCACCTTGTTGATGCTATCAAAATAGACTGCCAACGTTGCAGTCTGCAAATGCTCGAAATATATAAATAAACTGCTAATATATCTCAGTCTCAGTTATAAAAATATGGAAGTCCATTTAATTGAGGTCAAGGTTCATTACCCATTCAAGAATAAACTTCTGCTTTGAAAGGATTAATATCTAAGCATATAAAATATTGTTAAAATATACAATCATTAAACTGATATGAAACAGAAATGATAAAGGGAATCTAATGTTGTAATAGCAAATGAACATTGATTTATAACATTTTTATATTTATATTAATTAGATGTAAGCTCCAAAAAATATTCAAGAAATAAAATGTGGCATTATTCCCCAAACTGGATCTCTCTAATACTTCTGGCAGTTTTGAATTTCTGCTAAGATGAAAAAAGCACATCACATTACAAATTTGAATGTATGTACCGTAATATCATTGTTTCACAGTAAAGAAATGTTGTTTTTAAAAAAAGTTCATAATATTAGGAAATGTCAAATATTAAATTTCTAAAACCTTATTATTAATGGATATTTTAAAAACACAATTGTCTAGAGATTTTTAATGATAAACTATGTATGAACAGTTGCTAAATTCATAACTAAAACTTGCCAAATATAAGATTTATCATCAGTTGATCAATAGAAAAATGAAATTTGGAATATTATGTCAGTAAAGGAGACTGAACGAAGTATACAAGCTGTACAGTATTTTTAATTTCAATTTCAATATAGCAAGATAATGATTATGGTCATTTAACACAGATGAAAGCCTTTCATAGAAAAGGTGATGCCAGATATTCAAAATGGCTTTAGAAAAGGCTGGGAACATGAGACATTATTCCCAATGCTGCATGATTGAAAATGCCAAAGAACACCAAAAAAACAATCAGCATGTGCTTCATTGATTAAAAAAAGACCTTTGATTGTGTCGATCACATCAAATTGTGTAATGTGCTCAGAAAAATGGGAATCCCAGGACATCTCATTGTCCTATGAGATAATTATGTACAAATAAAGAAGCCACAATTGTTAGATAGTGGGTAGAGATGACAGGAGACAGACTTCCAAAGCAGCTCTTTATTTCAGCTCTTGTATCAGCAACCAGCAAAGAGCAGTCTGACAGCTTGCCCTTTTATAGGGAGCTGTCAGACAGACCAGCCAATAGCGTTTGAGCTTTTTCCCGCTCAAACGCTGGACCTGGTTGGAACCATGCAACACAGTTTAAACAGTTAGAACATAACACCCCTCCCCTCCTGGATGGAGCTGTCCAGCATACGTAATCACGCAGGTAGGCGGGGCGTTTTGGAGCCCTACTAGACCTGCGCAATTCAGTTGGTGGTGAGGCAGCGGCCTGTGCGGACAGGTC
>QLTV01003139.1:445405-457395 GCA_003457575.1 Thermophis baileyi | reverse complement strand
ATTTGTGATATTTTAAAAACATCAGATAAAAACAACAATAAAACACTAGATTATTAAAGGCTTAATTATATGTTGTAATAAGAATGCAGAACATTTGCCACAGGCATCCTTTGAGGCAGTGGGGGAGTATAAAGGAATGTAGAATTGATCTCAAGGAAGGAAGAAGCAAGTTTAAAATCTCAATCTATATATATAAAAGCCAAATACCACTCACTCATCACGAAATCTCCAGAACTGTAAAGCCTACAAACTTGAAACTTGGCACGTATGTTCCTCTTGGCTTCTAGGTGCTCGCTAAGAAAGGATTTTTCGAAATGACCATCAGATCATTAGTATTTCTTATACAGTATTATATTAACACTGATCAGGGGTGGGTTCTTCTTTTCTTCGCTGACTGTTCGCTCAGTAATGTTAGATAGTGTGTAGAGATGACAGGAGACAGACTTCCAATGCAGCTCTGTATTTCAGCTCTTGTATCTGTAACCAGCAGAGAGCAGTCTGACAGCTTGCCCTTTTATAGGGAGCTGTCAGACAGACCAGCCAATAGCGTTTGAGCTTTTTCCCGCTCAAACGTTGGACCTGGTTGGAACCATGCAACACAGTTTAAACAGTTAGAATATAACAACAATACAGAGAGAATATAGCAAAACAGACCAGCTCCAGGTTCATAGCAGAATGTGACAAGACTTCATAATCTCCCCTTATTTTCTCAACCTATATCCTGAATCTATATTAAGGGAAACTGGATTGGACAATGAGTGTGATTTTAAAATTGGAAGAAGAAACATCAATAACCTACCCTGTGCAGGTTACCCTGATAGCTGAAAATGCAAAGGATCTGCAAGCCATAGTAAAGAAAGTTAAAAAGGAAAATGAGAAGAAAAATCCTATGAATTATTGGAAATTAAGTATGAAGTTCTCACAATGCCTAAATTCTAAACCCTGGTTAGTGAAACATAACTGTTATGTTATGTTCTGTTTTATGGTATGCTAAGCCCAAACAGTCTGGAAAATAGGGGGGGGGGATTCTGAACCAGGGGGGGATGGGCAAGAAAAGGAGGAGAAACCAGGAGCTTCAGAAGGGCCAAAGGAGCGACTGGCTGACAATGGGAAGGAAGAAACATAGCTGCAAGAGGCACAGAAGGCCAGCCAGAAGCAATGGGCAGAAAAGGGGGACAGCTGCAACCAATAAGCAGGGATGAGGAGAAACTGTCTCCTCCGCCAGCTCCTAGGGCATGCAGGGCCGAGAGGAGTGAGACACTACGGAGGTCGGCAAGCCTACTTGCAAGGAGGCAGCCTCACCCCTCCTAATCAGTTGCGCTGGCCAGCAGCTATTGCACTGGCCAGCACATGGAGCAGAGCAATGCTGAGAATAACTCTTCCATTTCGGATCGTGAGTTTGTTCAGCCACCATGTACCTTTGCCTTGGAACTTCACCCTTGATTGTGATTGTGTTTCTGGACTTTGCACTTTGGCTTGTGGACCTTGGAATTGGATTTTGGATTGTGGGATTTGTGTTTTGGACCATGAACTTGTTCTGTGTTTTTCCTGACTTGGGGAAATTGGATTCATTGGATCTTGCTCTGATTCCTGTGTGGGAAATCCTATTCGGAGCCGGTGAAGCCTCAATAAAGACTTCAAACCCTTGTGCTGTGTGCATGTGTGAATGGGACAGGACAAAAACTCATTATGTGACAAGCCCAAGAAAAAAAGGGGCGACTTCTTTAAGGAGTAACTAACTTGAACCACCACACATGCTCTAAATGTCCTTTTCCTTCATCGGTATTTTCCCAATATTTAAATAAATATATTTAATGTGGGTCTGTGACCATAATAAAATTTGATTGATTGATAAATATATTTCATTCAACAGGGGGCCAGATGATGTTTTATATCACAGGCTATCTTACTTTTGATAAACTTCGCATAACCACAATAACGCACCAAACCATGATTTGCAAATAACAGCAGTTGGATTTGGCCACAATCATATTATGGCTTACTGTAATATATGACTTCAATCACTGTGTGTGAAAATAGAGTCCAAGCAAATCGCAGGTTTATAGGTCCCCATCATCCTGTGCTGTTGAGTTTTTTTTTTCTGATAATAAAAGGAATGCAAAAAAATCTATTTAAATATAATGTGAGAAATTAAAGTGCTTGGGTAAATCATATTCATCCTCGTTTCATTTGCCCCCACTGAGGAAATCAAAGGACGAACATGTCATTAAAACGATAGCTAGCAATTTCAGACTTTGAGAGCTGAACTTAGCTGGAGAGCTGCTAGAAACAACTTAATGATATAAGGAGAAAAAAACTATGTAAGCAATTTTTGAAGGTAAAGAAAAAGCTATGAGGAGGAAGAGGAAGTGGAAGCCTTTGCTAGCACTTGGGGTGGTGAAAGTTGGCTCAGAAGGAGGAAGCTGCATCTCTGTTAGTCATTCTTAATGAAATTGAACTATTTATAGAGCAGTTGCTATGGATTAGTTGCTGTTAGTTAAGGAAGCACCTTACTACAGAATTAATATGGCTAATGAATAGCTTTAAAGGAAAGGGTGAAAGGCATCCTTTATAAAAGCGAAGACATTATATTAAGTTAAGCAAGAAGTGCCTATATGAGTGGCTTCAAATTGATTTTACAATGCATTTAGCTGGATAGTTGATAATAAATCAAGATGATAGCATGATATGGGTAGTATTGGCAAAACTCTTTAGAACACGGTTGCCAAACTCTCCGCGTCACGTTGCCGTCACGTGACTTTTCGTGACATTTTCCCCATTCGTAGAGCTGGGGTGGGGTGGCCTGCACATGACGCATCTGGCCCGTGGGCCGCCAGTTTGACACCCCTGCTTTAGAAGAATGCTATGGTGCAGACAAACACTTCCTTTCCTTCTTTTCCAGCTCTCTTCCCCACCCACTTCACCAGATCTTGCCATTTCTGTATTGCTTTTCTCCTACACAGGACTGTGTTGTAGAGCTTCAAGGCCTGGGCTGTCAAAATCAAGATGACCACTAGATGGCCACAGAAAGATGCATAATTCTTTGCTCCCCCCTAGTGGTCCTCTGGATGTCTGCAGCCCATGTTTGATTGCCCTATCAATGACTAATACTGGGAAAACAAGCATCCAGATTTAAAAACTTTTACCTCTGCCAAATCATAGGACTCTCCTACCATTGGCTATTAAATCTGGGATAATATTGGGAGCTGCCCAGAGTTGGTTAGAAGATGGGTGGCTATATAAATGTTTAAAATAAATAAATATCTCTATTATTTTGCAAGTGGACCTCATAATTTTCAAACAATTCCAATCTCTGGAGGTCTGGGCTTTTTTTCAAGAATGTCTGACTGAATAGATTTATGAGAGGCAGGCGGCCTAATATAAGCAAGGTCAATGAAAGTTTCCATTCTCAGAAACATGGGAAATCATTACCTTGGTGAGAAGAGCTGAAAGATAACTAAACCTGCTTTGGGGTCAGACTAAAAAAATACTTTACTGATTGCTGTGGATAATGAACTCTTTGGACTTTATTGGCTTTCTTCCCCAAAGGAATCTTTTTGGCTAGAGATGGGGATGGATGGATGGATGGATGGATGGATGGATGGATGGATGGATGGATGGATGGACAGATTTTGTACCCCGTGAATACAATGGCATCAAATATCATATAAGCTATAAGAAAATCTATTTTCAGCCCCTTTCTATAATGGTAAAGAAGGAATACAAGGGATTGTTTTTTTTGGGGGGAGGGTTTAAGAAAAAAGGTTGGAGAAATTAACAAAGTTGAAGCATAACATTTTTAAAGCATTACATAAAAAATATTATTTACGTAGATTTATTTTGGATTGGTTAGTCGTTGTTGTTCAGTTGCTAAGTCGTGTCTGACTCTTTGTGACCCCATGGATCATAGCACGCCAGGCCCTCCTGTCCTCCACTGTTTTCCAGAGTTTGCCCAAATTCATGTTCATTGCATCAAGGACACTAACCATCTCATCCTCTGCTGTTCCCTTCATTTTTGCCTTCAATCTTTCCGGGGCTTTCCCCCCCCATTTTCTCTTCTCATTAGGTGGCCAAAGCATTTGAGCTTCAACTTCAATATCTGTCCTTCCAAAGAACAGTCTGGGTTGATTTCCTTTAGGATGGGTTAGAGCAATCCATCAATCAAATGTTAGCATTAAACAGCTCCAGCAAGATAGCATACAAAAGATCTTGTTTTCAAAAGTCTTGAGTGGTAATTATTGATGCCCAATCTATCCATTACACCAGAGACATAAAGGTGACTCCACCAAAGGAGTGGAAGCCAGACTGGATCTCGGAAAAGGTGATTTCTCTTAATTCTAGCAAGAGTGAAGAAAAAAAATGGAATTCAACTAGGGAAAGGATGCAGATTCAAAGGAGCAAAATCAAATATGTTGTGTTTGGTATTTATGCTATTATCTTGCTATACAGGAATGCATACAAGAGCTATACTCACTCCCCTATACTGGTCTGGTAAACTAACTGAAACAAAATGTAATCATTGGAGCTGCAGTTAGGTAATGTTATATTCTTGATTCAATTTACAGTTATTATCTTCTGCCTCTTTAAACAGCAGTGTATCTTTCAGTTACTTCAGTTCATGCTAAGCCAGCCTTGTTTTTCTAAATCTCTTCTTTTTGATGTTTTGAGGAACATTCTTATTTTCTGCCTTAGTACCTGTCATGGCTGTATCAATGGACATTTAAAAAAAAAAGCCATTTGGTAGATCTCCTAAGGAACCCATTTATTGCGGCCAAGAAGCCATCCTAAAGATCTACATTTTTCTTCCATTTTGACTTCAGCTTGTTGATGGCATGGACAAAGAGGAAATTCCAGAAAGGTCGGTTGACTAGCAGTTAAGATGCTGGGCTTGTCATTCAGAAAGTTGGCAGTTGGAAACTCAATCACCGTGCGACAGGGTGAGCTCCCATTCTTGCCCAGCTTCTGCCCACCAAGCAATTCGAAAGCATGCAAATGCAAATAGATAAATAGGTACCACTTTGGTGGGAAGGTAACAGTGTTCCATGTGCCTTGGCATATAGACATGCTGGCCATGTCACCACAGAAGAGCCTTCAGACAACACTGGCTCCCTCAGCTAGGAAACAGGGAAGAGCACCGCCCTCTAGAGTTGGAAATGGCTGGACAGGGAAACCTTTATCTTTTTAAGAATGCAGCAGGATAAAGTTTCGAAGTAAAACTTCTAAATATTCCTTATGATAATTCTGTAAAGCAAGGCTTATCATAACGATTTCACACACATGAAGGATATTCACTAGGTCTGAACATGGGGGGGGGGGGACTGGTAACGTTTCATTAGATGAATGTTAAGAGCCGAGGTGGCGCAGTGGTTAGAGTGCAGTACTGCAGGCTACTTCAGCTGACTGCTAGCTGCAGTTCGGCGGTTCAAATCTCACCGGCTCAAGGTTGACTCAGCCTTCCATCCTTCCGAGGTGGGTAAAATGAGGACCCAGATTGTTGGGGGCAATATGCTGACTCTGTGAACTGCTTAGAGAGGGCTGTAAAAGCACTGTAAACCGGTATATAAGTCTAAGTGCTATTGCTATTGCTATTGCTAGAAAGACTATGTTCCAAGTTGAGTTTTTAGTATCAGTCCAGAAGAAACCTGCTCTATGGTGACGGATCTCAAGCAAGCTGAACTGTACACTGAGAGAGGAAATTATAGACAACCAAAACTGGTATATACTTAATTGTCTATCGTTTCTCAATGCTAGTTAATAAAGTAAGGAAACAAAAGTAACAGAATTTCCATACTTTAATTTTGTTTAAACAAGTAAATAATTCCAGAAATAAAAGATTAGCTTTCAACATTTAAGGCATATCATTATCCTCTCCTTCGCCACTGTTTTGTGCTGTAAAAACCTATTCCTCATAGATATGCCACATGGATTAATCCTAAATTAGATATGAGAAGAAAAGAAAGTCAACAAAGGGGCTATATAGCTGTGCCTTTAGCTCAACTGAGATTAAATGGTAAATAGGTGGCATAAAGGGTATATATGTTTTATATTCCACTTTTTCTCTGGAAACGCCAGATAGTTTACATGGGACTTTTTCTTCACTTTATCCTCACAACAACAACTCTGGCAGTCCATTTTGATGGAGGGAGTCAGTTCGTGGGACATTAAAAGTGCAGAATAAAAACATGCAAATTTGTTTTATTGAATTCATCTATGTCATATTTTATAGGTGATTTCCAGCAGATGTCTGAAAAGTTAAGATTTACAACATTATTAAGTCACTATATGCCAATCACTGAATCCATCATGCATCATGCATCCCATTATCTTGAAAATATAAACTGATTTATTCTCATCCCACCAATTTTAGCAGGTGCAAAACGAACAGCAATATCTATCTCAGAACTGTGATTCCATTTTTATTTTCAGAGATTGCCAGGACAAGTCCCGGTGAGTTTCAAGGTTTTTTAGAAGAGGTTTGCCATTGCCTCCTTGCTAGGGATGAGAAAAAATGACTGGCACAAGGTCACTCAGCAGGCTTTGTGCCTACAGTAAGGTAGAACTAGAACTCACAGTCTCCTGGTTTCTAGCCTGATGCCTTAACCACTACACCAAACTGGCTCTCTGATTCCATATATACATAATCAAACCTTTCAAGAAATTTTCAGGAGGAGAATTGCAAAAGATACCTGGGATTTCTGGAGGACATGAAACAATGTCCTCATTCCACCGTTGATGCCATTCTGCTGTGAAAAATCAAAGGACCCGAAACATCTGGCCAATGCTGAGGGTATGTTGTGACAGCTGTCACTGCCATAAAAATAAAAGTTCAGGGGGGAGCCTGGAGCCCGGGCAACACAAGCTAAAGACCCCAGGCACCATGTTAGATATCACCTACTATACTTAAAAACATTGCCATGGATTTATTGTTGCTTAAGTATTCAGCTGTATTGCCTTGATGAATGATCAGTTTTCAGCAATTAGTCTTCCTTGTAATTATGTCTTTCCAAAAATAGGGAAAAAAACCTTTCACTCAGTGCTGATCTGTGGAGCCTGCAGTATATGTTATAAAAAGGAGTTTAGTTTCTATAAAAAAAATCTTGTTTATTCATTCCTTTAAACAATATATTAGGCTACATTATTTTCTTAAACAAGAGCTACTTGTCAACATTTTGAAAGCACCTCTTCATAGACATCTGGTGTAGGGTTGTCCTGTGGGTACATTGTAATACAACTCCCATAAGCCCTCACTATTGGACATGACTGACTGAAACCAATCGGCAAAACATCAGGAGGGTATCAGCTTACTTATATATAAATTTATCATCATCCTGGTGGCTGATAGATGTAACAAAATCAATTCCTTATGTTACAACTGTACTGTTTTGTTAAACATGGATAGAATGGGTAAGAGAAGCCCCGGTGGCGCAGTGGTCAGAATGCAGTACTGCAGGCTAACTCACTGCTTACTCTATGAGTTCGATTCTGAACTGCTCCAGGTTGACTCAGACTTCCATCCTTCGGAGGGTGGTAAAATGAGAACCCAGATTGTTGGGGGCAATATGCTGACTCTGTAAACCGCTTAAAGAAGGCTGTAAAGCTCTGTGAAGTGGTATATAAATCTAATTGCTATTGCTAAATGCTCTTGTTAATTGTGAAGTATCGCATGCTGAGGGCTTGGAAATGAGTGAGCTGGATATTAAGTACCAGTGATAAGATAAAGGAGTCATCGAGATGAGTCTGGTGACTCGTTGTTGAAGTCATCAGAGGCTAAAACTCTCAAAAGAAAAACAGTCACAATAATAAAACTTTCAAAGTGGTTAAATAAGCAAATGGTTAACTAAACAAATACACTTTAATCCATTACCAATGCACATTTCATTTTGAATTCCAAGTTTGATGTCATTAGTTCTACAATAGATAAAATCACCAGAATGTAACTTTAATTTGAGGCTGTGTTAGTAAGTATTTTATAACTATTTATAAGATCAATGGAACATCAGAGACATTCTTCATATAGATAGCATGGACTGTTTGGCGCAAATGCTCAAAGGTCCTCCATGTGAAAAGTACCCATAATTTAACCTCATTTGAGCAGTTCACAGAGCAGCTTATGTTGATATAATTTAGTTGGAATAGGTCAGGTGCCAACAGTGTTGGTTTTAATTAGATTTTTTATTTAATTAGATTCTGTGATAAGCTTAAGGTACCTATTTTCCCAGATTGAATTCTACTGTGAAGCCATGTAATCACAATCTGTTCCTTTAATATCCACATTCTAATTTTATTTTAAAATTTTTGATGCTCTTCCACAGTAAGTAGTAACCAGCTATGGATTATTGGAAATCTTAACTGACTAGTTTGGTCAAGGGAAAAATGATTAAGACAGTTTTTTAAAAACTGGAAGCCTTATATGACTTTTCAAAAGCTATAAACAATTTCTCTTTCCATATTAGTTTTAATAAGCATTTCATAGCTGATGGTTTAAACCAATTTCCTTTTATAACTGTTAACCTTTTCATTTAAAAATATTCTTAATTGGTTTCTTTTCACTACTGAGTACAATTCTTTTCTCAATAGGTTAGAAAATAGATAAATGGATAAAACAAGATAAGCCAGTTATTTATTCCATTTTTCAATTCCAATTCTTACAGTATTTTGTTAAAGAAAATATTGTAGGGCTTTTTACCTATTCAGTAATTTTGACAGAATAACATAGTTGGAAGGGACCTTGGAGGTCTTCTCTTCTAGTCCAACCCTCTGCTCAGGCAGGAAATCCTATACCATTTCAGACAAACAGTTGTCCAATCTCTTCTTAAAAACCTCTACCGTTGGAGCACCCACAACTTCTGGAGGCAAGTCGTTCCACTGATTAATAGTTATAATTGTTAGGAAATTTTTCCTTAGTTCTAAGTTGGTTCTCTTCTTGAACAGTTTCCATCCATTGCTTCTTGTCCTTCCCTCAGGTGCTTTGGAGAATAGCTTGACTCCCTCTTCTTTGTGGCAATCCCTTAGATATTAGAACACAGCTATCATGTCACCCCTAGTCCTTCTTGTCATTAAGCTAGACATACCCAATTCCTGCAACCGTTCTTCATATGTTTTAGCCCCCATACCCTAATCACATTTTTGGCAATTCTCTGTACTCTTTTTAGTATCTCAACATCTTTTTTATATTGTGGCAATATAAATTTTTTTCTTTTAGTTGCACAAGTAGTCCTCGACTTACAACCATCCCGGTGTCATGTGATCAACATTTGTAAGCTTCCCAGCTAGCTTCAACAAGCAAAATCAGTGGGGAAAGCCAGATTCACTTAACGACCAAATGATTCACTTAAGAGCTGCAGCAATTCACTTAACAACTGCGGCAAAAAAGGTCATAAAATGGGGCAAAACTCACCAACTGCCTTGCTTAGGAACAGAAATTTTGGACTCAATTGTGGTTATAAGTTAAGGACTACCTATACTGGATAATCAGTTTGAATTGAAAAATAATAAAATTTTAATTTGCAAAAATAAAAGCTTTGCTTTTTTTTGCTGAGAATGTTCACTTCGCAAGGTTCCCTCCACCTCTTCTCATAGTATAAATGTTTCTATAATTTCATGCTAGATTTTAACATTTAGAGTTTATACCTAGCCCTGCTGATTCCACATGTTCTAAAAGAGAATATGTTGAATAGTAATGTTAGGATTTAGGTATATCAGCAATTTCCAAACAAGCTCAATGTGTGAAAAAAACTATGCATTTATATGTTCTCTAAACCTATATGCATTTTTCATTTTTAACAGTGAGGCAGTTGCTTTAGCAAATAAAATACATAAGGCAGCCTTGCTTTGAGTTTTCCAAAGAATTTGGGGGGGGGGAGAAGGATGAATAGTTTGATTAAATATGGGCACAACTGTCACTCTCCCAGACTGTGACTTGTTGGTAAAAGTAAGTTGGTCTCTATTCATGATTTGGCACTGTTTATTAACTGGCTGTTGCTTGATCTTTGTTATTTTTCTTGTTAGTCGATTACAATGATCTGGATATTCATACACCTCTATTCCTGTGGGCTCCTTGGGTCTTGAACTTAAATAAATAAATACTTTATTGTCATTGTACGTATATACACAGTATACCCATACAACAAAATTCACATAACGCCCAAGACCAGGCCCAACACACGTAACAATCTTGGTTATTTATAACTTGGTTATTTTCTTGCAGATGTTTCATTACCCAACTAGGTAACATCATCACCTACCTGGGTAATGAAACATCTGGACAAAAACAACCAAGCTCATGTATCCTATTTTGAGAATTACACCAGGCAAATAAATTCTCTAAAGCCAGAACCAGAGATACCATTAACATTTACTTTGTAATGATTTGGAGTATGGAGATGAGGGATATAATGCTGAAATAAGAATCAAGAATGAAGGATAGGTAAAATAAAAGTTCGTTTAAATAAATGTACATTCTTATGTACATGTACTTATGTACATTCACATTATATAATACAAAAAGATCAAATCTGGCATCATATACAAAATTAATGTTGAGGTTTTTATTGATGCAGGTATCATTAATACATGTCATTTTTAAATAACAGTTTTAAAGTTATAATAAATCATATTATTTTTCCCAAGTTTTATTTTATTCAAAAATATTAAAATACAAAGGAAAAAAAATTAAGCAGACAAAACAAAGGTAAACAATAACATTAAAAAGTGAATTAAAAGGATAAAAAAATACATATTTATTCCCCCAGTTGAACACTGACAAATATATTGCAACAATAATAGAAAATTTATAAACTTCTACATCTATTTGCAACTCAATTTTATCTGTCACACATTGTATATATGAAGAAAAAATAGTTAACAGGAAATAAATCATTTTAAGAGTGCAACCGTCCCTAAAAAAGAAATGTCATGAAAACAAGCTAAGGTCTCTGTAGTTCTTGAAGATTTTAAAAGCTTTCCATGTTAAACTGGAAAGCACAATCCAGAATGTAGAGCGTAAAATGTCAGTGAGATAAGACGGTATAGCAAATGGGCTGCTTTGCATTTTTAAGAGATAATTTTATATACAAAGGGCGATTTACAAAGGTAACACAGCAGTAACAATTTTACAGAACTGTATTTGCAACATGCAAGGAATGAATGGTGCCTCTTATTGCTCAAATCCTTTGAGGCAAATTAACATTTTCAAGGATATGCTGCTCATTAGAAAGATACCATTAGCTAATACCAGACTAGAATAGAGAGGAACTGGCACTGACAATGCTTGCAAGGCTGATATTTTATTAACTGTTGAATAAAAATTAAATGAAGGTTCATTGGGCAAAGCTATGTACAAAACATTGAGCAATATTTTATATGTATATATAATTTTTATTAAATAAATTTTAACAGGATAAAAACTATACGTATATGTAAAAGAAATACCGATATATATATATACATGGTATATATACATGTGTATATATATATACACACACACATTTAAAAATTGCTCAATGTTTTGCACATAGCTTTGTCCAATGAGCCTTCAGTTAATTTTTATTCAACAGTTAATAAAATATCAGTCGTGCAAGCATAAAAGATACTGGCCTCGACCTTTAAAGTGGTTAATCACAGTGGGATAGTGTTATGTTCTAACTGTTATAACTGTGTTGCATGGTTCCAACCAGGTCCAGCGTTTGAGCGGGAAAAAGCTCAAACGCTATTGGCTGGTCTGTCTGACAGCTCCCTATAAAAGGGCAAGCTGTCAGACTGCTCTTTGCTGGTTGCTGATACAAGAGCTGAAATAAAGAGCTGCTTGGAAGTCTGTCTCCTGTCATCTCTACCCACCATCTAACAGTGGCGACGAGGGCTTGGGTTCAGGAGAACCGTGACTGCTTCTTCAGCGATTCCAACCAGCCAGGCAGCTGCCTTTCTGCCTACTCTCTGCCGCGATGTCCAACGTCCACCCACCGGCGCCTTTCGACCCGACCCGGGAGCAGCGG
>QLTV01003139.1:418575-441573 GCA_003457575.1 Thermophis baileyi | reverse complement strand
TGCCTCACTGCCTCACCACCAACTGAATTGCGCAGGTCTAGTAGGGCTCCTAAACGCCCCGCCTACCTGCGTGATTACGTATGCTGGACTGCTCCATCCAGTAGGGGAGGGGTGTTATGTTCTAACTGGTGTTGCATGGTNCGGGGCGACAGCAGACCTGTCCACACAGGCCGCTGCCTCACCACCAACTGCATTGCGCATGTCTAGTAGGGCTCCTAAACGCCCCGCCTACCTGCGTGATTACGTATGCTGGACTGCTCCATCCAGTAGGGGAGGGGTGTTATGTTCTAACTGTTATAACTGTGTTGCATGGTTCCAACCAGGTCCAGCGTTTGAGCGGGAAAAAGCTCAAACGCTATTGGCTGGTCTGTCTGACAGCTCCCTATAAAAGGGCAAGCTGTCAGACTGCTCTTTGCTGGTTGCTGATACAAGAGCTGAAATAAAGAGCTGCTTGGAAGTCTGTCTCCTGTCATCTCTACCCACCATCTAACAGATAGTTGAGAGCCTTCTTAGTTATATCAGCCTGACCCATTCGATCTGGCAGAGAAGGCATGCTGTGGGTACCATCAGCCAGGGACCTGCGTTTGGTTTGGGTTCAAGGAGACATGCTTTCTCTGCTGTAGTTCCTGCCTTGTGGAACGTTCTCACTTCTGAAATTAGATTTGACATTCCATCCCTTTTGACATTCCAGAAGGTCTTCAAGACCTGGTAATGTGATCAGGCCTGGGGCTCTCAGGGAACAAGATACGTGCTATAATGGTTGGGGAGAAATTAGTTTTAAGTTTCCCTGAGTCACAAAGTTTATTTTCTGGCCCTGGGTCAATGACCTGTCACCAGATTTCTTTGTGAAGATAAAGTATCAGGCAAAATGTCAGCTGCTCTTATTTCTTCGGAAGAAAATGGGCTAATGGAATTAGATCTGAAAAAAGGGGCAAACTAAGGGTAAGCAATATCGGAAAATCTATCCAAAGAAAGTTTCCAAATAAACTGGAGGGGGGGGAGTGTAATTTCTATGCCAGCTCTTCTGATATTTCTTTTCAGAAAATTCTTTTTTCTCAAATAATAACTTAAACTCTAATTGGAAAGTTGCTTAAGTCCAGCATTTCTCCATAAGGATCAAGGATCACGCACTATATAATTTCATCTTTCTACTCCATTGCTATGTTCCCAAGACATGTCACGTATAGTTTACTCGGTTAACTTACAATACACTAAAAAATAAACTCACCACATGGACTAGAGCCATGTAATATGCTAGGCTAAAATGTGGTTAACAAGCCTGTACTCATTGTGTCTGTGGAAAATTGCTTCCAAGATCATTTGACGGAGATATAATTCGGCTAAGGGAACTAAGTAAGCATATGGACCTGGGAATCATACATCCATATCCGGTCTTTATTTTGTGCGAGTTGATCTCTTGTCAATTGCTAATAATTGATCTAATATCATTTAGTCATATCCTCCATTCCAACATTGGTCTTCTAAATATAACTGTTTCCTCATATCTGCGTAATAGTGAGCAGATGGTATGAGAAAAAGTAAAATAGCTGTCTAGGATCAGTTTATACATGAGATCTGCTGTATGATTACTGGACACAGACTGCATTTAAACGACATAAATACGTCAGTAGAATGGAGACAGTAGTTTATATACCTGGTGTTACATTTACTAATAAACTGCCTGCCCTTGATGAATACACAGTGGAAAAAACAGGAAAGATGTGAGCTGAATAAACTCCTTAAGAATGTAATTAAATCCTAATTAGAATCCAATTGTATTAACAAGTGGAAATATGTATATATTTTCTTGTTTTTTTTAATCTAATATGGTGCTATAATTTTAGACAATTGGGAGACTGAAAAAAAAATCTCCCAGGCCAAAGATGGCAGCATAATATAGTCCAATAACAATTTCCTCTTTGACAATATCAGTGAATAACTATTTTCTTCAGAAAATAAGCTGACATCCAGGTGGAGCTGGGCAAAAATATTATATAAGAAATGTTTGCTAGCCGGATTAATGGCCTTTCACCTCCCAAAAAATATTAACCCTGAAAAGACTTCTGTGCTTTAAAGATGAATTCAGCATTTATCTGGAGTGAGCTTTGTTGAACTCCATGACCTTAGCTTCAAGTAAATGTGCAGAGAAGTGGGATATCAAAAATGCCTAGAAAATGTCAATTTTGCAAGATTCACTTTTTCTTTTACATTATACCATATATATTCATGAATAAGCTGAGAATTTTAGGTGACAAAATACACCTAAAAATTGGGATTGGCTTATGTGTGAATGGGGTAATTTGCAACTAAAGGTAGTCCTCGACGTTCAACAGTTCATTTAGCGATCATTCAAAGTTACAACGGCACTGAAAATAGTGACTTATGACCGTTTTTCACAGTTACGACCTTTGAAGCATTCCCATGGTCATGTGATCAAAATTCAAATGCTTGGCAACTAGTTCATACTTATGACCGTTGTTGTGTCCCAAGGCCATGTGATTGCCTTTTGCGACCTTCTGACAAGCAAAGTCAATGGGGAAGCCACATTCACTTAACAACTGTGTTACTAATTTAACAACTGCAGTGATTCACTTAACAACTGTGGCAAGGAAGGTCGTAAAATGGGGCAAAACTCACTTAACAAATGTCTTACTTAATAAGAGAACTGTTGGGCTCATTTGTGGTTGTAAGTTGAGGACTTTATATACAGATAGTACTTTAAAAAAATACCATATATCCCATATATACTCACGGATAAACCCATCTGTAGATAAGCTGAATCTTAAATTTTTAACCAAAATACTCTGAAAAATGGATAATCTGTGGATTATCTATGGAAAAAGCAATAATTAAAACATACAAAAAATTGGAAGGTTTGTGTATCTGTTGGATTTATATACAAGTTTATATAACATGTGAAAAAACCAACATGTAGTGAATTCTTTTCTTTCTAGAAATTTTCTTTTATCGTACCACTTACTGTTTTTTAACTGTAGTGTCAGTTGTAGTCTTTTACATTTGATCATCATTCTTGACTCAAACCAAATATTTTACTTTCTTTTAAAGAAAGCTATTCCTGATTTGTCTATTTTTTGCCTCCAGTAAATAATCCGTGACGGTGAACTGCAGTTGCATATTAGTTTGAGGAAACAATGGAAGTTATTCCACTTCAGACAAACCCTGTCAGATGTTCCCTCACTGTGTCACTCTGTGAATGAGATGGGTAGTCTCTAAATTTGAATAATAAAAGTAAATCATAATGGACTTTTAAAAATAATAGCTATGCCTAATAGGAATTTTACATTTTTTATTCCTATGTAAGGGCCCCATAACTTGGTCGCAAAAATTCAGGGGTTCAATAGATACAAACAAAGAAATTAAAGAAAAACTTTTCTACATTTTTTGAGGTTAGATAAGGTAAGTCTCTCTATATCAAATGACCATTGGCAAAATATCTTTTGCTTTCATCCTATAAAGCAATTTAAAAAGCAAAAATAAAATAAAAGTACTATAAACTCTATATAATTCTGCTGCAATACAATTAAATTAAATTAAATTAAACATGATTAAGGCACAAGCCTCCGTGAACCCAATCTGCAGGTATAAAAAATCTATATTAGGCAAATGACTGTGGTGTGTGGAGGAAGCATCTGTAGTCACTGAAGACAGACAGAAATGAAATGCTAAAAATCAATGAAGATTCTGTTAAAGTTTCAATGCATAAAAATCACAATGGATTTCCCCCGATGATGAATGTATACTGCTTTCAAGATCACGAGCTACTTAATTGTATTGTTTGATGGCAACAACAGTGGAAAGGTGCAGTTACATTAATATCCTGCTTATGCGATTCCCATAGGAATCTAATCTTACAATGGGAAGCAGAATGTTAAATCCGATACACCTTTGGTCAGAATCCTTTGGGAACTTCTTTCCATTCTTATCTCTTCCACAGACTTTATGAAAAAGAGAAAGAGATTTGAAAACTAGTACAAGTAGTCCTTGACTTAGAACTGTTTGTTTAGTGACCAAAGTTACAATGGCATTGGAAAAAATTATTTATGACTGTTTTTCACATTTATGACTATTGCAGCATCCCCGTAGTCACGTGATCAAAATTCGTACACTTGGTAACTGGCATACATTTACAGTATGATGGTTGCAATGTCCTCGCTCATGTGATCACTTTTCGTGAACTTCTCACAAGCAAAGTGTATGGAGAAGCCAGATTCTCTTAACAACCATGTTACTAACTTAACGACAACAATGGTTCACTTAACAACTGTGGCAAGAAAGGTCATAAAACTCACTTAACCACTGTCTTGCAACAGAACTTTTAGGCTCAGTTGTGGTTTTAAGTCAAAGACTACCTGTAAAACTGCAAAATACAACTTCTTAACATAATTTAAGAGGCTAACTAACCAGTGCAAGGGCTTTAGTATAACTAAACAGCTTTTTTTAAAAAATTGAAATGGCGCATCACACTCAAGCACACAAGTACTTCAGATGCTGTACTTTAGAATGACACATGATACATCATCTCCCCTATTGGGTTTTCCTCCCTACAAGATTCACAGGCACCTTGTTTGTTTGGTGTTACAGAGCACTGCACAGACTGATGATATTAGTCAAAACAAGAATGTAAGGTATCACCCTGAAATGGGATTATTGCAAAGGCTAGAAAAAGCACTGCTTCTTACGGAGTCAATTGCTTTGGGATCTGCTGTAGAATCCACCATAACAAGCAATGACAAGGCTAGATATGTATATTCTCCATGTTAACTTTTCTCGACAGTTCTTATTACAAGACAAATTGTGGATCTAAGTAGTCCAGGAATTGTGACTGCTTCTTGTTACTTTCACCTCTGTTTGGATGATACTGAATAACTTCAAAATTGACTGAACAAATCAGCCATGGAATAGAGTATTAAAACAGTGGGAAGCCAAACTGCAAGTAAGATGGGATTTAAATCCATGACAGGTTTTCCCATTAGAGAGCAAATCTTCAGACACCTCATTAAAACTAGCTTTGGGCCATTTCCGTGGCTAATAAAAGTATCTTCTTCCACTATTTAATCTGTTCTATTGTTCTGAAAATTTTTATAACCAATGTAGATGCCAACTGTTATTATTTATGAGGCTGTAACAATTCGTGTTTATCCCGTTTCATTCTGTTAGATTTTCTTAATTATAAGTGGAATTAAAGTGTCCATATGAATAAACTCCTCACGGTATCTGCTCCTAATACATGAGAAATAACAATTTTATTTTAAAGGTGAGAATTTTAGAGTTCTTTTTTACTGAAAAAAAATATGAGGAATTGTAATCTTCATTTGAAACGTCTTGGTTATTCTTTGAAAAAGTACTGATAAGGTAAACAAAATTCCTTCCTTCCTTCCTTCCTTAATTCATTTTTTCCTTCCTTCCTTCCTTCGCTCTTTCCTTCCTTCGTTCCTTCTTTCCTTTCTTTCTTCCTTCCTGTCTTTTTTTTTGTTTCTTTTAGTTTCATTCATTCATTCATTCATTCATTCATTGAGTCATTCATTCATTCATTCATTCATTCCTCTATCTTATATGCTGCCCATCTCTCCTGGAGGTGACCTCTTTTAAATAGCTAAAAATATACGTGCCACATGGCTGGAATCCTGTGAGACCCTTCACCAACTTGAAGTCCTCAATGTTTGGGGACTGTAACTTCCAAAGGTCCATGAGGAATAGCTTAGCCATTGAGAAATATAGTCCCAAAAATCTGAAGGAGACCTGGTTAGGAAAAGTTTCTATATGCCATATATTGGTATATCATGATAAACAATCCCTTCTAAAGAGAACAGGGACATGCCTGCTAGACTTTACTTTAGTACTATACCACTGTTTGTCTCATTGTCCATGAATTCAGTGACAGAGCTGTAGAAAATAATTGGGGTTCAATATCAGGAGGGAATTCTGCTTCCTTGGAATGGGCCCTCATCAGAAGATACGATTGAGTGGCTTGCTTTGAACTCAGATATGAAATCTTGGGAAGTTCAGAGTCAGATTCAGGTCATCATGGGTAAACAGCTTAAGGTCCAAGTCAGGTGGAGATGCTGAAGATTTAAGGAACATAGGCCTTTGCACTGCACATCTAAAAAACTGAGTCACAAAGAGATTTTCTTCTAAAGGGTTTAATAGTTATAAGTTGGAGCATGACCAGATTCTGTTGTTCTAGCTATATAAGCCCTCAATTCTGAAAATGCTTGGCTTAAATTAATTTCTTAGGAGTGTTAGAAGATGGTAGCATCTAGCAGAAATTATTAGGGCCAGTCATCATTTTTATTCAGATGAAACAACACCAGGAACACCATAGCTGCACGCTAGACTAAAGCTGAATAACATCCTGGAAGAAAGCAATGATAAATAATTTCTATACTGTTTCGAAGAAAATTGTGTGACGGTATCCATGTCACCATGAGGAATAGAATTTGATTCAAAAGTATCTTTAACTTTTAATTACTCTTCTGTTATGGTGCGGTTTTACTCATCTATGTTGTTGATATCGTGATTGTTGGATTCAATACAATCTTGAATTACTTAGACTAGGACCAGGTAAAATGGAGTCATTAAGCATGCTGTTTTGTACTGTAAATATTATTTTGATTTGAGTCTAAGGGTGCTCATCTATTTATTCATTTGATTCATCGTGCAATACTCTGTTGCAAAATTCTGTGTGCTATCTTTAAGGCAATAAGATCAGTTATTTATCCATCTATGGCAATATGATCAGGCTTCATTTATTTATTTCAATTTAGGCATTGTCTAACTCTGACAATATTCAGCTCACAGCATAAAAATAAAACAAAAAAAATGGCATCAGGGTGGGACCCATCTGGATTATAATACAATCAAACCAGATGGCTGACACCACAGGTGATAGGTAATTCCTCAAGTATCCAGGTCTTATGCCATATAGGGGTTTATAGGTGACAAACAGCACCTTGAATTGCACCCAGAAGCATTGAAACAGAAATGTCATATGGCAGTGGTGGGTTGCTACTGGTTCGCCCAGTTCGGGCGAACCAGTAGCGGCGGTGGCAGGAGGCTCTGCCCACCCGCCCGGACATCATCACAGACGATCTGTGCATGCACAGAAGGTTCTGCGCAAAGCGTGCGCGCATTCACAGTTTCGAACCGGTAGCGAAGGTAAGTGAAACCCACTACTGTCATATGGGGATATGAAGACATCCCATCACTACCCACACTGCTGCATTCTGGATCAGTTGAAGCTTCAGGTAGTCTTCAAAGGCAGCCCCATGTTGTATGCACTGCAATAATTGAGCTGTGAGATAACTAGGCTGTGAGTGATTGTCTGAAGGCCCTCCTGATCTAGGTAGGAGTACAACCATATTAAATGGTGCAAAGACCTCCTTGGCCACAGTTACCACCTGCTCATTGAGAAGAAGTTATACTGTAAGTCCAGGAAATCTTTTCCCGCAGATGGTACACCACTTTTGAATGGGGAAGTGCTACCCCTTCCAAGGTTAGAGATGGAATATCCCCAATTCTAACTTCTGCAGTTACCTGGTCTTGGTAGGATTGAGACAAAGAAAATTTCTCCCATATGCACTGTCTGTTAGCCTCTGGACAAGCCTGAGGTATATTTGAGAATTATCAAATTACTGTTGACCACCCAGAGTCACTTAACTGAGATGAGTGGTGTAGAAATTTAATCAAACAAATTATGTGTACACAAACTGGTGTACAATCTTACCCAGAGGCTTGATGTAGATGTTAAATAGAAGGAGGGGTGCACTGAACCCTGTGGCAGTCCACAAAAGAGGGATCTAGGGAGTGACCTCTCCCCTCTCCAAAAAAATCAACATTGACTGAAATAATCCCTGGAGAACTATCATAGAACAGTGTCCCCTATCCGAACTCCAGAGTCAGCCCAGAAGGGTACCATGATTAACAGTACCAAAAGCCACTAAGAGATCAAGGACCACAAAGATGGATGTAATACCTTGATCTGGAAAGATTATCTACGACCACAACTGTGTCCATACCAAATCCCAGGCTGAAATCTCATTGAAATTGATTTAAATAATCTTTTACCTACAGGATTCTCATCAATTGCAGACCATCAACTGCAGTAATTTTAATAATATAAAAAATAAAGCTGTCTAAAATGGTTGGGTCCAAGGATGGTGTGAGGAGGGGACATACCACTGCCTACCTCGAGTCAGGAGGTACCAGCTCTTTGTTCAAAGAGGACAATACCACAGAATGGATCCAACCACAAGTCATATCCACAGCCATTTTTATGACTCAGAGGAATCTGCCATATAGCAATAGCAATAGCACTTAGACTTATATACCGCTTTACAGTGCTTTACAGCCCTCTGTAAGCGGTTCACAGAGTCAGCATATTGCCCCCAACAATCTGGGTCCTCATTTTACCCACCTCGGAAGGATGAAAGGCTGAGTCAACCTTGAGCCGGTGAGATTTGAACCGCTGAACTGCAGCTAGCAGTCAGCTGAAGTAGCCTGCAGTACTGCACTCTAACCACTGCGCCACCTCGAATATAGCCAGAATATTCCTGTAAATAGCATTGGGACTCCTCCCTGCCCAGAAGGAACCAGGTCACCATATACAAGGCCACTAGATAAATATCACTGGACCCAATAAGAGTGGGAAAATGTTGACATTTCATTGTTTTTATCGTCATAAAGTAGTCCCTAATATAGAATTCAATCAGATTTGCTCCAAATCTTCCTCCAACAGTGCTCCAGACCTCTCTTCTGATGTATCTTCATGAGATCCTCCATAAACAAGCTATGCCCTGGAACTGACACAAAGGGAGATGCCTTCTAGAGGAGATGGAAACCAGGTCCCTTATAACCTGCCCATCCCAGACCTCAGTCAAACCACCTATCAAATCCTCAGTGAAAAACCTAAGCAGAGCAAGGAACTATGAGTACAGAAGGCCTTTGTGGTTTGAGGATGATGTTGTATTTTCAGATTCTCAAAAGATACTTTGGGTTTCTTTGCACTGGGGTAAGCAGAATGTGTCCAAAACTGTATCGCATAGCTTCCTACTCAGTTTTAATGAGAAGTTTCATCTACCCTGAAATCTCATCTAATTTTTTTTTTCTGGAAAAAAAATTGCAGCTACTCCTAACATAAATCTTTGAGAAATCTCCTGAAAAACTTTTGATAACTTTTAATAATTACTTGACAGCAAAAAGCTACTCTTTCTCCAGAAGCATGCTTACTTCTTTGATATATTAAAGAAGTAATGCTTTTTTGTGTGGTTTCTGCTAGATCTATGTTCACATTTCTTGTGGTCCTGAAATAAGTTTAGACTGATGTGGAGTCTGCAATGATGGTATCATATCTCTAGTACTTGAATCCATTTTTCACTTCATTAATCATTTTGTTTTTTCTGCTTTAGATATTAGCATACTGCACTCTAACACTTAATAGTTTCAGCTTTTGCTTCAACTTTAATCAATGCTTTATTTTTTTTCCTGCTGACTAGATAATTACAATTTTGATATATAAGGACCAAACTGATTTTGCTGAGACAGGAATTTTGCAAAAGAGTTTTTGCAGTTGTTACAAAACTTCTGAGAAAAATGCCAGCAGTTGCAGAAAACCTGTAAGCTGTTTCTGATAGCTTAGAGGATTGTGTAGACAAAGTGTGAAGAAATATACAAGAAGACGTTGCTCCTAAATCTTCAACTTTTAAAGTTACAGCAGTCTTGTAATCTTCTGGACCTGAAAGAAAAATTGTGTGCAATCCATATTTTTAAAACTGCAAGACTTAGTGTATTTAGGAACAAGACAGGAAGTTTCAAATAACTTTCTACTTTTCCCCATTGCTTTAAATTATATTATCTGCCTCACACAAATCAGAGCAGCACTGAAAGGACTTAGAAGTCTTTCCTCCTGATCCAAAACAAAACGAAGTTTCACAATGAATCTTGGAAGCCATATTTCCAATGTATATTAATGTATATTTTTCAATACTAAAAGATTTTTGAACTGCCTCTTATCATTCATTCCAAGCATGTCAGACCGAAACTGTATTCCATAAAGGAGAAGGCTAAAAAAAGAGAGACTTTCCTGCAAATTGTAAGGTACAAATAGGTTGATACATGTGGAGAAGGTCATGCACCAGGTAAATCCCCTCAGAGATCTATTTTGCTGAGTCCAGTGAGACTTATTCTATTACATGTGCCTAACATGTAGGATTTACGTGTGCCTAAGACTTACTTAGACTAAAAGTAGTCTAAGGCTGCCATCTTATATTCCACTCAACTGAGTGTAAGTACTATTGAAAATGATATTTTTATTGTATACATATGACTGTATTGTTTTACTCTTTTTAACATTGTAAGCCATCCAGAGTCACTGTCAGAACTGTTACCTCATGCCTGCGCTCTGCTATCGCTCGGTACCAGTTTGCCATGAATTCTGGACAGTGGGGAGCTAGATGAGAGGGGGAAAGGCTTTACTGTTCACTATATCTCCCTGAGACACAGTTTCAAGGTCGGATGGCTGGGAATCGAATGCAGCTGCATACCAGCCCACACTCAAAATGACCATCTCAAAAATATTTTCTTTGAAACTGATTGGGTGATGTGGGCCAGTAATGGGAAGTACCTATGAGGGGGGAAAGTTACACTTGGGAATTTTGGCACATGAATTTCAGTTCTGGCTTTGTTTTACTGCAATTCACTTGACTTCTAATAAAACTATACCTTTCGCAACAAATGGAGCCAAGGATCATTTTTACTTAGGAGTTCAAGCTGAAGCAGGTCCGACTTTAAGCCAGACAAGTTGTGGCAGTTCCACATAGGAATAACTTCTGGGTTCAAGGATTAAATTCAAGGGGTTACATGATTTCATTAGGAGCAGTAACATAATGGTCCCATTTATACACATAATGGTTCCATGTATACACAACTACAGAAAGTTATGTCAGGTGCAAGACGTCAGGAGCCAGGATAGAGCTCAAAAGCACTACAAGTTTATTCCATGTTACCTATACACAAGAATCTGAACTACTAATGGTCAAGGCGAATTGGTGCCAGATACACTTCAAGGGGGCCTGACTTAGGTTTCTTTTAGGGGTGGAGTGACTGCAAACTAATGATGCATTTGACCCCACCCTTAGGCTCAGCCTGCTTGTCTCCTACAAGTTTAGCTTCAAAGACATATATCATCCAACTTTTGCTGCCTGGTTTAAATAGGCCATACCCAAGAATATGGGAAGGTATACCTAACACTATTAAATGTTAGGTATAGAGAAGGTACCCTGTTTCCCCCAAAATAAGACATCCCCTGATAATAAGCCCAATCGGGCTTTTGAGTGCATGGCAATAAGGCCAAGCGCTTATTTCAAGGTTAAAAAAAAATAAGACAGGGTCTTATTTTTGGGAAAACACGGTATGTTAATATGCACCAGGGATAGATAGCAATAACAATAGCTGCTTCACAGTGCTTTACAGTACAGCTCTCTCTAAGCGGTTTACAAAGTCAGCATATTGCCCCCAACAATTTGGGTCTTCATTTTACCGACCTTGGAAGGATGGAAGGCTGAGTCAACCTGGAGCCGGTGAGAATCGAACTGCTGGCAGTCAGCAGAATTTGCCTGCAATACTGCATTCTAACCATTGCGCCACCACAACTCTAGATAAATAAAAGTTTATTAATTTAGCATGAGATAAGATTACATGAAAGCAAGGCGAAGCTTATTCTTTTCTTTATGTAACAATAGGATTTGAAAATAAAGTATACCCATTAAAGTTCTCTTTTCTACACAGGGACTGAAGACTGGATACATAGCACTTCCTTCTACAATTCTTCCTCATAATAAAAATATAAGGTAGGTAACCTGCAGAATGTCCATAAATAAGAATGGACTTCAGCCTGAACCTCTGTGGTCCTGATATGTTTACCTGCTATGCAATATTATTCTCTCCCTCAGGTCAATGAAAGCTCACTGCAACAACTGCAGATTTAAACCCCGAACTGTGATATCTCCTTTAAAAAAGTAAATGCACCCCTGAGTTGAACTCATCTTCTAGTGATTACAAGGGCACTTTATTACCAACATATAGAGGTGATTTCCCACTGTTTTACCCTGAGTTGGTTTTCAACTTCTCACATTTGTGGGAAACAACAGAGGCTTTATTTTCTTCTGAATAACTCTATCCTAGAAACTTTGGCTAGCCAATGTTGACTACCTATTAATTTATATTTTTACTGAAGAAAAGGAGGTGAGACAGATCTAGGATTTTCTGCTGGGATCAATTGGCCTTCAAAGTATTTAACTTGAGTTGTAGGCAGGAGATATTTGCTGTCCCACCTCAGGCACAAAAATGTTTTGTACCAGCCATGCTTCTATTTTGACTAAAACAATCTTATCTGAAATCAACAGTGCCACATTTTCTTTATTATACACATCACCCATCTTGATGAAGAAAAATAAACCAATGTTTGTTAAGTTGCAGCCTAATTTAGATTTTTGTCAAACTGCTTTTGCAGATCTTTATCGCCTGAGTTCCCCCAGTTACTGCATGTAATGGAAATGTTGTGGGTTTTGTCTTTGCAATATCTGCTCTAAACTTCAATAAAAATGTTTATGCTGCATTTGCTGTTATGGCAACTGCAGTCAAGTCTTAAAACTGACACTATGGAAATAATGGGCCCTTATGTGGCAGGGTTGCTATGGAAACACTTTTTCTAAAAGTAACCTGTGTAGGACAGCCAGTCCATAATGTCACACGTTCCTTTGGGAAGTGCCCATAGTATGGCTTAATCTAATGAATAAATATGAACTGGAAGTGAATGCAACCTCTAAAAATCCACAGGCTCTTTCAGAGACATTACCAGTGATTGTGGTGATCAAGCAACAAGCTAACCTTCATCTCAGTAGGCAGAAAATGATTACTTCAAGTGACATGCAATGAGAATAGTAGGTTAAGAAGGATGGTGAAACCAATAATCTAGTGAATATGCCATTGTAGGAGTCAGGATGGAGAGGGAAAAGATTTTAGCTGGCTAGCAAAACTGATCTAAAGTCTCGTTCTATAATATATTCAAGATTAAATTACCTAAAAGGCCTTCAGACTGATGAATATGTCTGGAGCAGCTGGACATGGCACATATTTCAAAGCTAAACTCAGGGATGGAGATAAACTAAAGAGCAAGGGTAACATTGGCACCTGACATTTTTGCATAGCTGTTACTGTCAAGTCCTTGACAAGGCCAGCCCACCACTACCATAAGAAAATTCATCCTGCATCAGAACAAGGATCTGCCCAGCTCATCATTGTGTTAAAATGTATAGCAATAGCAATAGCAATAGCACTCAGACTTATATACTGCTTCACAGTGCGTTACAGCCCCCTCTAAGCAGTTTTACAGAGTCAGCCTATTGCCCCCAACGATTTGGGTCCTCATTTTACCAACCTTGGAAGGATGGAAGGCTGAGTCAACCTTGAGTCGATGAGAATCGAACTGCTGAACTGCTGGCAGTCAGCAAAAGTAGCCTGCAGTACTGTGTTCTAACCACTGCGCCACCACGGCTCAGTGTATATTTAGAAAGTTCACAAACATGGCCAAGATGGCAAGATTTATCTTCCACTGATGTTCCCTGGTAGATACAGGTAGTCATCAACATACAACCATAATGGAGCTTGTTCATTATGGTCATGTGTTGTGATGGTTGTAAAATGGGTCAGTCACGTGACCGACCCAATTTTATGACTTTTTTTGCGGCAAATCTGTGTTTTTTAACTGAACGATATTGTTGTTAAGTGAACCAATGTTTTGCTATGGGCATGGTTTTGCCAAAACCTGAAAGTAAATGCCATTTTTCAGCAAAACCGTAGTAGAACATAGTCACGTGAGCATGGGACACTGCAATAGGTTGTTATTTGCAGCCATATTGCTGAATGCCTGAAGGTCACATGATCATGGAAGGGGGCCCAACTGTAGGAACTTTGTATCCAGGTCATGTCCCCTTTTTTCGGTCAGTTGTAACTTTGACTGGTCATAAGTCAAGGACTACCTGTATGTTATGGTGTGGTGTCTGCAAGATCTGAAGTATTAGCAGTCAACAAGTATGGCTATCATATCTGGACTGCAAAAATGTAGATTGCATCAGAATAGAGACAGGTCTGTCTCTTTGCTGCCATCTAGTTTAGATTTTGCATGTTTAGTAATCCTATTACAAGATATGAGCTTTTTCAACTCTCTGAAGTTCTGTAAAATTATTTAAAATTATACAAACTGATGAGCAGAAGAACCAATCAGAGTGATGGGGGAAGCTGGCAATTGGCCTCAATACCAAGTTAAAGATGTAGGTGCTCGCTTTATTTTATTTTATACACAAAAGTAAACCTCAGTTTTTATTTGCTGTAATTTATACTATTTTTATTATGGCCAGGGACTCAAAAGCTAGAAGTTGCCTGGGCACTGTTGATTTCTGTGCAGGCCCGGCTATCACTTATGATGCATTTTTCAAAAGATGTTTTCCTTTATGGACTTGAATCTCTCTTTATTTAATTTCAGTGGAAGATCATAAGTCCTAATTATGATAGAGGGAATAACTTTAATTCCGATGACCCAGGTCTATTTACATTTTGATTTCCCACAACATCCTGAAACGGTATATCATCACTGGCATCATAAGAGCCTACAATGGAGGATGCATCCATTGTAGGCTGGCAAAGGTGGCAACTGTTTGGCATATTCTTTCTTGTAATCTAGGCAAGGCCCATCATGGGTTGCTTTGACTTGGAGCTGACGCTGAAGAGAAGAACTTACCACCTCTTTTCCCATTAGGATTTGCACCCACAAGACAAAGCCCTACTTGCTCAGAGTGGAACATCTTGTATGGCACCATTGTTGTGACCCAGCACGGCAAGCCCCCAGGAACTGACACACACACCCTGGTTGCACAACAAATATTACTTTACTACTAATAATACGGCTTAGTAGTAAGTTTTACAAAGTTTTTCAACACAGTTCTTGTCGAGAGTCAGATAACACTTTGGCCAGGATTCAAAATACCAAAATGCAAGCAGGCCATTAAGTCCCGAGTTATCTTCCACTTACTGGAGTTGGCCGAGAGCCCGGACTGGAGTAATTCCAACTGAGATAACAAAGATCTGATATCAGCCAGCCAGCCTGCGTGCCCTAGCATCAATCAGAGGCTCGTCCTCTCCACTGGAGTCACTCATCTCCTTCTGGGGAGGTGCAGAAGGCCCTGGTTGGTTATCGTCCTCTGGCACTGCGTCCTCCTCGGTCTTGGACTCAGGTGCCAGAGATACAGAATGATATTGCCACCCCATGGTCGGTTCTTGGTCTTCCGGATCCATGAGCAGCTGCGCGGGACTCGGGCAAGCCACAACAACCATTTATTTAAAAGCCTTACTGGACATCTATCTGTACTAAGACAAATTATGGAATACAAACTTCTGCAAGCTTTAGCAACTGAATGCCTTTTCTTGTATTGTCCTGTTCATGATTTCAGAACTGCTTAATTGCTTAATGCCCATAGTCCTAGACTTCGCTATAACAGTGTCTCAGTAGTTGCATCCAGGATACAAAAAGTTCTTGTGTATCATCCATTTCAATATGTCGTGAGATTATATATAAAGTCACTGACTAAAGGGTTTTATGCTGCAGACCACCAGTGTATTTTGATAGGATTATACATGGCATGTTGTGATCACATTGGAATAATTTTGGCATCAGTGGTGGGATATATAAAAAGGAATTCAAAAATACCTCTTATCATGCATCATCAAGGTAATGCACCTAGATATATCAGGTATACCAGTCAAAGTGTATATTATAATTCACAATAATCAGAGATACATATACTCCAAAACAATAATTATGTGGGCTATAAAACTCAACGGGGTAGGTATAGTGTGGATATTAAATCAAATTATGGCAAACACTGCATGTGTGTAGACATGTTGGCAAATAGTGCTGAAAAAATGTAGCTTGTCCAATTTCAAACAATAAGAATAGCTCCCCTTTTAAGAACAAATTACTTTAGTTTTACACAAACCTCAATAACTTTCAGTTCATTTGGCTAGTTAAAATGCTAGTCATCTATAAAGCCATAATACATTTGAGATCAGAATGTTTTGAAGGTTTCTTTTCTCCTCTTGAACCTGTCCAGCCAGCTGGAGGTGGTGAGTCACATTCTCTTCCTAGATGACTGTGAACCTCCCTCCTAGCTGACCACTTTCTTTATAATATTTAGGCAATGATGAACACATCTGCATGCCACTTGCCACAAATAAATTTGTCCTCAGTCTCTTCCATCTGCTGGTTGATTGTGTTTTTACTGCTTTATTTTATTATTTTGTTTTATACATGATTTATATGTACATTGTCAGCTTAGAAAACATGACTGGTTGGCATGCAAAAGAACTCTTGGTGTTTATAATGTTTTAATTACAATGGATGATCTATGTTATGAATGCAGTGAATTTTGTATTTCCACCCCTCCCTCATGTGTCATCAGATGCCTTAACAGTTGATCAAACCACACTTTACCCTTATAGCTGAAGTAGCATATTATGACTAGAGATAATCCCCCAAATCAGAAAATTACAGTGTCAAGTCTTAAGATTTTGTTTTGTTCTTAGAGGTGGTCTTAATGACCATGATAGCAGAATAAGAGTGACTCAGGAATTCAAACACACACACAGAGAGACCAATGAAATGGAAATAGGTAATAATCACTTCTCCTCAAGGAGAAAATAGATGTCACTCAGTAACTGATATCTGATATAGATGATGAACTTTTAAAAATAACAAAACCAGATCAAACCAATTTAAAACAAAACGAGTGTCAAAAGCAATGCATTTCTCACAATCTTATGAGCTGAAGCCATATGATTAAACGTGTTGTATTTAGCCCTATGAGTCAATGCATTATAGTCAATTGAACTCAAATTCTACTTGTTGTTGTTGTTGTTGTTGTTGTTGTGTGATTCCTAAATACAGTACACAATCTATTGAATCATGGTAACCAGCTGTGCTGACTAGTGTTTGCTTCTGTGATATTAAGAGGACTGCTGAACAACAATTAGATGACAATGCTTTAAAAAGCAGTAACTTCAGAATTTTTCTTGTATAGGTGCAAGATTATTTCCAGTTACATTAGACACTTCTTTAATTTTACAATATCTTTAACTGTTGTCATGGTGCTGAAAGATCAAATCCCAAACAGCAAAATTTCCCATTCACAACTTCTTTTTATTTAAAATAAACCGAGCTTTAAAAAGAGCAAGCTGATAATTAGCAAATCTTACCAATCTTAGTTTAGAATAATTCTCAAGCAGCACTGGTTACTATTTAAAAGATATCTTAAAGAAATATTGTGGAAATTTTTCATTATAGGTTTTTCTTTAGCATGATCTGCCAAAATGTCTTCTGTCACTGCATTCTTTGCAAAATAAAGCATCCTTAGCCTTTTATTTTGTCTTGCTTTCAGTTGTACTTTTTCAGTTTGCTGAAATGATAGCAACTACTTCTGTTCTTTTTAAACTGGACTTAAACCTATTCCTTGCAAAAATAATGCAAGAGAAAGGCTTGCACTGCATTTTTACATTTAAAAAGTTCTGAATATATACAGTACATCTGTTTTTACTTTGACAGATTTTATATTTTCAAAAATGGAGGACCTGAATATGCTTTTCCTTCTCAAGCATAGTTTGTGAGTGTTCTTAGCAAAACCTACTATTCAATTGGTACATTATAGGCTCTAAAATGATATATTAAAATTGTAACAGGTCATTTTTTTCCCTTCCTCTCAGTTCCTTTGTTCCTACTGGATTTTAATACTCTTGCCTGATGAACTGATAGCTGAAACTCAAAATCTTGTACTAGTCTGTCAACCTTAAGTACTCTAATAAAATGTAAAATGTATTGCCTTAAAATAGATTTTGTACTCCCCCTCCCCTTACTTCTGACTGATTTTATTTCTTATTCAAGAATTCTCTTCTATTGGTATTCAAGAATTGAATCTCGGTTTTGAAAAGATGTTATTGTGGCACTCAATTTTCATAATAGCTATAATTCCATCTCTATCTCTCTATCTACAGTATCTATCCAGATGCACATTTCTTTTGGTATGCCCTGTTGGCATAATGTTCATGATTAATTACCGTAAGTTAGTTAACTTTTGTAATGGTAAAATTGGAAAAACCATCTTGTTTTTCCCCTAAGAATTCTATTACTGCTGATCTTCAGTTGGCTTGAAAGTTTAAGAGGAAGAGAAATCTTTAGCAACAGTCACTTACAGCTTAATACTGCTAATTAGGAATAGAGAAAAAGTACAAATTACATCAACAGAAATAAAAACGGGTTCTCTCTTAAAATTGCTAATCGGTTAAGAAAATTAATTGTAGAGCAGGAACTACTTAACAGACACAAAATCTTCAGCAGACCATACCGAACATTCTAGAATTTACTACAGTTTGGTAAGAACTTTATACAGTTTGGTAAGAACTGATAGAACAAGAAAAAGAAGTCTTAACTTGTTCCACGTATGAAAAGTTTTCCTAAAGAGCACAATCTGATGGTGAAATCTTGTATGTGTACTCAAAAACAAGTCACTGGGGATTACTCACAAATAAATTAGCTCAGGATTGATTATGTACTATAAGATAATCTCTATGGTAATGCAGTACTTTTTATCTGAATTAACAAGGAAGAAAAGGAAAAATGGTTGGTGGATTATTTATTTTGCAAGATGTATAAGCCATTCCAGTTGAAACTGATCCTATAATTCTTATCTTTCTAAATTCTGATTAAAAGCAACCCTTTAAATATAAATAATAATAGAACAGATCAGGGGTGGGTTCCAACTTATCTCGCTGCCGGTTCGCTCCCTCCCGCGCCGCGTGGGTGCGCATGCGCAGTAACAAAAAAAAATTTTTTTTTAAAAAAAAGCCAAAAAAAGAGATGGCGACCACATGCACAGTGCTGGAAGTTGGCTTCTGCGCATGCTCAGAAGGAAAAAATAAATTTAAAAAAATAAAAAAAATAAATAAATAAAAATTCAAAAAAAATTCAAAAAAAAAAAGATGGTGGCCCCCACGGACCGGCACCGACCAATCCGGTTCCGTGACATCATCGTGACATCACCAGCGGGCCGCTACCAGTTCAGGAGAACCGGTCCGAACCGGGAGGAACCCACCCCTGGAACAGATGAATATAACAATGTTTTTAAAAATATAAAAACCAGGAATAGTACAATTGATTACTAGAATAGCATAGCATAGCATAGCATAGCATAGCATAGCATAGCATAGCATAGCATAGCATAGCATAGAATTCTTTATTGGCCAAATGTGATTAGATACATAAGGAATTTGTCTCCAGTGCATAAGCTCTCAGTGTACAGGCAAAACAACAATGTAGTAATAATCATAATAACGAAGGATAATAATCATAACAATGACATTAATAGAGAAGGCAGTAGAACAAATGAGAAGGATAAAAGTAATACAGCCATACTATATCAGTAATATACTTAGACATAAGACAGACCTGTGGAAATTAAGTATTCAGCGGAATAATGGCATGAGGAAAAAACCTGTGTCTGTGCCTAGTTGCTTTGGCATGCAATACCCTGTAATGGTGTCCTGAGGGGAGGAGTTAAAAAAAGTTTATGTTCTGGATGTGAGGGGTCTGTAGATATTTTCTCAGCCCTCTTTCTGGCCTGTGCAGTATACAGATCCTCAATGGAAAGCAGGCTGGTTGCTGCAGATGTAGCTATCCATTGAAGTATATACCTGTCCTGTTTGGTTGCTGTACTAAACCCGACAGTTATAGAGAGAGTAGTGAGCCCTTACAGCCTGATGGGACGGCCTTGTTTTAATGTCTTTCCAAAAACCAGGAGGGAAAGGGCCATTCTGAGGTATAGGAGCAAGCTATTCCAGAGAAGATGGCATTCCTTTTTTTTTTTAGTTATTTTATTAAAAATTACAATTAAAAAGATAAAAAAACATTACAAACCAAAAGATGAATAGAAAGAAAAATAGAAAAGAAAAAATTAAGAAGACAGTACGGTAAAGAAAAAGAAAAGAAATATATAAAGAACTGACTTCCCCTATCATAACAAGCATAAACAATTTTAGTAACTTATCACCTTCCCTTAAAATACAAATTATCCCTTCTTTCCATATGCCATCTCTTCTCTGTAAACAAATCCTTAAAGCCTCATCATCTCAGTCCTGATGTCAGCAAAAGTCCATTAAGGGTTACCAGAAATAACAACATATCTATTTTAACTTTGATTAAATAAACCAATTTTATTTACCTAACTTTTAATTCTAACAATCTTAACTTTTTAGTCAAATAATGTTGTAGAACTTGATTTCTTTTTATTTTATTTTTCTTTGTTCCTTCTTATGAGATTCTTGAAAACTTTAACAAATATCTCTTGTAATCCAATATAGGAAAATTATCTCTTGGTTTACTGTTTGTATATCCCTTTTAATTATCAAGACATCAGACGACTTCTTTTGTATGTACAGTATGTCCAGGATGGCATATTTTCCCATATCATTCTTGTATTTTTATTTAAAAATCTTCATTTTTAAATCTACTTTCAATCTCAACCTTGTCAGGTAAAACGTACCCCTCTTCAGTAATATTTTTGAAACACAGTCTATCTCTAGAGGTACACACTCTTAAAATTTACTTCTGAATCCATTTTTCAAAAATACCCTTCAGTATGTCCAATGATAAATAACTTGTTTCATTCTGTATTCTTCTTTAATTGTAATCTTTAATTCCTTACAGTTTCCTCGAGTGTCCAACCTTCAAAGTCTCATCTATCATATATTTTTAAGAGATTTCAAAAGTGTTTTTCTATAGGAAGGCTTTTTTTATAATTAATTCCAAAATCTTATTTCAAATCCATCTGGACCTGAATCCATTTATAACTTTTTCAAAATCAGATTTCTAATCACTCTTGCTTTTATTCCAAAAGAAAAAAAAAGTCCTTAAACTTGTATTTAAAACTTCTTTCTCTAAGGAATGAAAGATATTCACCTGGTGCTGTAAAACTTGTCAATCTAAAGGTTCCTAAGAACTGAAAAGCATTTAACAAGCAATTTGCAAATGAGATTAGAAACAGAAGCATTCAAAGCAGGGGTGGGTTCCACCTATCTTCCCTACCGGTTTGCATCGCGATGGAAGCATGCGCAGAGCGTTCTTTGCAGGGCCGCAGCGACCAGAGTACCGGTTCAGGGGCGTGGACAGCCGGCCATTGCTGCCGGTTCGGCGAGCGGGTGCAAATTTCCACCACCGGTATGGGCGACCCACCACTGATTCTACAGCCAGTGTCCTTTTGAAGGTGCCAACTGTAGTTTGAACAAAAATATAGCTATCCCTTCAATGTCAGAAAGAGTCTGGCCAAGCCAGGAGGAGCAGTCAAACAGGGAATTAATCTAGAATCCCTAAGTAGACATAAGAAGGTGAAGTCTGACCCTCCCTCTTTGAATGCTGTTGAACCTTATCTAGTCTGACCTAGGTAAAAACTGCCAGTTTGAGAAGATTTCTGTGTTATAGGCTTGAAATAAAATAAAATAGCTAATTGATTCTTCACATGTGGATTTGATTGTTCGTGCCTGACGGTCACCTCTGAAAGCTCTAAACCACCAGAGATCCCTGTCTTGTAGCCTCCTTTCAAGGGTCAGCTGTCTGGAGTACCTGTGGGTGACCTCAAGTTCTCTCCTTGTCTGGAGAGGAATTACAAAGAACCAGTCTACTCACTGGCTCTTCATTCTGCCACAGTCATCAGCTCTGCTTTTAGCAGAGACATCTTCATTTCACCATTTCTTTCCCAGAAATGCAAGAAGAAGACAAAAACTCTTGAGATTCCTACAGAATGCAGAGGGAGGTCACTGATAATATGCTATCTCGAGCGGCTTCTGCAGTTGCAGCCCCAGTACTTTCCCAATAATTTTCCTGAAAAAGAAAAATCCTATGCTCTAGGGTGTCAAACTCGCGGCCCGAAGGCTGGATGCGTCACGCGCTGGCCATGCCCATCCCCGGTTTAGCGAAGAGGAAAAAAGTCACGATACATCATGTGATGACAACGTGATGCCATGAGTTTGACACCCCTGTTCTAGAGAACCCTGTCCAATTTCTCTGGATTCGCAGGATCCAATTCATTTCAGGAAACCTTGCAAGACAAAGATTCAGTTATCCTCTTAGGATTTGCCCAGATTCTGAGCCATTCAAAGTGATTTTATGTTCCTGATGGCAAGAAAATTCCTCACAGTACCCCTTCCCATGGTCTTCCATTCTTAGTAGGGTCCTGGCCATTTTAAAAGGACACTGAACAGCAACCTACGTGTGCAATAAAAGCAGATATTCACTACTCTTATTGCCATGGTGTAGAATATATGAATATGAATATGGTTGGATATGTGCTGTTCTCTGTTCAATTTGGTTCATGGTTTGTTTTATACCAAGACTTTTTTCACATCTCTTAATCATTTATCCATCTCATTTTCTGTCCTAAACAAACTAGGATGGGCTGTTCAGTGCAATTTTAACTAAGGCCATCACTGCCAACTGAATAGCAATAGCACTTAGACTTATATACCGCTTTACAGTGCTTTACAGCTCTCTCTAAGCGGTTTACAGAGTCAGCATTGTTATGTTCTAACTGTTTCAACTGTGTTGCATGGTTCCAACCAGGTCCAGCGTTTGAGCGGGAAAAAGCTCAAACGCTATTGGCTGGTCTGTCTGACAGCTCCCTATAAAAGGGCAAGCTGTCAGACTGCTCTTTGCTGGTTGCTTACACAAGAGCTGAAATAAAGAGCTGCTTTGGAAGTCTGTCTCCTGTCATCTCTACCCACTATCTAACAGTGGCGACGAGGGCTTGGGCCAGGAGAACTGTGACTAGCTTCTTCAGCACTTTCGACCAGCCAGGCAGACATCTTCCTGCCTCCTTCTGCCGCTATGTC
>QLTV01003139.1:393053-403189 GCA_003457575.1 Thermophis baileyi | reverse complement strand
AGGACCCGGATCTGGGCTCCGAAATGGGCGTTTGGAGTAGGAGAAGGAACGAAAGGAACTCTTACGGGGGACAGAAGGGAGAACCTTCCGTTTATCCCGCGATTCCACCACTATGGGGTCCAGACACTCTCCAAAAAGATGTTGACCCTTTAGGGGGGCAGAAGCCAGACGCCATTTATGGCGTACATCCGCAGACCAACTGCGCAGCCAGTGCATCCGCCTGGCCACTACTGAGGCCCCCATGGCTCTGGCCGCAAAGCGTGCCGATTGAAGCGTGGCGTCGGAAGTGAACTGCGCGGCCGCCAACAGCTTGTTCAAATCCTGGTTGGCCCGCAAGTCTGACACAGGGAGATGCTCCTGAAGTTGATGCAACCAGCGTAATGAGGAACGGGAAAGGAAGGAAGCAGTGGCGGAGGCACGAACGGCCCAGGCAGCCGCCTGGTGAGCCCGCTGGAGCGCCTGCTCCGTCCTGCGGTCTTCCGGCTTTAAAAGCTCGTCAGAGGCTCCAGGTAAGTGGCTTGATGAATACAACGCCAACACCGGGTCATCGACTGGAGGCAACTGCAAATGAGAAGCCAGTTCGGGAGCCACATTAAAGTATCTCTTGTCCAGGTGAGATGGCAAAGGGCCCGAAGAGGGGCATTGCCATTGACGGAGAACAGCCTCGACAAACAGCGCAGGAGCCGGGATCACTTCAGCTTGTGATGTGGTCTCCTCAAACAGGGGATCCCTGGCAATAGAGAAGTCAGAAAGTCCCGATGTAGATGGCCCCAGGTTGGCGGCGTTGCGGGCCTTAAATAAAAGTGATTTGAATAGGGCCGGATTAAAAAGTCCGGAAGAGGCCGGGGGATCAGGTGCGAGGCCCTCATCATCCGAGAGGTCCAATCCAATCTCATCTTCTTCCAAGTCCGACTGAGAACCCAGGGGTGAACCCCGGGAGTAACGATCGGGAGATTGGTCCCTGGCCTCAGCACGCGCCGTGGAAATGGGCAGAACAGAGGTGCCCGCGAAATGGGAGGAAATGGAATGATGTCTCTCCCTCTGCTGTAGGCCAGCCTCAATGCCCTGTTTGATTGCAGCCGCAATCAGGGCCTGTACCTGTGGGTCCAGAACCGTGGCAGGCGAATGGTTCGACGGACCAGCAGGAGTCGGAGGCGCGGCAGNTGATGTGCCAGCAGCAGTGGAAGGCTGGCCAGCCGGGGCCCCAGACACCAAATGATGGGTCTTGGCATGTGCCTTAACGTGGGCCTTGCCCGATTCAGCCATGGGGGTAGCTATGTTGGCCCCAGGGAGGGGTTTGTCGCAGTTGAGATGCGCCCAAGGACAGTCACTAGGCCACACACACACAAGGCCCGGAAGGCCTAAGAAGGTTTATTTGTCCTAGTTAAAATGGACGCTGTCACCTGTAGGTGTACAAAATGGCCACCGCCAGAAATGACCTCCTCAAAATGGCCGCCACCTCAATGATTCATCCAAAATGGCCGCTCTGGCAATGGGCACTCTCAAAATGGCCACCACGATGGAGGACCTCAACAAGATGGCCGCCGGAACCAAAGAGAGTGACCAAAGGGGGCTGCCGGCAGAGAAGACCTCCCCAAGATGGCTGCCGCTGTGATAGATGTAGTCAAATGGCTGCCGCTGTCGTCGAGGAGCCCAAAATGGCCACCATAGCCAAGACCCCCTCAAAATGGCCGCTATGGTCCTCCGGAGGCTGTCACAAGAGGCCGTTGGAGAAATGGCAGCAAGCCGGCCACAACTAAACAAGCGGCAGAGCGCGGGCGGCAGAGTGCGGGCGGCGATCGGGCGGCTGCAGGAATGGAGCCGGGTGCACGAATGGTGCTGGGCGACCGAAGGGAAAATGCCCTAAACGCAGCCTTCCTGGAGCCCTTGGGTTCCGTAGCACGCCAAATGAGCGGCAGGCGGCAGACAGTAGGCGGCTGAACGGCGTCTCGGGGAATGAAACCCACTGCCGAAGGGGGGGGTGAAATATCACACAATGTCAGGCCGCAAGTTTGCCGGCCCTCCCCCCAAGCGGAAGAGCGCAAAGCTCAGCTGGCCGTCGGCCACTTGAGCGCTAACGCTCCTGTGGCAATGGATTGTCCGATCAACGGGCAGGCCAGACCGCTTAAAATAGGAGCCGGGATTGCGAGCATGCAGCGAAGCTCTCCAAGGCCACAAACGGTCGGAGGGAATCAACCCCCCTGAGGAAAAAGGGCCCTCGGCTCAAGCCGAAGCCAACGGCTGAAGCCGTAGCGACGACTGCCCTCGACCCAGTGACAGATGGAGACAGTCAGCTGGGGAGACTCACGAATTGAAGATAGGTGGAAATTCCTCACAGAATGGGAGCAACAATACACGAACGTCCTTTCAGGCTGAGGACTGAGTCAAAAGAGGGGATAATGAGGCAAGAGGACGAAGATATACAATTTGGCAGACTCAGTCCTCATTGGCTGAAGGGACAGTGTCATCCCATTCTTGGAGGTTAGCTCCACCCACTATGGAGAACGAATCAATGAAAGTTTATTTTATAGTTGCATCACAGAGAACTTGAGGAAAAGATTTTTTATAAACTCATTTTAAAAACTCATTGATTTCCTAGTCTGGCTTAGACAATGCTCCTGCAGAAGTATTGGGTGCAGCTTCTATCATTCTGTCATCACTACCAGACATATTTGCTAAGGCTAGTATGACAATATCCTTATGTTGCCCATCCCTTGTCTTCCAATCAAAAGCTCAGGTTGATACCCCTTTCACTTCAGTGCCCAGAGAAAACACCTCAGATTGTCTATTCCTAGAGCCATTGCTATATATTGGAATGGATTGCCTGCAATGATCCTGAAAGAAGAAATCCTTGCAATTTTCATGTGTTTCTGTCAAGGCACCAGAATCTTACATTGGAGTTTGTAAAAGCTTCCAATGCATCAAATGGATTCACAATGGCAAGTTCTAAATAACCTGCCCAGTTGATGGCTGAAGAGAATAGAAGAGCAGGGCAAAATATAAGCTGCTTTTTACTGGACACCAGATTATATACCTGAGGGTTCAACAAAAAAATTTCAATGAAATATGTAGGTCATAAAAGACTGCCATTATGTTGACTTCTCATGATGAAAGTTATTACACTTCAATAAAATTTCTGAAAGCTCTAAAAATTACCAGTTCAGATTGTAAACATGTTAAAAGTTGCATTTTATTTTTATGGAAAACAACAAATACAATCCCAAATCTTTCCATTTAATGTTCTGGCTTCTTGTGGATAGTTGGCAGCAATGCTCAAAGAAGTCATTTCAAAAATACAATTAAGTTCTTCACACCACTCTGAAGTTTTTGTCAAACAATATAAGAAAAGGACAATTATGCCAATTCCGCTAATAGTTTCTCCACCCCTGTCTTTTTTTAAAATAAGCTCTTCCATCGCATCTTATATTTCCTGCTCTTTTGGAGCCAAACTCAACCCAGGAGAATCTGAGATTTCTCTTCAGGTCCTGGAAAAAGATTTTATTTATTTTTTAAAAAGTCACTCTAACAGGAAATAGGCCTAATTCAATGGGCATGCGGAAAACAGCAAGCCTTGTTACTTATTTTTACAAATCAGTGTTTTATTTTGATATTCAGACAAAGACAAACAACAAAATTAGTGATTCTGTAATAAAAGGGAAAAAAGAAGGGATACCAATCTTTCTGGATGCAGCCAACTGTTTTTCAGAGAATGGAAGGAGGGAAGATATGAGTACACTTTCCTGCAATATATAAACTTATTTCTTCTGGAATAAGCTCTCCGACTTGAAAATCATTTTGCAGGTTAAAAATTGAGAACTGGAACTCCTGAATAAAATAATAAAAGAAAAGAAAAGCAGGAGACGAATGATAAAAGATTGATGAATGTAGAATACGTGAATAAGTTTCTTGTTGTAATCATAGGTTCTAAGAAAAGAAAACAACAACTTGAAAGATACATGGAGACACAAATAAGCAAAAGATCAGGTTCAAGCATCATAGTTACGATTTTTTAATCATGGCCAATTGAGTGAGTTGCATACAGTAATCACTTTTTAAATATACAAAGCTATACAGATAGTCCTTGACTTACAACAGTTCATTTAGTGACCATTCAAAGTTATAACAGCACTGAAAAAAGTGACTTATGACATCTTTTCACAGTTACGACCTTTGCAGCATCCCCATGATCATGTGATCAAAATTAAGATGCTTGGCAAATGGTTCATATTTATGACCGTTGCTATGTCCCAGGATCATGTGATCACCTTTTGTGACCTTCTGACAAGCAAAGTCGATGGGGAAACCAGATTCACTTAACAACCAGGTTACTAACTTATCAACTGTAGTGATTCACTTAACAACTGAAGCTATAAAATGGGGCAAAGCTCACTTAATAAATGTCTCAACAACATACATTTTGGGCTCAGTTGTAGTTATAAGTCACATAGTGGTTTGGTGCAGAGTAAGTGGGGAAGTAAAGATAGCTAATCAACTGATAAATATTTTGAGTACTCAGTGTAACACAATTCTATTCAGTGTTAATATTTGTAAATAAACACAATTATTTAAAATATCATGGTCCTATACATCCTTTCTTCAGAAGAAGTAAAATCAAATTAGTACTTCCTGGAACTTCTTGCTATAGAGAGAAATGCACATAACACTATTTTAAAGACTTATTCCATATTTATCTCTTTTTTTTAGTGAAGGAGAAAATGGAACATATATATCTTTTTGGAATTTTGATTGGAATTTGGGGGTCTGGAAAAAATTGTAATGAAAAACTTCTTTACTGTTTTACTAAAAGGTGGTTGATAAAGAAAAGGATATTTTGAGTGTACTGCAATTAAGCTATTTTGTGGTTGCACAGAGAACTTATTACTGCCCGGTGGTTAGTGCAACATTAGTTATCATTGCTCAGTAGTCAGAGCAAAATAGTTTCTTAGTGTTTGGCAGCAGAATAGAATAGAACAGGGGTGTCAAACTGGCGGCCCACAGGCCGGATGTGTCACACGCAGGGCACACCACCCCAGCTCCGTGAAGGGGGAAAAGTCACAAAATGTCACGTGATAGCAATGTGACAACACGAGTTTGACACCCGTGGAATAGAATATTCTTTATTGGCCAAGTGTGATTGGATACATACAAGGAATTTGTCTCAGGTGCATAAGCTCTCAGTATACAGTAGCAATAAGTGATAAATCATTATCATAATCATAAAATACAATCATCATAAATCATAAGCTACAAAGTCAGTGATGGTCATAGGATGCTAAATAAGCAAACAACATAAATCATAATAGGATACTAAATAAAGGCAATCAACATAAATCATGAGATACAAACAACAAAGTTGTAGTCATAAGAAACTAAGAAAATAGGTAATAGGAAAGATGAGAAGATGAGACGGTAATACAGCCCTACTAGGTGGTTTGATGTCCTAAGGCATAGACAGTGTTATGGGAATTAGTTGTTTAGCAGAGTGAGAGCATGGGGGAAAAACTGTCTTTGTGTCTGGTTGTTTCGGAGTGCAATGCCCTGTAACATTGTCTTGAGAGAAGTCAAAACAGTTTATGTCCAGGATGTGAGGGATCTGTAGATATTTTCACAGCCCTCTTTCTGGCTCGTGCAGTAAACAGGTCCTCAATGGAAGGCAGGCTGGTTGCAATTATTTTTATTGCAGTCCTCACTATCTGTTGAAGTCTATGTCTGTCTAGTTTGGTTGCTGTGCCAAATCAGACAGTTATAGTGGTGCAAATGACAGACTCATTTGCACCTATTTCCTATTATGAGGGTAACTGCTTCAGCATCACAAGAGTTAAAAAGTCAGTCAAAATGAAGGTCAGTTATCTCTTATTCAGTTGCCATAGTTGTCATAGACTTTATTCAGTTCTCATAGACTTTATGGCATTATCAGCCTTCTTTTTCTATAATAGATTGTCTCAGCTGAAAAATTGGGAAGTTGTAAAGGCTGCTTTTCTCCCAACCTGCCTATTGGAACTGGAGAATTAAGGAAATTCTCCACATGCAAAGAAAAATCTTGCAGGCTCTCAAAAAAAAAAAAAAGGTGGGGTGGGGGCGGAATCAGAAAAGCAAAGTCATATTGCAAAGGCAAACAGAAAGTGCCTAGTTGCCTTTGCAATAGGCCACAAGAGTTGTGAGGCAGACAAATAACAGGATATGGCAGGTAAAATAAATAGAAAGAGACTAGTCTTAAGGAGTTTCCATGACTCACTGCTGGGCTACAGTCACTACAGCAGCACACAATAATGATTCAAAACGATGCAAGGGAAATGGATGGAGAAGAAAGAAAAAAAGGAGGATAAAAGCTTTGGAGAGCTGAGGAGACAGGGAAATGGATGGGGTAGAATGATGTCATGGAGAGATACCTTTCTTGGCTAGACATGTGGAAAATTGAGGCGCATGCAGCTTATAGTTCTGTTTATTATCCTCTGCCAGTAAGGACTTGTTTACAGCAGAGAGGGTTAAGAAAAGATGACAGCTGATCCTTAATGTGATGGGTTATTTTTTTTTTCTTCAAATTTTTTTCTTCAAAACAAGACTGGATGGGCCTGGCAACACACTGGATTGACAGAAACAGAGTCATAAAAGTATTGTGCTTCAGAGTAATAGGGAAGTAAAAAGGGCAGATTATTCTCAGTGTAAAGCAATCTGCAAGTGAACAGAGTCTAGGTTTGGAAACAAATTTGGTGAACTGAAGTAGTAAAGGCCATTTTGAACTGCAATCCAAGCCATTGTCTCAGCTGGCTTCTTCTTTCATCTGAGGATCAGAGTACATATTTTAAAGACAAAGATGAGAAGATATTCCTCATAGCAGCAGAAGCCTACTACCCAAAGGATAGTAAAATGGGGAAGTTGCCTAACTTTGTTTTTTTTTAAAGGCCATTCCATGCAAACTACTTGACATATGGAAGAAGACTGCAGAGGTTTTCACTTTTCAGCTGGCCTCCAGATGGCATCAATTGCCTATTCACTAACCTATCATGAGGGAAGCAGAACAGTATCCTGAAATTAATTCCTTTTTAAGAGAGAGAGAGAGAGAAAAGGAAAGAGAGAGATTGATTTTCATTTGTCCCCAGAAGCCAATGTCAGAGCAATTATTAGTTTCAATACTACATCAGTGCCTGAAGTTAAACAAGCATATACTTTTGATGAAACATGTGTCTCTGTAGCAACGCCAGAATATTTTGCTCAGTAAGGACTTGAGGGGATGAACAGCTGATAAAGATTCCCATAATTTACTGACAGTGATTAAGATAAGCAGTATATCTTTAGAAGAAAGTGTAAAGGATATACATAGGAAGGAAGGAAGGAAGGAAGAACAGAGTCATCCTTATAGGACTCATAAGTAACATGAGGCAAGCTTTATTTCCCCCCAGAGTCAAATGAGGTTGAGACCAGAGACTGGGGGGCAGGGGAATCCTTCCTTTTTAATTTTAGAAACGATGCTGTTCGTATGGTTACTGTAGCCAAGAACCATGATTTAAGAAGAGTGCTAATTTTAAAAATTAGAAATTTTTAATTTTCATAGCTTAAAATGCGAGGGGGGGGGGCTTATGGTCTTCTAGATCTTAAACTACAACTTCCAGCATCCATCCGTGCTACCTGAAGCTGTTGAGAACTGTAGTTCAGTAATAGCTGAAAACCCATAAGTTATCCATTCAACAGATTTTGTGTCAGGTAAGGCATTTTCATTAAATAAAATCTTTCTAGGTCAATAAAGGAAGCCACAGTACAAAGGCATGTAGATTCATACATAAATGCCCTATACAATACTCCTTTCAGCTTTTCTAAAAGAGATTGGCCATCTCTTTTGGAGAAATATCTATCATTCATTGAAATGTCTATTTTCAACTTGTTCAACGGTTCAAAACATTCATTTAAAAACCCAGACTATTTAATGCATAATTGCAGCTTTGTCGGATATGCTTGCATCCAGTACTGTCTGATGCTTATGAATTTTGTTTCTTAAAAGTTTAGTTTTAAAACAGAATTAAATTATACTGATTTGACCATATCTACTAAAAGGTTAAATTCAAAGGATAAATAATTTATAAGGATGTTGCATCCTGTACATGGTGCTCTATTTATCTAAAACTGTTGGCAGTTACAGTATTGATTTTTTCAATAGATTTTTTTTAGAATACTATAGATGTTCCATATGATAACTTTTATATCCTTTCCTGAGCCAATATTTTAATAAGACATATTTCCATGCCAGGGTCAAATAAGAGAGATGCTAAATATGTGCACACAATTAGAGTAACCAGTCTTGCTATGTAATAACCAAAGCAGTTTTGCTGCCAGTGGCAGAAAGTGAAATTTAAACTCAACCTGCCAACAAGAATTACTTTCATATCTGGAAGCCTCTATCAGGATCACTGGGTAACCCTCACCCTTTAGTAACCCTCACCCACTCACTTCCCCAAGAGTGACAAGTGTTATCAGCCCAAGGAAGAAGTTGAACTGCCACTCATTCAATTGCACGCTGCTGGGGATTTGAATTCAGAAGCAGCTATTATTGTTTGTGAATATAAGCAAAAGATTATTTAGTAATTAAGTAGTGGAATGTCTCATTGAAAAGAAAAATGCCATTAATATAATTGGATGCAAAGTATAAGCTTAGCCCAACTATCAGTGAATGCTAACAGACACTGATTGTATTTGCAGTGCTTGAGAAATATCCGAGGATAGAAAAAAACCTGACTTCTACCTAAAGTCATTTAAAGAGAAGGAATTGTTGGAAGAAAAATCCGGTCCGGTTCCAATTCAGAGAAACGAACTGGAAATAAAATGGAGGCTGATTGGAAAGAAGAACTCTGTTTATTGATGAGCAGAACCAACCACAGCATGCAGGGACAGCTGACAAATTGGTTTGATGAGTACATGGATTTTTATAGGGTTCTGAGATGCTGCAGGGGGTTGTGCAATGTACCACAACTTGGTGTCTTTTGCTATTCTAATGGTGGTGGGTTAATCCTATTATGTCCAAAAGGTCATGTCCTATTCTTAGAATTTGGGGAGGGGGTATAAATTCTTAATCCCATCATCTGGACCCGAAGGTGTTTTGTTCGTGAATAGGCTGGCCTGGATTTCTTAATGGGCACAAAATATCCATCTGTAAAGACTTCAGGCATCTGCTGGAGACTGTTTGGGCTGCTTTCTGCCTCTCTTAATATTCCCCAAAATATTTCATTCTTCTAGTAGGGGGGCGGGCTTCCTACAGAAGCACCCTGGGAAGTGGGGAGGAATAGAAATTTCATTTAATCCTTAAATCCAGAAAGTCAATTAGCTAACAAAAGGCCAGGATAGAAATAGGAACACAAGCAGCATGTGAAGATCCTTTTCTTCATCTATCTCTAGCCATTTATTTCTTTGATTTCTATAGCCATCCATCTCAACAAAGTGACTCTGTCCTAATATTTGTATTGTATTGTATTGTATTGTATTGTATTATTGTATTGTATTGTATTGTATTGTATTGTATTGTATTGTATTGTATTGTATTGTATTGTATTGTATTATTTTATTGTATTGTATTGTATTGTATTGTGGCTTGTCTTGTCTTGTCTTGGTATGCATGTATTGTATTGTATTGTATTGTATTGTATTGTATTGTATTGGATTGTATTGTATTGTCTGGTCTTGGCTTGGCTTGCCTTGTCTTGGTTTTGTTTGCATTTTTTGTATTGTATTGTATTGTATTGTATTGGCTTGTCTTGTCTTGTCTTGTCTTGTCTTGTCTTGCATTTTTTGTATTGTATTGCATTGTATTGCATTGTATTGCATTGCATTTGTATTGGTATTTGTATTGTATTGTATTATATTGTATTGTATTGGTATTGTATTGTATTGTATTGTTGTATTTTGTATTGTATTGCATTGCATTGCATTTCATTGCATTGCATTGCATTGCATTGCATTGCATTGCATTGCATTGCATTGCATTGCATGTCATTGCATTGCATTCCCGTCCATTCCCTTCCATTCCATTCCATTCCAGTCTCTCTCTCTCTCTCTCTCTCTCTCTCTCTCTCTCTCTCTCTCTCTCTCTCTCTCTCTCTCTCCCTCCCTATCTCTCCCTCCCCCTCTCTCCCACTCTCTTCTGAAAACAG
>QLTV01003139.1:372288-391895 GCA_003457575.1 Thermophis baileyi | reverse complement strand
ATGAATTTTTATATACAGGATTATATTCATTTATATTATATTATATTATATTATATTATTATATTATTATCAAATTTTGAAACCTCCCTCGCAGAGGGGCAGTGTACAAATAAAGTATTGAAACATTTAAAAGTATGTAAAATTTTAAAAGGCAAGAATGAATTAAAAATCATTGTTAAAAGTTCATTAAAAGATGAGGGGAAGGCTTTCAGGGTGCTAACCAGTCCCAGGGCTATGAATTTTTATATACAGGATTATATTATATTATATTATATTATATTATATTATATTATTATATTATTATCAAATTTTGAAACCTCCCTCGCAGAGGGGCAGTGTACAAATAAAGTATTGAAACATTTAAAAGTATGTAAAATTTTAAAAGGCAAGAATGAATTAAAAATCATTGTTAAAAGTTCATTAAAAGATGAGGGGAAGGCTTTCAGGGTGCTAACCAGTCCCAGGGCTGCGTGCTCCACTGTGCACCCCAAGCAAAGCTGCAGTGGTTGAATAGAATCATAGGTGCAAAGAGATGATGTCATCTGCAACATTTGTCCTCTTCTTCCAGGCCTGGAGAACATTAGAGAACCCTCCCCCTCCTGCTCTTTTGTTCATCTTGTCTGAAAAGTGAGCCAGCAGCAGAAGACAGGAGGCCAAAATTGTCACCTGTTCACTTCATCATTTCACTCTGAGTGGTGGCAAAGAATTGGTTCCTTACCTGGACCTGTCCCGTACTGCAAGCTGGAAGAAGTCAACAGGTAAGCTGGGCATCCATCCCTCCATCCTGCAACATGTATGAAAATAGATATAGAAAGCCTGAAGGAATCAGGTGTCAGAAATGGGGGTGGGGGGCTAATTATGAAACACATATCAGCAAAACTGATGAACTCCTTCCCTTCTGTATGTGCACATTATGTGCACATATGTAAGAGGAAGTTGCGTGCTTTGTCATTCTGACAAAATCAGTATTTGCCCTAGATGCCTCTGTTGTGTAGCACTTTGCATTATCTTACCAACCCTTGAACCCTGCTCACCTAGTTTCCAGCCCTGTGATGAGGGCATGTGGAACTGCAAATATTTTTTTCAGTCCAGGTTTATGCTGCAATGAACTATTATGCATGCAGACCACAATTTATATGTACCAACTAACTTGCTTTCAGATGTAAAATTTTCTAGTGCAATCCACAATCTGGAATGGGTTTGTGCTATTTTTGCCAATGAATTATTTCCAAAACTAATTTAAAAATAAGTATCACTTTATAAATAAAGCAAGGGCTTAAGAAGTCAGCTCTTAGTTTATCAGCAGGGTATTAGTACAGCCAATAAAACATCGTAATTTATTGTATTTGTTCCCTCTATGCGTCTGTATCCTTCAATTTTATTCTTAACAATTTTTTTAAATAATTCAGTAGAGTTCCAAGATTTTTAGATGGTACTTCTGGCATGTCTCATACATTTTTTTAAAAATGTGACTGAAGTTCGAAAGCATGCAAATGTGAGTAGATTAATAGGTACCATTTTGGTGGGAAGGTAACAGCGTTCCATGCGCCTTTGGCATATACCCATGCTGGTCACATGATCATGGAAAATGTCTTTGGACAAGTCTGGCTCCCTCTGCCAAGAAACGGAGATGAGCACTGCACTCTAGAGTCAACACAACTGGACAGGGAAACCTTTACTGTTTGGTTACCAAACCGCCACCATTCTCATTCATTCTTAGAAACTAATAATTTTTTCTGTACTGTATTCTCTCATTTCCATCCTAGCAGAATAAATTCACCCCGTCTCTTAGTTCAAGTGTTGCACATCTTTCCCCTTAAATGGACCTCTGATTCTTCATTGACTGAGGCATATCACCAACCTTCTCTCATTTGCAACAGCCAAAATGAGAATATGACATATTTTAGTCCTTTCATTCAAAGTTATGCCTACATCTTCGCTTCCCTGCATCTATTCATCAACTCTGCTTCATAAGATCAGGCCACCTTCATTTAGATCTATTACCTCCTTCCCATATATTTTAGTTTCAGACATATATAACATCTAGTTTTCTTAGCTCTGACACATTTTGGCCAGTATACCATCAATGCAACCAAAATCCAGTTTTACTGCAAGTGTATTCATTTTAAACTATGCCCTCTAGGTTGTCTAATTTAGTGGCTATCTTGCAAGTCAATATACTATTATCTCCATCCCCCCAGTGTACTGATACATAGAAATGATATTTGAAGATTTCCAAAAATGACATTATACTCTTCAACAATACAATTCAGACCACACACCGTATAACACCAGCTGAACTGGACATGGTAAAATATCCTATATAAAGCTGAATTCATATTATCAGTAACCTCTAGCTCAATTCCCACTTGAACATATGAAGAATTGTAAAAAGTTCATGCAAGTTGTCAATTTACACGTATGTGTGACAACCACCACTGTGATTGAAACAGGTTTGTAAAAGCTAACAGCATGATGCTAAGAAAATAATTCTACCTCACCCCCAAGAAATCAGCTGATATGTCTCACTTCAGAAAAGAGGCCTTTATGTTTATTCTGGTTCTGAAGAGAAACAGGTACAGTATTAAGAGCCGAGGTGGTGCAGTGGTTAGAGTGCAGTACTGCAGGCTACTTCAGCTGACTGCTAGCTGCAGTTCGGCGGTTCAAATCTCACCGGCTCAAGGTTGACTCAGCCTTCCATCCTTCCGAGGTGGGTAAAATGAGGACCCAGATTGTTGGGGGCAATATGCTGACTCTGTGAACCGCTTAGAGAGGGCTGTAAAGCCCTATAAAGTGGTATATAAGTCTAAGTGCTATTGCTATTGCTATAGTGCTATTGCTGTTCCTCGACTTAACAACCACTTGTTCAGCAACAATTCAAAATTACAATAGCAATGAAGGGGGGAGGGGGTTATGACCAGTCTGAAAAAGATGATGCTGTTATAGTGTTCATGTGGTCATGCAAATGCGATCTGGGCATTTGGGCACCCGGCTTGTGATTACAACATCGTAGCAACTCATGTGATCAGCATTGATGATATTCCTTGCCAGCTTCCCACAAGCAAAGTTCATGGGGAAAGTGACAGGAAAGGTCACAGGTTCTTCTCTTAAGTTGCTGTTGCTGCATTTTTCTCCCCAGGACCCCCGTTAGGGATATGAGATTCCACAGATCTTATCTTCTGTACTCCCCCACCCCGCCTGACCTCTGTAGCAAATGTCAGTCTGCAGCACTCCCCACCTGCCTGTGGCCCTTGCTGGCTTGCCCATCACACTAGCACTCTGTATCACTGCTACAGAAAAGGTGCATTTCCAGGGTTCTGATATATGAGATATGATATATGTTTAATCAAGGGATCCCAGAGTGTACCAACCCTGCCAGATCAAATCAGCCAGGCAGACGTTGTGGAAGACAGGTGGTCCCTCAAGTAACCATGCCCTATGCCAGGTAGTCCTGCATATTTTTTTTAAGGTTGGAAATGCTTCTAATCGGGTGTACTGATCATTTTAGAACATTGTTGATGTATTTAAAGCTTATTTCAGATTTATCTAGTAATTCAGTAATTACTAGATCTTTTTCTAATGAAGACATTTTTCTAATGAAAAAACATGAAATGTAGATATGTGCTTTTGCTTCCACAAGATTTTACATAATATTCTGCATAAAGTATTGCACAAGGGTTTGAACTGTGTGCCTGCTAACACAAGGTCTTGCCATGCATGTCTTACAGTATCTCCCGCTAGTTATTGTGCAATAATTCACAGAAAAGTATCACTGCTAAAATTGTGTTGCTCATTCATCCTTGGCTCCAACCAACAGTAATACAACTGCTGATGAAAAATCACAACGGCAGCATTATCTAACAAATGTGTGTATCAACACAAAACAAATGACAAGATACTTTTTCCATTAGATGTAGTATATTTTTACCACTATGCAAATGTATGCAAGTTTAATTGATTGGTTAATCAACAAATTCATATTCTTGTGCATGTTTACTCTGAAGAAAATGCCATGGTGTTCAGTGCAATTTATTCTCCGATATCTTTAGCCAGATTGCAGTTCTGTCTTATTTATTCCAGATGAAGGCACTGAAGACAAAAATAGTTCAGTATTTCTAAACTGTTGTTTTGATTTCTGATGTTGATTTCACTCCCTCCCCCACTCTCTCCCTCTCTCTGTCTCTCTCTCTCTCTCTTAGAACAATCAGAGAGAATGAGGCTGATGCATATTGTGTTTAAGCCCTTGTTATGGAACAAGATAGGTGCTTGCGTGAAAAGCCCTTCTACAGCTCACATTCCCCGGGGCAAACCAAGGAAGGAGGGAATGGCAGGTACAAAGCTGCCATTGGCAAAAAATCAAATAAAAAGCAAAATAATATTTTGGAAGAACATTTGCAAAGCCAGGTGTGGTAATTATTGTGCCACTCACAAAAATCCCCACTCCCCAGAAAAACATGTACCTTGATTGACGGCAGTGCAGTGCAGTGCTCTCTGCAGTGCTGGTAGGAGGAAACTATTGGGAAGATTATTGCAATATGCTCTACATGGGGCTGCTCTTTAAAAGCATTCAGAAGCTTCCATTGGGGCAGAATGTGGCTGCATGCATGGTGAATAGTGTCCGATACATGGCATATATAACAGCACTATTACATAAGCTGGATTGACTATTGGTATGTTTCTGGGTGAAATTCAAGATGATGTTTGCCATCTTTAAAGCCCTGCATCAGAGGTGGGATTCAGCAGGTTCTGACCAGTTCTGGAGAACCGGTAGCGGAAATTTTGAGTAGTTCGGAGAACCGGTAAATACCACCTCTGACTGGCCCCGCCCCCATCTATTCTCTGCCTCCTGAGTCCCAGCTGATCGGGAGGAAATGGGGATTTTGCAGTAACCTTCCCCTGCCACGCCCACCAAGCCACACCATGCCCACCAAGCCACGCCCACAGAACCGGTAGTAAAAAAATTTGAATCCCACCACTGCCCTGCATGTTTTGGGATCAGGTTATCTGAGTGATTGTCTTTTCCCAATAGTTTCTACCTGACCATTCCGGTCCAGCAAATTGGGCATCATGAAGATTCCATCAGCCAAAGAGTGACAGCTGGCAGGGACCAGAAGAGAGGCCTTCTCTGCTGTAGCCCCTGCCCTTTGGGATATTCTCCCTTTGGAGATTACAATGGCCCCAACCCTGCTGGCTCTGTAAGGCTCTAAAACTTTGGCTATGTGTCTGGGCCCGGGGCTCCGAATATGTTCATGGCCCTGTCTCTTGGTTTTACTTTTACTATTAAATTGGATAATTACTTCGGCTGCTGTAAATATCTATTTTTGTACTGTTTTTATTGGTTTTAGATATTTTATGGATTTAGAAGTGTAAGCCACCCAGAGTTACCCACTTGAGACAAGTAGCCATAGAAATGAATTAAATAAATAAGTAGCTTTACATGAATTAAAGCAAGGCCATTATTGGTTTAATGATAAGTCTCATAGTTAACACATTCTGCCACCTGATTAGATTTTGACTGACATTATAATATCAAGCTGTTGGATGCTTGAGTTATGTGAAATGTAGAGCAACTAATAAAATAATGAAAGACCCCAATGTTTAAAAGGAGCATATAAATATGGAAAAATGTTAAATATACAGTGGTAAATAAAAGGGTTGTATGTTTATATATTATATAAGAGATAAAATTATGATGCTCAATAATTATTCTCAAGAAGGATTTCATTTGTTATAGTACAAACAAAGGTTTCACTGATAAATACACTTGGGAACAATTTTTATTAAAATCATTTTTTTTTTAAATGCTAGCCTCTAAAAATGACAGAAAACAGAAAGCATTCACTAAGAATGCTTTGTAAGCATTGCCAACTAGCTGTAAACATCAGTAAGTTACACAAAAGAAAAAATTACAGTTTGACTGGGGAGTGAGTAGGTTCTCAAACTAGACAACTTTAATTTTCAAATCCACATCATTAAAAAATGTATATAAAATGTACAGAGCTGTGGCATAAGGAGTGAAGTGTTGCAATTCACACTTTGTCCTTTGCCCTCCTACACCCCTCTGCTGACAGCTATGTAGCAAAGCCTTCTTTACTTCAACCCCTGCACAGGCTAATCTCTAAAACCTAAAGCCTATTTTGTAGGATAGTTGAGAGATCTATCTAGCCCATCCCTTAATTCCCTTGAAAAAGAAAAGACAGAATAAAATAATAATGAAAAAGTGGCTCAGGAATAGGTCTAGACTAATGGGCTGAATGATAAGGAACTGGGAGCCAGTGTGGTGTACTGCACAAGCATAAAATGCAAACTGTGATGATGATGATGCTCTGTTTCACCCTTCATATTTTTGCAAGAATTTGCTCAAGGAACCTTTGGCGAGCTACTCTGTCAGCAACAATAGTTCACGTGAGTATTAAAATAAATCCTAAACAATTTGATGTGCCCAAGAGTGGTGCAGTGGCCTAGAGATGGAGCTCTCACCTGATAATCAGGAGGCCGTGAGGTCGATCTTAAGTAGTGGCAGATATTTCTCTCTCTGGGCACAATGAGTAATTATCTGCTGTGAACTCTGTATTGGCAACAGGAAGGGCATCCGGCCATTAAATACTCAGCTCCATTCAGTTGCCCCGACTCCACCCCAGTAAGGGATTAAGGGGTCATTAAAAGACACACACAAAAATTGGCTATTGTGATATACCTAAACACTTATTATCTTTTTCTATTTGATATATACACTTTTACCTATTATCCCATAGTTTTTTACTCTTATTTACATTGTATACATGAACAACCTTTTAAGTTTACGATTACATCTATCACATTTCCTCTATCTTATTCCATTTTATAACATATTTCATTCTTATCTTAATTTATACATTAATTTTACTTTTCTTTTCAAGCCAATCATACCATATATCCCAAATTTTATAATACTCTGTTTCCTCCCTCTCTCTTAATTCCATAGTTAATTTGCTCATTTCAGCACATTCTAGCACCTTTTTTACAATCATAGCGCTTGAGGGGATCCTGTCTTTTTTCCAATTCTGTGCAAATGTGATTCTTGCTGCCGTTATTATCTGTTGTGTAATATAATAAATTTCCTTTTTCACATTTTCTTTCATTATTCCCAAACAAAATAATTCTGGTTTTAATTCCAATTTTTGTTCTGTCATTTCCTCAAGCCAATTTTTAACTTTCTTCCAGTATTTTTTTGCGTCGGGACATGTCCACCACATGTGGTAGAATGTCCCTTGTGTATGGTTGCATTTCCAACAGTTTGGTTTAATAGATGGGTACATTTTGGCCAATCTCGCCGGTGGTAGATGCCATCTATAAAACATTTTAAATATATTTTCTTTGTATGCGGCCGACATTGAAATTTTATAATTTTCCCCCCACATCTGTTCCCAATGTTCCAAATCAATGCTATACCCAAAAAATTTTTCCCAAACAATCATTGCTCCCTTGACAACTTCCTCCTCCATTTTGCAGTTTAATAAACAATTATAAAACTTAGTAATCAGTTTTTCTTCTGTGCCTGTTAATATTTTATCAATTTCTTGTTTTTCGTCTTGAAAGCCAAATTGTTCTAAATCCGTTTTATGCTTAGTTTGAATTTGTAAATAGGGCCACCAATCTATTTTAATTCCTTGTCTTTGTAGCTCTTGATTTGATTTTAATCTTCCTTGTTTATCTAATAATTCTTCATACGTAACTATTTTATCTAAATTAATCAAATTTGGGTAAATCACTACTTCCATCGCTGAAATCCGTCTTGGCATCTTTATGTAAAATTTTTGTTTAATTTTTTTCCAATTCTCTATTAGTGCGTCCCTTATTTGGTGTCTCTTAAAATAATTGTGTACTTTCGTTCTTCTTTCCCAAAGAAACGCATGCCATCCTCGTTGCAAGTCGTGGCCTTCAATCGTTAGAATTCTTTTATTCCTTAACATTACCCATTCTTTTATCCATGTCAATGAGGCTGCTTGATAATATAATTCCCAGTCCGGGAAACCCATTCCTCCTCTTAACCTAGCATCCTGTAACAACTTGCATTTAATTCTGGCCTTTTCCCCCTGCCAAATAAATTTTAAAGTTATTTTATTTAATTCTTCAAAAAAAAAAACCTTTTTGTTTAATTTTATTGGAATTGTTTGAAACAAAAATAAAAATTTAGGCAGTATATTCATCTTAATGGTAGAGATTCTTCCTAATAATGACAATTGTAACTTTGACCAATTTTCCAAATCCTTCCTGGTTTGTGCTAATAATTTCATATAATTATCTTCTTTTATAGAAGAACATTTTGTAGTTAACCAAATCCCTAAATATTTTGCCTTTTTAGTTATTTGAAATTCCAATATCCTTTCCAATTCCTTATTTTGATCTTGGGTAAGATTTTTAGTTATCATTTTTGTTTTATTTTTGTTTATTTTCAAACCCGCCACCTTTCCAAATTCTTGTAATTCTTTAGCCAATATATTTCCTGATTTTAAAGGGTCCTCAACTATAAACACCATGTTGTCCGCGAATGCCTGTAATTTATATTCCTCTTTCCTGATTTTCAATCCCTTTACTTCCTGATTTCCTCTAATTTGATTTAATAAAATTTCTAAAGAGAGTATAAATAATAATGGTGATAGCGGACATCCTTGTCTGACCCCCTTATATATATTCACTTTTTCTGTTGTTTCCCCATTTATTATAATCTTTGCTTATAATTGTGCCCAAATTTTCCTTCACAAAACTTCGTATCAAAACCTTTCACTATAAAGACAGAATAAATACAGTGGAAGCAGTACAAGGACAATTAATTAACATGCATCAGTAATAGGAATTACAAGTACAGAGTGGGAAAGGTCCATCTATATCATTACATGCATTTGCTGAATCAACAATGAGACTTGAGGAATATTTACATTCTGCAGCACACCATGTCTATTCTTGCTACTTAAAATAGGTCTTTCGAATTAAGAATACTAATTTTTCATGGCAAGAGTTTTCTTTTGTTGTTTTTTTCCAGAAAAATTATAGTTTGAATAATTGACTTGACCAGCCTTACAGTCATTTTCTCCACTTATATTACAGGCAAGGGATGATTGCCAAGTCAATCAGTTATTCAGCAGTTTTATAAGCATTGTTTTGTGCACTGTGATACAGATTGTGCATGCATTTCACTGAAATGAGAAATATACTTCCCTGGGCTCCATTCAGATTCCAGCACTGGAAAGCACATAGTAGAGAATTTGCTTGCCTGCATATGCTTGCTCTGCTCTACCTGTATTTCAGTTTCAGCCATGACTGATCCCTGGTCTTGCACAGTGTCTCCTCTTCTGTATTCTATCCTGCATAACATATACCTCAATTTTTATAATTTTTATACACATTAATTGATTGCCTTAATAACTTTTGTATTATGATTGATTGATTGATTGATTGATTGATTTGAATTTCTAGGCTGCCCCATTCCAGATGGTTCTGGGTGGCTTTACAAAATGGAAACAATAATATAATACAAACCAACAATAAAAATAACATCCATTTAGGGAGCAAAAATTCTCCCATCCATGTCGCTCAGAATTCCTACAGCCAGCCCATCCATCCAACCCAAAGTCAACTCAAAAAGCCAGGTTTTTCAAGAGTGCCTAAAGATGGGTAAAGCAGGAGCCATGTAAATTATTGATTCTTTATGTATAATTTGTAAACCACGTACACCTGATCTGGATTGAGGAGTGGATAGACTGCATTTATACTGTAAATAAATAAATAAATTCCACTAATATTATTTTAATGGATGCTGTATTCAAGAATAATCATGTATATTTTGCCAGAAAGAACAGTACAGCAGGGCAGGGACACAACATACTGTATATAATTTATTTTATAAGCAGAATTTATGTTTCCATGGCACAATATGTCTACAGAGAATCTGATATGAATAATAAATGTTACATAACATTCTTTGAAGACAAAGTTCCCTTTAGCCCCAATGAGCTGCTCCATGAAGATAAGCTTAGGTTGAAATCCTTGAAAAAAATGTATTAAAAAAAATACAAAAACTAAAGTGAGTTCATTTTGTTTCTCCTCTGCCCATAATTCTTAATGACATGGCAAATGTCTCATTATTTTCCAGGTACTGAAGTTTTGTATGTCAATGTATTGCTAATCCAATAAAGTAGATTTGTACAACCATCTTAAATATATAATGAATGCCAGTGCTATAAAAATTGTAATTTATTGCCAATGGTTTCCTGGAGAGGAGGCTTCAGACAAAGTCAATTGCTGCTTTCCTCTGAATTTATACGTGTGAAAAAGTAGCACAAGTATTTGAACAGGACAAACTGAAAAATTAAATATATTCAATGCTGAAGTATTGTTTTACTGATTTTAAGGGGGGAAATTGTAGGAGAAGATAAGACTACATTTGTAATCATCTCATAATTACTAGATTCTGGCTTAACACCATTACCTCATGCCTGATAAGATAGGCCACATTTTGTTATTATTCTTTTTAACATGTTTTGAATCATCTTTAGCCAATATATTAAAAATATGAAGCATACATACCTATAATTTCTAAATCTTTACATTTATAGATACTCAACCAACATATTTTCTACTACTTTTCTGAAAAGTTGACTTTATTTCACAGTGAATTATATTCCATGTTATCTGTCAAAAGGAATACTAAATTGCAGTGAGGTGGTGAATCAGGTGGCCTTGCCTGGTTAGTGCAGTCCAAAATAGTGCTGATGGATCATGAAATATGACTTATTTGATTTGCTGAATCCACAATAGAGAAATGGATAGAGGAGCTGTTATCTTAAAAGCTGGTTTGTAATGGAGCCTTAAATTGCTTCGAGGTACCTATGAGGTGGTATTTATGTAAATGCCTGACATAGAGAGAGGGCAGAAAAAAATAATAGCATAATAACATAGAGAGAAGGCAGAAAAATACCATTTTAATGTAAATCTTAGTCAAGATTATTTTACATGAGCATTAATAACCAACAGAAACATGAACTGGTTTTAAACTTCATGTGTAGCGGGGGGGGGGGACCCAAACAAGAACAGTATTGATGGGATTTGCATGTGACCATAATTATTTTCCCTGCAAATAATCAGTGCAGAGGTTCTATCAATGCTATGAGAAGGAGAGCATGATCACATATTTTATTCCCCTTACAAAACGTATGCAGTGGGGAAATAGTGATATCCCAGTGGAGATTCGGCATATCCCAGGGTCCCAATTGCAGAGAAACAGTTTGGTCCAGTGGTTAAGACACCAGGCTAGAATCCAGGAGATTGTGAATTGTGGTGACTTTGAACCAATTACTCTCTTTGAGCCCAACCCACCTGACAAGGCTATTTTTCCTTTCCTCCTTTCCTTTCCTTTCCTTTCCTTTCCTTTCCTTTCCTTTCCTTTCCTTTCCTTTCCTTCTTTCCTTTCCTTTCCTTTCCTTTCCTTTCCTTTCCTTTCCTTTCCTTTCCTTCTTTCCTTCTTTCCTTTCCTTTCCTTTCCTTTCCTTTCCCCTGCCCTGCCCTTTTCCCCTCTAACTCTTTTAACTTATTTTAACTGGAATGTTATGTAGAATTTTATGTATATGAATATACTATTCTGGTCACAGACTGCAATAAAGTTATCAGTTTAAAATACAGCAAAGAATGGCTCTAGTTTTCTGTTAATGTTAAGGATAGGTGCTCTCTTCTCCCCCATCCCCCCCAATACCTCAAATTCAGTATTCAGTTATTATTCTTTGCACAGGCTCTAACATAAACTAAGGTTCTGCAAAACACTAGTAGAAATAATTACATGTTCAGTGAAATAAAAAGAAAACCCTCTTTCTGTGAAAACATCACATACCTATAAGTAGAACACTACATTTGTGGACATTTTGCAGTATGTTAATCTGACTACAATTTATAACAGCATTAATCTCCCAAATATCATTTTGAGAATTTTTTTTATGTAAAGTGTACTGACATTTTATTTTTGTGTATAATTTGCATAATGTTGAAAATCAAATTCAAAAAAAGACAGATTGAATGCTTCGGTGGTTTGCATTTAATTTCCCATTATGCAGATATTTAAAATTAGGCCAACCTTTTCAGACTTGAACAGTGATTTTTTAATGCCTCTTTTAGGCAAATCTGAGGTCTGAAGAAGACTAATATTTAAAGTTCTATTAATCAACTATTTTTGAAAAATTAAGGGTGTGAAAAACTCATTAACACTTGACTGCAAAGCTTTTCCAACGAGGAAAAAAACAACACCCAAAGATGGAACATTCTAAAGAAAGGAACAAGACTTGAAAAAGGCTGAGAAGAAATAGAAGTAGACTAAAGAAATGTATTTATTCATTTAATAAATTTATTTGGTCATCCATCAAGATATGTATAACTCTGGGCAGTAAACAAAATGTTACTTTTTTTTCTAAAATATAATATTGTCTCTCTTTCCAAAATTTTAAAAAGAAATATCCTTCATGCTATGCTCCTGTTTCAGAAAATATCTACTATCATGCTGTTTCTCTTCCTTAACACCAGAATTTTTCTACCAGTCTATGGTTATTTATATACATATTACATATTACATTCATTCATTCATTCGTTCGTTCGTTCATTCAGTCATTCAGTCGTTCAATTTCTATAGCTACCCATCTCAGTCAATGACTCTGAGCAGCTTATACCGGTAGTTCAAACAATATATAACAATTAAGACACTGAAACATTTTAAAACAATAAGAAACAATAAAAATATCCAAAGTAAATATACATAGCAGCTGAGATACTTGCCAGTAAGCGATAGAGCCAGGAAACGGGCCCTTGAAAAATTCAGCAGCCCAGGCACAGGAACATAGTCAGGTTTTTAGGGCCTTACAAAAGGCTAATAGGGTTGGAGTCATTCTAATCTCTGAAGGGAGGATGTTTCATAGTGTAAGGGCCTCTTGGGAAAAAGCCCGTGTTCTAGTCGCCACCAAATTAGCACCTGGAAAGTATAGAAATAGAAAATCAGACTAACTTAAGTAAGTAAATGTTGACTGTGCTGTCAACACGAATCTGCTCCAAAGAGTTCCACTTTTTAGATAGATTATTTTTAGAATAATATTTGGTCTTTAAATTCCACAAACTGGATCCAGCAAGGAAACATATGTAATAAACAAACTGCAATTCTATGTAATAAACAAAATCTGCAGGGCAGAAGTGAACTTGTAATGTTCTATTGTGCTTTTATCTCCTCAAGCGATCCCCACCAACCCCTACTGTCCAATTCTACAATGCTGCTTTTGAGTGCAACCAAAGAGGGATGCTTACAACAAGAGTAGAGAAAGCGCCACCAGCCTACCTGCCTTAGTAAGAGGAACTCAGGAAAATTATGTTTCTTGGGCTGAGACTGTTGTGTACTGTAGGTGGACCCATGACACCAAGGCCTTCATGAAAACCACCAGCCCTTCCCAACTGGGTATGGCACAACAAATTCATCAGGGAACAAACTAGTTCTAGTTTTCTTTGGTGGGTGAAATAATGATGAACTGGGTCTGGAAAGATAATTAGTTAAGTTTTATTAGTATTTCATTGGATTGTTAAAAATGATTGTTCTTCTTTTTAGCTTATATATGTAGGTTTTTATTGATTTTTCTTGTACTTAAATTTTATATTTCTTTTGAAATACTGGCTGTCCTGTCTGTTCCTTAGTATATATTTTTATTTGTAACCTTTTTTGGTTACCTATTTTCTAATTCTTACATGTTTTTGAAGAATTATTTTATGCCTTATAAATGCTTACATTTCTGCCTACTGGCATCCTTGCAATACTGTACTTTAAAAATATATTAAATTACATCAAAATAAAGGAAAAATAAAACAAGCTTAAATCAAGCCAAAAATCAGTAAAATCTAACTCAAGCCATAATAACCATATCCAGGTTTTGGTTATAATTCTTAGATTTTTTCCAGTTCTGGAGGCATAATATTTATTTTCAATTTCAGTGTTCTTCTAAGGACCTTTAGATCTGGTTCAACAGATTCTACTTGCTGCCTATTTGGATACATCATTTGTTCTTATTGTATAGCACAGCTTTCAGAATTATTTATTTTGGAACTTGAAGGGTTTGTTCCAAAAAATTGCCAGTGAGTTAGAAATTAATTTTAGCAGTCCAGCGAGTTGGAACAATGTTGAAAGGCCTGCTTTTTGTATTATTTTTCCATTGTGCCACCAAGTCACACTGATGGATTTCCTGATCAGTTGAAAGACTGAGATGATTCAATCTCAGCACGTACTTCCATATTCCACTTTTTAAAAATTAAATAACTGATTTTAAAATCTTCACATGACAATTAATAATTATTACTGTAGAAGTTCTTTGAATCTCTGAAGTGCTATTCCTAAATGATTTTTTTCCCATTATGCTTAAAAAAAGAAATTAAGACATGCTTCTAATCGGTCGAATGTTCTATGATAACAGAATATATATTTTATCTCTTGATTAACAATCTCATTTGTTGAAAGGCAAACTCGGCTGCTATGATGCTCTGTAACAAATAATATAATTATAATAGTATTAAGGAATGAATATTTGATAACCACGGTTTTAAGGAAAACAAATTACCCCTTAATTCAGATTCATAACATTATGGAGAAAAGAATAAAACTGTCTATATCTTCATGAATTTACTTCTTAATTTGTAATTCGGTTGCCAAACCTCAGTTGCTGCTTTTAAGGCATCTAATGTTAACCTTCACCTGTAGAAGGAATGGCTTTAGCTGAATCATGAAGTGAAAGCACAGTGAGTGAAAGCTGCAGTCCAGCACTCTTTGGAAAACCCTGATATCTGCACTTGTCTTTAGCACAGGGAAACAATGAGACACACAAAGAAAACTTGTATTTTGATAACTGCATTCAAAAAGGGGTTTATTTAATATTGGTCTGTCATGCTGTTTTTAGTACCTTGGTATATATAATAATGAAACTTATTCAGTCACGGTGATTAAGCAATTAAATTTCTAAAAAAGAATGTTTCACATTTCAGGGAAAGCACATTAAGAAAAAAAATCACTTTTATGTTATTGCTGATTAAGCTATTAGACGATGCAAAGTTTTTTTTTTTCCAACCAACAAATGCTTTGGCAAACTCCTTATTAAATTGTGAACTTTTCCTATGTGCTGTCCATATTTTCATTTTAAGTTTCTCCTGAATGGGAGAACAGGAGGAAAATATGTGCAAAAGATTATCTAAAGCAGGGATCTCCAACCTTGGCAACTTTACGACTTGTGGACTTCAACTCCCAGAATTTCTCAGCCAGCACATGCTGGCTGAGGAATTCTGGGAGTTGAAGTCCACATGTCGTAAAGTTGCCAAGGTTGGAGACCCCTGATCTAAAGCATCCTCCTTGGAATCAGTGGCCTTATGCTTTTGGACAGAAAAGGTAACTGCTATAAAGTTGCTTTTTATTATATGAACTGCCTTCTACTAGTCACACAATGAAATTGCATGTTCACTTCTGCATTCTGATGAAGAATGCGAAAAGTGGAAATGAATGTTAAGAAATCTAATGTAGTGCTACAGACAATAAGCATAAAAGAAAAACGTAAGAAGCCAAAGACTACGCTCTAAAGAACCATTACGCAGAGCAGATTATAGACATAAAGAAGAAAATAGAATGGAAAAGAAATAGTATTAACGTGTACTCCGAATTTCTTACCTGAAAAGCAAGTCTTGAAGGATGGAACTATAAAATAGAATGTCAATGTAATGAATAGAGTTGATAGACAATAGTTTTGTTATTTATCATTTTCTTCTAGAGGCATTCAGCAAACAGTACTAAAGAAACCAAAAAGTAGAAGTTAGTTTAAGCTCTTTGGATGTAAAACTGAATGGGAGACAAGTGATTATGGAAGTTTAGAGGCAAGTTTAAAGTTGATGCAATTAAGCAATTACATACTGTATTTTGTGAAGTATCACAAAACTACCCATATATGTTGATTTACAAAATTTATGAATGACGGTATCTGTGTATCACTAATGAATTTTTCTACCAATTTCACGTTCAGTGACATTTGCACTATGACAAATACAAACTTTGTATTCTCTTTTTGTCTGTCTCCAGGAAATACCGTACCTGATGTGGTGCAGTTTGTTTCCATACTGACCAAGTGCTTTTTCTTAATCTTTAAGTTAAAGTACCACTAGAGGGCACAACATTCTTAAGGTATTTTCTTCTGGAGCCTAAAATGTGCAGGTCTGTTTAATAAATTACTTGCTAAATAGAGTAATTTTTGTTTTTTTATACTTTCCCCCCAACACAAAAAGCTCGCATCCTCTGATTCAGAACTATAGAATTAGTATTACAAAATAGGCAAGATTAAATGTATTCTTGAACATTTCAATGTGTTCCTAAAAAGTGTATGAAAGCACAGGTATGTACACGTGCTGTACAATAAATGTTTCTTACTTGATGTGTTATTCTGCAGATATTTCTTTGAAGTTCTATGTCTTTGGTGGGAATAAATTTATATTCTTGTTTCCTTAACAGCAGATAGTAGGAGTGTTATTATACACAGTGCTGTACTTTTTTTTTTGGTAGACTGGAAGTGATGACAGATCTGCCTTATGTACTATCATCTTTCCAAATAAAACCAGTCTATTTTTTTTTCATCAACTCAGAATGTTAAAAGTTGGAACCCACTACTACATCCTCTGCCCAATGAGGAACCTACTACTGTAGCACCCCAACAGATAGCCATCTAAAGGTTTAAACCTTTTAATATAGGAGAGTTTACCCCTACCCCCACCCAACCCATTCTGTTCCCTTGTTGAACAGCTCTTACCTTTAGGAAATTAGTTATTATATAGGAAATTAATTACTGTGTGCCATCTTCCACACTGCAGCTCCTTAGATACTGGAAGACATCTGCCATGTCTACCCATAGTCTATCACCTTGCTCCTCAAACCATTCTTCCAGGTTCCTTATCATTTCCTCTGGACATGCTCCACATTATCAGTGTCCTTCCTAAAATGTGATATTCAGAATTGGGTGCAATATCCTAAATGTGGTCTGAATGGTAAAAAAAAAAAAAAAGGAAAAGTAATTAATCTTGTATTCCTGTTAATGCAATCTAGGGCTACCTTTGCTTTTCTCTGCAGCTTCACCAAGACATCCAAATCTTTGTTACATACAGTACCGCCCAATGTGGTCTTTCCATTCTGTGCGTATGCCTTTGATTTTTCTTCTTTTCCACCCAGGTCATTGACCTTATCTTTCTTCTTGTTGAAATTCATTCAGTTTGTTTCTACCCAGTACACCAGCTTCCTTCTGAATACTGATTGTGTCTCATAACATTTTTGCTATTCCGCAGCTTTTTTCCATCCACAAATTTGATACTTCTATTTTCCAGTGCCTCACCTAAGTCATTTATACACATACTGAACAGCACAGGGCCTAAAATGGAATTTGGCAGTATGCTTTGTGTTACTTCTTTCCAACCGGATGCAAACTGTTAATGTAGCCACATTGGATAAGATTGTTCAACCAGCTCCATAGCCATCTAATGGTACCATTCTCAAGTTTATATTTTGCTATCTTTTCTAATGGAAGACTTTATTATTGAAGACTTTCGCCACTGAATGTTCCCCTTGGAGGAAGAGAATGAGACAAAGTAGAAGTTGAGGCGATTTGTTCTCTTCCCGTTACTTGTTTCTAGCCTACAAACATTTTCATGTCAAAGGCCCATTTTTTCCCTTTTTCTATAGAGACATCAAAAAACTCCTTTTAATTGCTTTTACTTTCTCTCAACCACCTAAATTTCTTTTATGCTTTAGCTTTCCTGATTTTATTTCTGCAGATAACAATTACTTGATTACTTGGTGACCACATCTCCATGTTCTACAGATTCTTTTTCAACATTTCGTTCAGCTGAAAACTTCCTATACATCTATACATTTTCTAAACTGCTCCAATTTTTTTCCTCATTAGATTGGTGTATGATTGATTTCTTATTTTTGAGAGGCTCACGTGTGCTCTTTCTGATGTGAGAATTTCTATGCTTCAGATCCCACCTAGTACTTCTCTAAGCTTTCTGAAATTGGCTGTCATGGAATTTAATGTGCATGTACAACTCTCTCCAAGTTGGCGCAGAGGTTAGAATGCAGTATTGCAGGCTGACTCTGCCCACTGCCAGGAGTTTGATTCTGACCGGCTCAAGATTGAGTCAGCCTTCCATCCTTCCGAGGTCAATAAAATGAGGATCCAGATTGTTGGGGGCAATATGCTGACTCTGTAAACTGCTTAGAGAGGGCTCTATAGCACTATGAAGCAGTATATAAGTCTAAGTGCTATTGCTATTTTTTTTCTGGTAATATCCTTTTTTATTTTTATTAAAGGTTTTGATTGCAATAGTACAGAAAAAGTATATTAGAAAAAGGAAAAAAAATAGAAAGAATAAAAAGTGCAAAGAAATAAAAAGAAAAGAAAAAGAAGGTAAAGAAAAGAAATAGATTTTAAAAATGATGACTACTTTTCATGACAAGTAAAAACAAATTTGATATATCTTGCCTATTTAGGGTTACAAACAACTCTTCTGTCCATAACCCATAAATTTCCCTTTTGTATAAGCACAGCTATAAATCATTAACTATTCAGTCCTGGTGTCAGTTTTTTCCCCCATCACAGATGCTTCTTTGAGGCATTAGCAAACTTCTTTGGTTTGTCATTTGCACTTTCACTTTCTCCTTCAAAATTTTAACCAGCTTCTTTTGTATATCCAGTAAAAAGTTCTTATCAGGGTTGTTCTCTTGGCTTGTAATTTCTAATTCCACTTTAACTGCCTTCTCTATTTTGCGATCCATACTTTTTTTATTATCCAGTATTTCTGATTCTAGAACTTCTACATCAAATCTAACATTTTTTACATATAGTTTATCCATAGTAGCAGACATAATTGCTGATATTTCTTATAGTGTAGGTACTAATGTCTGGCCCTATTCTTCAAAAATCTTCTGAAGTATTTTTATGTCATTTTGTAATTGAACTGAAAATCAAAGGCAAGTCTACTTTCCCCTCCTTTTTCTACTTGGAATCCAATTTCTGAAATTTCAGTCTCAAGTTTTTGTTATGACTTAAGGTAGACAAAGCAATATGGTTCCCATGAAATGCTGTTTATATTATTGTTGTTGTTGTTAGGGTTAGGGTAATATAATAATAATAATAATATAAATAACATAAAGCCATTCATATTATAAATGCTGTTTAATTATTTCTATTATTTCTTATAGTAAAAGTCTCGATGTTCCAAAGTTATGTGAACCCTTAATTTGTTTATAACTTTCTTAGATCAAAATTTTATTTAGCAATAGCAATAGCACTTAGACTTATATACCGCTTCACAGTGCTTTACAGCCCTCTCTAAGCGGTTTACAGAGTCAGCATATTGCCCCCAACAATCTGGGTTCTCATTTTACTTTTGTAAACTCAGTTTACATTTTACTCGTTCTACAGAGGAATTATTGAGTCTGTCATCTGCACCTCTATAACTGTCTGGTTTGGTTCTGCAACCCAACAAGACAGACACAGACTTCAGAGGATAATTAGAACTGCAGAAAAAACAAT
>QLTV01003139.1:336582-371848 GCA_003457575.1 Thermophis baileyi | reverse complement strand
TCTATTCTATTCTATTCTATTCTATTCTATTCTATTCTATTCTATTCTATTCTATTCTATTCTATTCTATTCTATTCTATTCTATTCTATTCTATTCTACTGACCTCGGAAGGATGGAAGCCTGAGTCAACCTTAAGACTGGTAAGATTTGAACTGGCAAGCAGCTGTCAGTCAGCAGACGTAGCCTGCAGTACTGCATTCTAACCACTGCGCCACTGCAGCTTATTTAGTCATTTGTTGTTTATTTACAAGTCTTTACATCTTTAAACTTAGAGTTACTTTTTATTTTATCAAAGAAGGTAGGTAAACTGATCAGGTGGCTTTTCAAACTTATTATTCAGAAGATCTTTGATACCCTTAGGATATTAAATAAGCAAACCCACCCCTGCAATTAATGTTGGAGGGGGAAATGCTCCCCTTTGGAATAAAATGGAAGGGGGGGGACTCTCCCAATGCACAATATAGAAACTAAGAGGTGATCCACATTTTGACCATATTGGGGAGATTCTTCATTCCTGGTCAACGATCAGTAGGGGGGGGAACCCCATTGCAGATTGCAGTACTATGTATTCATGTTACAGCAAGAGAGGAAGAAATTAGATGGATGGATGCTTTATCCACATGTGGGTGTTTAATAAATGGAAATGTTTTTTTGTGTATGCAATGTGGGAAGCAGAAGGACTGTGGGGTAACTTCATTACCACCCATCATTACCTACAGCAGCATATGTGGACATTAGGGAACTCACCACCCTGTGTGGAAATTGCTTTCAGACATATTGAGTCTTCAAGGAAGGCCTGCATGTGGGTTCTCCATGGGTTTTATTGCACTACTGTTGTTGCACTGTTCCTCCTTCAGGTAAGCCCTGTTTAATATATCTTTATAACAGCAAGCTAAAGTCCTTTTCTTTAGGCTGTACAACTTTTCTTGAATTTTCTTAATACTAAGAGAAACTAAAATGGTGTATAGTTGATTTGTGTACATTGGACTTCAAGGAAGCAGATTTAATAGACCCAAAGGAATGAAAAATAGGTTTCCATGGCAGGAGAAGCTGCTGGGAAATGAAGTGGATGGATAGAAGCTCCTAAAAAGGGAGACAATAAAATGCCGTTGCAAACAATTCCAGTAAGTATAAAAAAGATAGCAGAAGAAACAGCTTGACTATACTGAATATCTGCAAATTAATAAAAGGCAGAACAAGAAATCAGCAGAGAAAAATATACAGAAATAGCCAAGTCTCAGATAAAGGAATGAGTTGGCAAAGAATGCTGAAAGAACTTGATGAACTTTTATCTTGGAAAAATGGGTAAAATGTCAGGTGGCTGATGGAGGACAAATGGGGAGAAGAGCACAAGAAAATATAGCTATGTCTGCCTGCAGTGATATTGTGAAATACAGTAGAGCATATCAAACTGATTGATCTATAATCAATTGAAAATACTGTGATGACTCGAATTCATGAATGTATTTATCAAGAATCACTCATGTCAGACTAATCTTATTGCTTTATTTGACCACATAGCCTTTTTTAATTGATTGTGGGAATGCATATCCATAACATATCTTGATTTCATTAGAACATTTGAGTGAAATAGTCCTTAATATTCTGATTAGCAAGCTAGCTACATTTGAGTTGGGTATAATGTCAATTAAGGAGATGGCAGGAAAATCATACTGAACATTTGTATTAATGATTTGGATGATAAGTTGAAATAAATGCTTAACAGATCTTCAGATGACACAAAATTGGCAGGACAGTTAACGCTCTAGAAATAGAAATAATAATAAGTTAGAGAAATAGGTCGCTGAAAATAATGGAATGAAATTTAACAGTAACGAAGTTCTTCACTTAGAAAATCAGTAGCAGTTATAGAATGGAATACTTGGCTGGGCAGTAATAGTGAAAATGACCTTGAAATAGTACTTAATTATGAACTGTAAATGAGTCAGCAGTGATGCAGTCACAAAAATGCAAATACAATTTAGGCTACATCCATAATAGTTTCCAAACCATCTGAATAAAGTTCTACTCTATATTTTAGTAATCAGATTTCTCTTTGAATATTATATCCACTTTTGGACACCACATTCGAAGGATCCAGATAAATTGGAACATGTAAAAAAGGGTAGCTGTGATAATCAAGAACTGTTCTTATTAAGAAGAAATAAAACAACTAGGAAGGTCTAACTAGGGGGGGGGAAGGCAAAGATGGATATGGTAGAACTTATCATGAGTTGGAAAAGTTGGCACATAGAAGAAAGATCCTTCTTATTCTCAAAATAATTCAAGTTATAGGAAGACATATTCTGCTAAATGTTAGGAAATTTAGCTATAATTTAAATAGTCTTTGCTGCTCTTGATAAGATTTTAAATATTTCTTGAGATGTGGTACTTTAAAAATTATATTTGTTATGGTAAGAGTTGTTATTACAGTATGATATAAAGAACATTTTTCTACATAATTGAGAACTGATGAATTTGCAGATTGAATGTATAAAGCATGTTGCTTTTTGCTCAATCCAGTAGGAAAACAGCATAACCATATTCTGCTAAGCATGACCAATTTTACACTGGCAGATTGAAACAGGCACAAACAGGTTTTGTAAAGTGCCTCAGAGGTTAAAGGTGCATGTCTTTAGTATTTTATTGATTTAACTGCATAGGTTTATTTTGACACAGTACAGGTAGTATCTCTAATAGAATAGGATCATTCATAATTGAAGACATCTATTTTTCTTGTCATAGCCAATTGACATTTGGAAAAAAAATAACATCCACATTGAAAAGACTGTTAGGATTTCTATTTTCCCTTCATATTTCTAAGATACACACAAAAACATTTTCCAGATCTATTGTTTCCTCCCAGCTGGATCTGTTTTAGATTAGAAGCAATTGGCTGATCTGCACGATCATCATAAAATCTTAGAATTATAGAATCATAGGGTTGGAAGGCACCTCAGAGATCTTCTAGTCCAACCCCCTGCTCAAGGTTTATACCATCTGAGTCAAATGGTTGTCCAGTATATTTTTGAAAACCTCCAGTGATCACTGATTCTAGGATTACTGTAAGCAGTATTGTTGGAGACTATCTCAATGTTCATAGCATCTATTTCTTTGTATGTAAGATGATGGCTCAGTAGCTCATTTTTAACAGGACTTTAGAACTTAAGAAGTAATTGAAGGGGCAGTCTTGCTTTGGTTCCTAGTCAAGCAATCTGCCAATTCAAAATTTATGTGAATAATAAAATAGAAGTTTTTATCATGAAAAAAGCAAGAAAGAAATGACTCTGAGTTTATATTAGAAATGCTGGCTGTCTTCCTAAAAATTTAATGCAGTAGGAGTAGGCTTCCATCAACCAATAAATAAATAAATAGAGATATTACTAAGTAATATAAGTTTCTCCACTGAATGTAGAGAAATGCCATTCTAAGAGATTCATCCAAAAGTTTTTAGCACCTAAGATTTTTTTTATATGTGCCCTTTTAACCTGCTCTTATTCCATAGAAGATCTAACCTATCTTAAGCAATGCATCACATAAAATAAAGATGTACAATTTACCTGCCTTGAGTTACTTGAAGTCTTGGATGCTACTCAGAGCAAATTTCTACTCCATCCTAATCCTGATTATCAATTCTTTTCTAGAGATAAATTATGTAGACTGTATTCTTCTGCTGCTGGAACACTTTTTGTGGGACTCTGTATCTTTTTCTCCTTACCTCAACAATCTTTCTAGCTTAGTTTTTTTGTTAAAATACAGCTGAGAATCATATAATGACCCAATGGTCTTGTCTGATTTATTTTCATCAGCTAAAAGGAAGAAAACTCTGAATGCTAGTTCCAATGTCTCACGATAACAGCATTTTAGTGTCCCCTGCCTAGCTACCAAATACAGAGTACCAGTATACTAGCAGGGCAGCTTGTTCACAAAAGGACCTATCCAGAGGTGGGTTCCTGCCGGTTTGGACCGGTTCTTTAGGACCGGTAGCGGGAATTTCCCCCCCCCTCCAAACCAGCAGTGATGGCCAGCTGGACACGCCCCCAAACCGGCTCTCTCGGCGGCACCTATGGCGGCGCCATCTTGTTTTTTGCTTCTGCGCATGCGCAGAAGCTGTTTTTTTGCTTCTGCACATGCGCAGAAGCTGAATTTTCAGCATGCGGGAGGAAGCGAACCGGCAGCGAGATAAGTCAGAACCCACCCCTGGACCTATCCATAGAAATGTTGACTTTCTAAACTAGGAGTCTGTGCATTAGAGTGATAGAGAAGAGGGATACTGTACATAAAATGCAAGCACTAAATTAGAAATAACCATAACAAAAAACAGCCAGCCTTGATCAATAATATAATTAGTGAAGAGCAGACATTTCACTTGTTGCTAAATTAGAATTTCCAACAATTCTCACTAACTTAATCAATGTGAAGAATGCAGGAAACTGAAGTTTGACCAAAGTGCTAAAGGTAGCTTTTTTTAGGTTGAATGAGCAGCTTGTGAAAAACTTATAATCTTTTTCCCCTTTCAGCATAGAATAGAAGAGTGTTAGGTCTGTAAGGCATTTGGCATTGATACACTGAACTAATCTATATTTTAAAACCATAGTTTGCTTAATAAGCCACAAAGTGCTTGGATTTACATATGTTAAACCACAAATAACCACAATACACACAGTGTGCAATGCCAAAAGCAAATATTATTGTAGAATCCTGCAAAAGCAAATTCTACTGGTGGTTTTTTTTCTCAGGCTTCATTCAGTTGCTGGGCATAATTCTCCAGAGCTCAAGTTAGATCTGCATTTTTAATATAGCTACTGATTTTATATTTTAATGCCCTAAAGGAGAAATAAAACTGTTTGATCCCTAACATTACTATTTCAAGCTTTAGAAAGCTCATCTTCTGGAGGGCTACAAAATATAAGTGATGCCCTGAATTTCTGAATAATGTTTCTGAGAAGTGGCAAAAGGTATAGACAATGGGGGGTTTTATCAATAAAAATGCATACAAAACACAACTGTATGATGCATACTACTCATCCCACTATTGCATAGGATGTATTAACAAGACAGCCCGAATACTGTATTTACACAGAAATAAAATATTATGATTTGAGAACTGTTGTTATTTGTCTACACAAAAGACTGGTGATACCACTACATTTGCAATATTGACAGTTGTGGTGATGTATACTTAAAGATAAACTTTTTGAAGATTTTGAATTGTCCTGATTTGGAATATGGGCCCATAACACAGTCTTGAGAATAATTAGGTTTGTCAGGCCATCTGAGACACTGATGAATGATTGTGAGTTTCCCTCTCTGGAAGTTACCATCTCCCATCAAAATATATTTGTACTGAAATTTGTCTTGATCACAATAGCTTAAGATAGAGAAAGCCTTCTGGAAAGCATTTTGAATTAATTCCTCTTAAGGATGGAAGTTTTGATACACATCCAGTATTTATTCTTATATTTCATTTAACTCTGAAAGCAATTGACCATTTCTGAAATTTTGTTGGATTTTGTCTGGATTAAATTGTACACCGCCCAGAGCCCTTCTCCAAGGGAGATGGGCGGTTAAGAAGTATGAAATATAAATAAATACATTTTAATAAATGGAGATTGGCTTCATTCTTCAGCTTAATTGGCAACTGACCTTACTCACATAATGCATTATTGATATGGTGTTAAGGAAAGGAAGAGAAAACTGGGAAAAATAGAATCTCTTCCTCCCTATGTATGACACGAAAGTTGCATTCGTTCTGTTTCAGGTAAGGGTTTTGGTCATTAATCATGCAGATAGTGGCAGCTCTCCTTCTGAATTATGCAACAAAGGGTGCTTGTATGACCACCTTGTTTGTGAAAAGTGTGACATGCATTAGAGCAGCAATCAGATAAATAAATATTTCATATAAGAAATAGGGCATATGAGGCATATGAAAAAAGGAAAAGAAACTGAAGGTTTAAATAACTTTTATATAATCTCTAATTTGTTATGAGCCCCCCCCCCCATGTTTGATTCTTTGGAAAAGAAACAACACACTTTTATGATATTAAATGTGATGAAAGTGCATGTAGCAAACTATCCAAATTATCTTAGGATTAAAAAAAACCATAGTCATATTGTGCCACGTCAAAATTATTTTCTTCCAAAAGCATGAAACAATGTTGGGGAAATCCCAAAAGATATGCAAAAAATGTGTAACAGTTATTTAAATAGTGTTTGATGTTTATTTATTCGTGTGTATTCATGTCAGAAGCATCATAATTAAAGTAAAGATATTAGATGACATTTAAAATATAAAATAAAATACAAAATACAACATTAACATATGTACAAATTAAATAGATCTTGCCCAGAAACTATTATCACTAATTGTGTTCTGTCGCACTACCATGAGGTCCTCAAGTGTACACTGATCAGGGAACAAAGGGTAGGTATACATATGTGTTGTTGTCTGCATGTCACCACAATCGCATAGAGCAGAAGCAACCAGATAGTCCCATTTGTTCAAAGTGTCTCTGGATCTTGTTGTTTGATACATTTTCCTTTTAAGCTTTGTACTAGATAAATTGAAATATTTGTTTATTTTATAGAGAAGTTGGCAGCACTTTCTTCTTTTACTTGAGTTGCTATTCTCAAACCTCAATCTCAAAGTAACATTGTAGGAGAACCATGTTAATCTATGGGAGTCAAAAATTAAGAATCTACTTGCACTTTTTTTGACTAACACATTTTATTGAAAGGCCTAAGCTTCCATGAAGTGAGCTGCAATACAAAAAGCTTGGCTTTTCAATAAAATCTCTTAGTCAGAAAGGTGCTATCAAATTCCTCTTGGTTTTAATGCTTAACTAACAATACCTGGAGTTGCACCTTTCCTTTGCACAGTAATTTAAAAATAAATTGCAGTTTAACAATTCTCATGCATGTTTAGTCAAAAGTATATTTCACCAATTTTAGTGGGGTTTATTCCTACGGAGTGATAATACTACAGTCTCAAAGAGCTATACCAATAAACGAGAATGTTTGTAGCTCAGGGTTGAAATGAGAGAACTGTATTTAGACCAGTGGTGGGTTTCAATTTTTTTTACTGCCGGTTCTGTGGGCGTGGCTTGGTGGGTGTGGTGTGGCTTGGTGGGTGTGGCTTGGTGGGCATGGCAGGGGAAGGATACTGAAAAATCTCCATTCCCTCCCCACTCCAGGGGAAGGTTACTGCAAAATCCCCATTTCCTCCTGATCAGCTGGGACTCGGGAGGCAGAGAATAGATGGGGATGGGGCCAGTCAGAGGTGGTATTTATCGGTTCTCCGAACTACTCAAAATTTCCGCTACCGGTTCTCCGAACTACTCAAAATTTCCACTACCGGTTCTCCAGAACTGGTCAGAATCTGCTGAAACCCACCTCTGATTTAGACATAGTATACATAATATATGTGCAGATTTTTTTCAGTGTATTCTAGCCCCTTTCAGTTCAGATGTTTACAACTCTGGCAATGAAACAGCTCTCTCAAATAAAACCTGAAATGCTGAAAGCTCATTTGTACACTTAACCACAGCACAAATATGCTCTACTAACCTATGCCGCCGTGTCCCCAGGATGTTGCCTGCATGTCATCTCCAGCCAACAGCTCTGACGATTTCAAGCTGTCTTTAGCTGTATCCATTCTAAAGATATAGCTTTCTCTCCTCCCCTTGCGCTGAGGATTCAATTGAAATGATGTTGATATGGCCAATGTGATCTCCCCAGTTCCTACTGGCCACTTCAGTTTGCAGCAGGCAGACACACCACTCCTATGGCTGGGGTGCCTCCATAGACATTGTGGAAGCAGCTGCCAGAAGTCAACAGAAGCCTGGCTTATACAGAGGCCCATGTAATGTTTGACTGGCATTTGAGAGATCACTAATCTTATGCTGCATTCAAGTCAAATAAACCAGAAAAGAGAGTCAGATTCTAAACTGAACTGTAGGTTACTGGTTTGGTTACCAATGGGTACATTAAAAGTTCTCCACTGCTTTAAACAACATGGGGCTTCTGATGGCATCACTTTTTATCATTTTTAATACAAAGAGGGGATCATTTTTTCTAACTGCTCCCTTATGGCTCTAAGGCTGCCCAAGGCTACTAACTTGTAGCCTTGGGCAGTGTTGCCATTTTCTTGAAGTAGGAACTAAAGATAGTTCATTATTAACCCCGCCCTCCTGCTTTGCTCTGGGCCCCTCCTCTGCCGCTGTGACTTGTCAGTTTGACTACTTTAGGATACTTGTTCAGAAGATAATGCCCAGCTGAAAAAAAAAATCCTGTTATTTCTTGCGGGTGAAGTGACAGGAGGGCAAACAGCCACGGATATGAATATGGATATGCTCCAGTAGCTTTCCTTAAGGGGTTCCACATTAAAATTGCAAGGGCAGCACTAGCAGCTTCCTTAGGTGGCAGAATAGGGCTCAGAAAGGTTACCCGGGCATGAGTCAAATACTGACGGATTGGACTGGGAGGCGGAGAGCGACCTCATCTATCCCTGGCTGCACTTGCTGTCACAGCATCATTTCCTGATCTGCTTTCTTTTCCAAACATGTAGTTGCTTGTGGATGGCAGGCTTGTCTGCCCAATTTACATTTGGAAGCCAACGTCAGGCTGAGCCTTAGCAGCAGTAAGCAAAAAAAAAGGACAGCAAGATCTAAGCTACGGAAAATATTTTCCCTGTAAAAATACTGAAGGGAGGAGACGAAGCCAGCCAGCCTCTAGACTTGAAGCTGGGGGAATTGTAGGCCCTTCTGCCCCGGGGGTTTCCTTGGGTTCCCACTTATACTATCTTCCCCCACCTTTCCCCCAGGTTTGGTTTCTTTCTCGGTGGGGATATTCTGACGGAGGGCGACTGACTCGACCCGCGTCCCAGTTCAGAGCTTTGTCTCGCGCCGAAGCGACGAGGGACTCGCTGCGAGTCACACGGAAGCAGCTCCCACTAGCGACCCCGCGCATCGCCTCGGAGCGCTCGGAGTCAATCCAGTCAGTCTCCGAGGGCCGGGGAGGTTCGTGAAGTCGGAGAGAAAAGTCGGAGTAAATAAGGAGGAAGGTGGGTCTCCGCAAGCCACCTGCTTCTTAAAGCGTGTGTCGCCATGAATAAGAGAAGAGCGGGAAAACGGCAGGGCTCCTCACAAGGGCTCGTTTTCCAGCGGTGGGAAAAGAGCGAAAGAAGAGACGCGGCCTCTTTGGAAGCGTAGGTTTCTGTTTTGGGGGGTTTGTTTGTTTTTCTTCTCCCCTTGGTCACGTCTTGCGGTTTCTTCCCCCCACCCCCGGCCCCACCCCCGGGCGCATCTTTCTTTCGCCACAGAGCTGGCTGAAACTTCCCTGGAACTTAGCGAGAGTGTGCGGGAGGAGGCAAAAGGGGATCCCTCTCGGTCCCTCCCGCTCTTTCCTTTCTGCTGGGCGGATTTTGCACCGGTGCGTTTTTACGCATACGGTAATTTCTCTCCAGCTTTGGCAGAAGAGAGGGGGGGGCGGGGCGGTGGGAAGGCATAAGGAAAGGGTGCTTGTCGCCTAACGCGACCTTCTTAACCCGATGGAGGAGCAGTTAACACTCAACAGAGACGAGCTTAATGATCAAAATTCGTAATCGTCGACGTCCGAGGCTGCGAGATCGGTTTCTCCACTTTTACTTTTTTTTTTTTTTTTGCCCCGAGCTGGAGCTGCTGCGACGACTGGACTCAAAGCGGTTTTAATGACTTTTCGAGGCAGATCTCTTTCCTGCGGTGCTGACTTGCCTTTCTTTGTATCTTTTGCTGCTATTTGGCACGAGGGAGCGGAGACGCGCCGGGCACAACCTCCTCTGCGCCCCCTTCTTGCTCCTCCTATCCAGTTTATTCGGTAGCGGCGAGTACTTTTCGCCTGCGTTTGCACGAGAGGCAACAGCTTGCCTGTCTGCCCGCTCGGGAAGCCTAGCCAAAGCAAAATATACTGAACCGGCCACGGATCGAAGCGGGAGCCTCTCCGGCCTTCGTTTCTTTTTCTTTCTTTCTTTTTTTGCCCGTCTCTTGTTTTCAAACAGTTTCTGTAAATCAAGGCGGCAGGCTTCTCCCGCCGTCCCCCTCGCCTCCCCCCCCCCCGGCTTTCTTCCAAGCAGTTCCTCGTTTGCCTGGTATCAACCGTGGTTGCCCCTGGATCTCGTCTTAGGCGGAGAGGGAAGAGCAGCGCTCTGTTCCTTTAAGGAGAACTCGGTACCTTATTCTACTCCAAAGTTTTTCAATAAAGAGAAAGGCAGCTGAGGAAATGAAGCGTTGCCGAAGCCACTGAAGGAAACCGAAGCCAAGTGGGAATCTCCAAGGGGAGCTGAGTGTGAGCGCTTTTTCTCCCCCTCCCCCTTCCCAAAAGCCTCCACATCTCCTGCTGTGGATTACCAAGGTGGCCCCCACGGCTCCTTCTGCCCCCTTCCTCCTTGGCGGGAGTTGTGGGGAAAACGCCAGGCGGCTGCAGCCCGAGTTTCTTCTCGACCGCCTCCTTTTCCTTTCCTCAGCCCAAGGAGGAACCTGCTTACCTCCCATCCCCAACCAAGCGGGAGCCCGCGCCGCTTGCCGCCGCCGCCGCCACCGCCACCACCACCACAGCCGCTGCTTTTGCCCCTGCCGTGATGCCATGCCCCGCAGCTACAGCGGAGGAGATGACAAGGGCGGCTCCGCCGGGATCTGGTTAAAGAGCAGCTCGGCGGGGCGCTACGGCTGCAGCAGGAGCAGCAGCGGCATGAAGGATGTGGAGTCCGGTCGGAGCAGGGTGCTCCTGAACTCGGCGCCCTCCCGAGGAGACGGCTTGCTCCTCCTGGGCACCGGCGGCGGGTTTGGCTTGCGAGAGAGCCGGCGAGGCAAGCAAGGAGGAGCCCGGATGAGCCTGCTGGGGAAACCGCTCTCCCACAGCAGCAACCCGATCTACCGGCGGAACGCCAAGTACCGGAAGCTGCAGAACTATCTCTACAATGTATTGGAGAGACCCAGAGGCTGGGCTTTCATCTATCACGCGTTCGTGTGAGTACCACGGGTGTCGGGGACAGACGCGTGCGCTCCGGCGGTGACTGTGCTGCCACATGGGTGGGGAAGTGGGTGGAGCCGCCCCCCACCTGTCGGAAGAGTGACCCGGTGGAATGCCTTGTCCAAGGCGAGGGACACTGACACAGGAGGGGGGTGAGGTCAGAGGTGTGGCGGCGCATCCTACTGCTGTGGAATGCCCTGCAGCCCTTCTTAACGCGCTTGCAAAATGAGCATCCCTTGAATTCTGTAGAAACGTGACAGGGTGCTTCCCTATGCAGAGAATCTTAGTACTGCCAATCGGAAGGCATATTCTGCTTCTAGTCATGTCTTTTCTTCCTTCACGGTTTTCCACATAAGAAAAAAATATATATATCAAAGGACAGGTGAGAAAAGACGAGAGGTTTTTACATGTGGAGGAAACGTGTTGTCTCCTGCTTAAAATTCAGTGAATAAGACTAGTGATTGAGTGACAGAAACCTGATTTGGGAGCACCTAGAAATCACAGAGTAAAGCACCTATTCCTTTTGGATGACTCTGCAGGTTTGATCACCTTAAGTCATTTCCACACGTCATAATCCTTAAAAGTGTCTTTGAGCTATTAGGTGTGATTGTGGTTATATTTCCTTTAAAGGGGGGAGGGGGAAGAGAACATTAAAGTTAAAATCCTGGTCTTTATATCTAAATTATAAATAAAAACACCGACAAAAATACTCCCCAAACCTAAGACAATTTAAGACTTTAAAATTGCAATCCTATTCTCGCTCACCTGAATTGAATCCCTTGATCATAAAGTGGACTATTGCAAAGAGCATATGGAGAATTGGGCTCCATCTGTCAAGTGTGAAAGTACGCTTTAGATGAGGCTTTTGCAAAAGTTTTGGAATTTCCATTTTAATGTATGTACCAGTATGTATAGAAAACCCCATTGTAGAGTTCTTTGCGATATATTGATGTGGCTCTTGATTGTGTTAAATCAGGGGTCCCAAACTTGGCAACTTTAAGACTTGTGGACTTCAACTCCCAGAATTCTCCAGCCAGCTATGCAGTCTTAAAGTTGCCAAGTTTGAAGACCTCTGTGTTAAATGATGTTTAGCTGAAAATAGAAGAATGCCAGTATTATCCAGTGTAAATGAAATGGGAGGAACTACATTGGAACGTGCTTAGAAGTGAATCATGTAATGGATCTTCTATCTAAGAAACAACATTTGCAAGTATTGAAAAGGTGCAGTAGCTAAAACATTAACAAACTTTATCTAAAAGTTGGGATGGAAAGATTAGATACATTGGTTATTTTCTATCAAGAGAAAGAACTGGTAGGAATAGGTGCAGAAATGGAGCCCAGCTCCAGAGGATGAAGGGAGAACCTTGGTTCTGGAATAATTTAATGTAGTGAAATGGCTAAAAAAGAGATTGGGATAGGTATTTTATTAGAATTGTAGAATTAAGGTTCATAATTATTAAGGAAGACTGGGGGATTAAGAAGGAAGGCTGAATTATGAATAATTCATAATTGGAAGGAATAGAACATACCAGACGTCATAAATGTAATTTCTGAGAGTTTGGTAGAAGTAAATATTTCACTAAAATATTGAGTTTTTAAAATAATGTACAAGTTTCTTCATAATTCTTATTTTATTTCCAACAATAATATCACTTACTAGAATACCTCAAGTAGTGAAAGCATCCAACAGATTTCAGTAGTCTTATGGCCTGTAAAATAGGCTGGTATTAATAATTTTGTATTGAATATGGTATCTGAAGTTGAAACAATAGCATTTAATAAGCACACTTGAACTCTCATAATCAAATAGTATGCAAGCAAAATCTATCAGCAATCCTTAAAACAACTCTGTAAATAAATAAATATTACTTCTCGATTGTTGATCAAGTTATGGAGGTTGAGAAATAATAGTTTGAGATAAGCTTGCTAGTTTGTGATAGGGAACCAGATTCATTCCCATGGTTCTGGCCTGTGACATTATATTCCACAAGTTATTAAGATGGGCTTGCATAAATCAGACAGTCAAGTGTGACTTGAACTAGGGCAATGCTAGTTTCCCCTAGGCCCAAGACAAAATCTTTGTCATTACACTGAAAGTCTACAGTTAGGCATTTCTCGTCTAATGGTACGTTTCTAAGAATTCCAAGACAAACATAAGATGACAGAAACTCTACATAATTTTTGCAAATTTGAATACATAAAGTTGTTTACAGTTCAAAATAAGGAAACAGACTATGGAAGATGCAGAAATGTGGACATTCATCCAGTTGGTTCAGGTCTAAAAAGTTGCTAAGAAGGCTTCTAAAAGGATTGACTCATCAGGCCTATAGTTAACTAGGTAAAGACAACCCCATCCGTAAATAAATTCTGATCCTTCTAAGCTGTCAGGCTGCAACGGTTTGTCTAATAATCATGAATTTCTCTAAGCAATGAACATTTGAAAGAATATTTCATTCTTAGAAAGCAAGGAAAGGCTATTTAAAAAGAACAGCAACAATCATTCCAAATTTTCCAGCTAAATAATTTCAACTGTGAGGAACATTTTTCAGAAAAGATCCAGGAGCTGGTGAAGTCAATGAAAGATCTGTTGTCCCAAAACTGGCCATATCTACATAACAGAACCCCCAGAGATCAATGCAAATAACCTGCTGAAAATTTTAATTGATGCTGGGGTTGCTGTTGTCCACAAGGCCATACCACAGCATTACTTATACAACAATTACAAAAATGTTGGAGTTATGGGGCAGAGTGGCACAAGAAATATTGTGTGGGTGGAACGAAAAAATGATTCATCCAAATGTTAACATATCCTAAAAGCTAATAACCAACAATCAATGAAGAAATTGAAGAGTTTGAAGGAAATGGTTTGAAACTAAATTGATCAAGAAGTACTAACAATAAAAAAAAAAGTTTTGAAATGGCCTTCATAGTCTCTATACTTGAATATTATTGAAAATCTGTAGGAAGGTCACAAACATGAAGTTTATGCAAGGAGACAGGAATATTTTTGAGCTAGAAAAGTTCTGGAAGGAAGACTGGAAAGGGAAAAAAATCTAAAAAAAAATATACGGTGTAGGAAATATTTGGAAGCTGTTATTTCAGGAGGGTTACAAAGTATTCATTAAAGATTCAAACTCCTATACCTTCCATATTCACCATTTTTTATTTCAAAACTATAAACAATAGCATTCAAATGTCCAGAAAGAATGTCATCTTCTATTCCCTTAGGGCACAGGTGTCAAACTCGCAGCATCACGTTGCCATCACGTGACATATCGTGATGTTTTTCCCCTTTGCAGAGCTGAGGTGGGCATGGCCTGTGTGTGATGCATCTGGCCCGCGGACTGCCAGTTTGACACCCCTGCCTTAGGGATTCAGTGAACTATTCAATTTGATCAGAGGTGCCTAAAGTTTTGCATGCAGCTATATATTTCCATTCAATCGGTTTTGCATTTATGGTAATAACAGTTGTATTAGCTATGATCCTTTTTTTACGGAAAGAGGAATTGAAGTAGAGATAGTAGTGACTTAGTGAACTTCTCTTCAAAAAGAAATCTAAATTGAAGTTCATGACCTGCCTTTCTCAATATGAAGTGTTGGTGTGTATTTCAGATATATTGCGAGTTCTAGTTCCATCTATTACAGAATGCTAAATTGGGAAGTATGCTCAAGACCTCACATTTATTCATTGTATTCTAATGTACAGTCGGTACTTTACTTTCACCATTTCTTCTATTGAAATATTATACTTAAATCTTTATCTATATGGGAAGGACTTAAATGCCTGTCCTTAATAGTAATTTGACTTTAGACAAATTACAATTTTCACTGTACCTTGAGAATGGTGATATTCCAGTAAAAATAGAGCACTTTCCATTCCCATCAATTTAGCAGTGATGCTTAAAGTGGCAATATCATGCATATTGCACAAGAATAATAACATCCAAGAGAAACTATGAGAAATACAATGATGTAATGTCAACTATATTGTTCTACTTCCATTAATCATGTCACTCATGCCAGGTCTTCAAGAAAACATTATAATTCACAAATTACTTCTACAACTACACATGAACATGACAGTTTGAGAAAAAAATCAATGAAGTGTTGTTTCTGTTGGAGAATTCTTTTACCATTGTTTGAAATGTGGTTGCAGAAATGCAGAATGCTAGGTAACACCACTGGCATCTCTTCCATTTCTAAATGTGCAGGACATTGATATTTGTGTATGATATACAAAAAAACATATTAATTGTTGGTGGGCTTACTTGTTTGTTTTGGTAAAACTGATCAGTTTTGAATTTCTCCTCTTTTTTGTCAGAATGTTGGAAAGAATTGTTGTCTTGACTGCACAAGGCATGTACTGTAGCTTGTCAGATGTAACCATATGTGCTCCTAATTTTCTGTAGATGATCTTGGAAGAATGAATAGCTCTTACGTGTTGTAGTTTTGTGTGCTCAAGTATAAGAAAAATTACCTCAAAGTACAACAAACTGGTGTCTTACAACAGCAGCTCCTCAAACATCTCCTACTTTTGTACTTTATTGTAATTTTCACCTGGCAATTTGTTCCTTCAGCCATTCCTTAACAACATAGATTAACCTTTAAACATTTGGGGGACATTTTGTTTATCCTTCTATGAGAAGAAGGACGGTGATAACTTAGGTCCAAATCCTAGCTAAAGGAACAATTGTTGAGAGAGGGCATATACAAGTTATTCTTAATATCTATTTATCCACCTGCTTCAGTTGAAATAATGATATTTACAGAAAATTCATATAGTTCTTGTTTAACAACTGCTTTGTAGATTGACTGTTCACAGTTGTGATGGTGATGAAAAAATAATATTGCAACAAGTCTCACATTTACGACCTTCATTGGTCTGGAAAGGAAAGCTGAAGTAAGATTGTTACCACAGTCACAATTTTCACTTAGCTATTCCTTTGTTTAACAACCAAGGTTCCTATTCCAATTGTGGTTGCTAAATGAGGACTATCTATAGTTGTTAGAAATCATAAAATGGTATTTTGATTATCGTAATGTAGAAAATATGTACTTTGTCATTATCTCAAAGTATTAACATCCTGAAGTAGTATTGAAATCTGTTTTTAGAATACTAATACAGTTTTTACTCGGTAACCTAAGAATTTCTGATGTAAAGAAGCATGTTTCAAATCATTATAAAAGCATATAAGGAGCCGAGGTGGCGCAGTGGTTAGAGTGCAGCACTGCAGGCTACTTCAGCTGACTGCTAGCTGCAGTTCAGCGGTTCAAATCTCACCGGCTCAAGGTTGACTCAGCCTTCCATCCTTCTGAGGTGGGTAAAATGAGGACCCAGATTGTTGGGGGCAATATGCTAACTCTGTAAACCGCTTAGAGAGGGCTGTAAAGCACTATGAAGCGGTATATAAGTCTAAGTGCTATAGTGCTATATTTTTCACTACTTTCTTTTGAATTGATTTTATTACATCTAACGGTAGCTCCTTTGTAGGGCAGCAAGAGAAAATGAGAAGCAAAAAGGATCTAATGAGCGAGTAATTGAAAGTAAATGTTTTTAATCTACTCCCTCAGGCTTCAAGTAGCTATGAATGGTTAAAAGATTACTATAACATCCAGTAATTTATTTAGTCCCTTGACTCAGTCTTCTATTACAGTTTTCTCTCTTCTGTAAAATGTGTGCTGATTTTTACATATTTTAATAAACTTGTAGTAGTTAAGCCACTGGGTTAGAAACCAGAGGACAATGAGTTCTAGTCCCTCTTTAGGCATATAGCTAGTTGGGTGATCTTTATACCATTCTCTCTCAGCCTTTGGAAGGAGCAGTGACAAAATACTTCTGAAATTTTGCCACAAGCCCAGTGCCACAAACATTGACTAAAGCCCCCTTCAAACCATTGTATCTGGCGTGCAAAAGTCATAATAAGCACATTATGACAGAAAAGAGATTCAAAAGGGCCTTTGCTTCCAAATGGAGGTTATCTGGATATTTGCAACCTATATATATGTTAGGACTACATTGTATGAATGCAGATTGAAATCAGTAAAGAAAAATGGATGAAGAAATATATTAGGACCCAACATTTTTTTCCAAAGTTTTTCCCCCATCATAATTCTTGATTATATACCTCTATTTATGAGTTGTTCTATTTAGTCACGCATAACACTCATAATAAAAAAATATGTTTAATAAGAAAGAGGCATTTTACATGTTGCAACATTTTGAGCATCTGTAGTAAATATTCATTAGCTAAAGCTAAAATTATTAATTGTTCTTGAAGTGTACACATACCTTAAATTCAATGAAAACTATTAAGTTTTCATCCAATTTAATATTTCAATATCAGATTCATTTAATTACATCATCTTTTGGATATTCATATAACGGGCTTTGAAAATAATACTTTACTTGGATTCATCCCTTATTATTGAAAGCCTTCTAGAGTCACTGTATCAGTGAGACGGACACATAAATTTAATAAAGAAATAATTATAAAAGCATTGTTTCAGATTTTACAGTAATGCTTAATTTTCAACCTAATTGCAGTTATACCTATTCCGTATTGAGTCCCCAATGACTGTGGTGAGAAAACAGCAGAGCTTCAATCAAATGGACACTATTCAACAAATTCATCTTAATACACCTAAGGAATTTTTATTAAATGCCAGACTGAATGTATCACTACTCTTGAGTTTGTAATCCCACTTAATAGAAAATTTGCCCTAGCCAAGGGTTTTTTGTATTGCTGCTCACACTGAGTGCAGTTTACTAGGCTTTTATGTTGCTATTCTGAATTAATGGAGGATGGTACTTGAGAAATAGAGTATTGCCAGATAACTGCTTTTAGTATTACAGCACTTTAATATCTTTGTGGTCTTCTGTAATCAATACTGTTTTCCATCTATTTTTCAGCTGATAGTGTAGATATTGAACTGTTGCTTAGTTGCTGATAGTTTTAGCATAGATATTCACTTACTTTAGTGCAGGGCTGTCAAACTCCCGGCCCACGGGCCGGATGCATCACGCGCTGGCCACGTCCACGCCTGTTTAACGAAGGGGGGAAGTCCCGATATATCACGTGACGCCACCATGACGACGTGAGTTTGCCACCCCTGCTTTAATGGGACACTTTAAAAGCACCGTGGAGAATGAATATCCAGGTAGGATTTTTTTTTCCATTGATGAGCTGTATATGTTTAACTGTGGTGCTCATTACTATTGAGATACCTAAAATTAGTTTTGAATATATACACACTTTATAGAAATTGGAATTAATTCAGTTTAGACATCACTATTTTAGATCATTTTACAGATCAATATACTTTTATACATATGTCTGTCATTATTGCTTATGAATATGTTCTGTTAGTACTTAATGCTCCAGAAATTGTATGTCGTCATAAAGTATGTGCTTGGGCACATACAATATACAGTTTTTACAGAATTCTAGAATGTTAAATTTTTAGCAAACACAGCATTAGCAATGTTAAATTTTTAGCAAATACAGTCTTAGCAAAAACATTAATTTATAATTGTAAAATAACTTCCAGAAAAATAAGAATGAGTGATCACTAAATTTGCTAATTTTTACTATTAATAAATACAGTGCAGAGATCAAGGAAAATATTTCCGGGTATTGCTGCTTTTCTTTAAATTCATCTTTTCATAAGTTCAGAAAATTCATCTTTTCATCTATTCTCATCAACATAATTCAGCAAAGTTAAACCCTATTTATTACCACTAAAAACATTTTAGCAAATGCTTAGTTTTCTCCTTAAAATGAAAAGGATGTAAAAGTTATTGAGTTTGCCTATGATTTAAAATAATCACTTAAATACAAAATATTCTAAACTTCTTTTAAGGTGCAGAATAGATGTATATGAATTCCTACAGGTAAAACAGAGATCTTTAAATGTCCAGAGTAAAGCTGGGACTTACTCATTTTGCTTTCCAGATTTTTTTAGACTTCTGTGAAGATACAGGCACAGTCCATATCTAGAAGCTTAAAAACACTATAGAGAGATACCGGGGGTGGGGGAGTACTTTCTCAGATTCTTGGCAGAGAGGCACATAGGGAACAGCACATACATTTGGTCGAATTCCACGATACTTTCAATTCAAAATACACTGGCCAATGAAGGTTAACTAAAACTTCATATGATAAAATGAAATGTTATCTCCCTTTTGTTATAATTTTCCTTAATGTGTGCTTGCTAATAGTAAATCATTAAACTCAAACATTACTGGATTTATTGTATCTAAACAATCTGATTCCCGTGACATCCAAAGTGATAAAAGAGGAAGTAAAGAAGAAGAAACAATCTGATAAAATCTGTATTTGTTTCCATTGAAATTACCTTATTATATTAACTTTCTTACCTCTGTTTGACCAGCCTTCTTCTATTGTTGTATTATTGAGGTCATAATTTTAGGTACTGTCTCTTTGATGCTATTACTTAAACTTATTATTTATTTTATTATCATTAAGCTGAACCTTGTGCAAGCTTATGTTTCATTACTAATCAGTATGATTAGTATCATTTCACATAACCTTATTCTGAATTTTGATGTCGTCTTTTTTCCTTATAGTGTCATATGGTCTAGTTGCAACAGTCCAACCAATTCAAATGGCTGCTGCCATTGTTGCCAATGTTCTCCATGCAACCCATTTGATTTGTAACCTAACTATAGGTCCATAATGTATTCTGTAATATGGCTGTGTAGAGAGCTTTGAGGAGGTGGTTCACTTCAGCAAACGTTTAAATAAAGAACCTCTCAAAGCTGCCTTTTAAATAATAAGGGCTCCTCACTGTTAAATATGAAGCAAAGCATGCATTGCATGTTGCTTTATCTCATTTTTCTTTGGAGCCTTTCTTAGCCTTTTCCGGCAGAGTTGCATTATGGCAACTCATCAAAGACATCCTGAGTGAAGCTTTGCCTCACAGCACTAGCTAAAATGCTTATATGCTGGCTGAGAAACAACTCACAAAGCACCCTAGTTATGTAGAAACAGTTTTCCAGGCTGGAAATACTGTGGGCAAACTGGTATCATATTCTGAAGCTGTCTACCCTGAAACTTCCTCCAAGTTGCTTGAAAAGTCTTTGGTAAACACAGAAGAGGACGTATGACCTGCCTCCCCCACATCATTCACCAAGCTTTTTTGTGCTGGAGTTTACCAGGTTGGATGGCTCCAGTGAGCCTCTTTGGTACACACTGAAGTTCTTCAGAGATGGATAATGTTCTCCTGCAATTGCTTCATTAGAATAAATCATGTTACTTCCATGGCACAAACTTCTTTTTATAGCAAATTTAAGTCATTTTTTGTTAACTTTGCAGGGTGCTCCAGACAAGAACTACACACTCAGAAGTACTAGCTCTAACTTTATTGTAAGGTTACATTAAAGAATTTTGCAAGTCTGAAAGTACACCTCTCCCCCATAGCCTTTACAGCCTAAGAAACTAGGGAGGGTCCCTTTGAGTCAGTTGCCACACCCCATTCCTTTGGGCTTAGCTGCCTCTTATCTGACCATTGCCTAATCTGTGGCTTCTCCTCCTGTCTCCCATTCTCTTCCTGTCTCTTACTCTCCCATACCATTATAGTTTTTACAGAACTGGACATTTTACAAGCAAATAGTTGATCTGTGACTGGGTGGAATATGGAAGGGCAGGAGCTATCTTTTGGCATCAGTCCTTTTATTTACAACATTCAGACGCTTTCCTGAGAATTTCCAGATATCCAGAATCAATTGCTGTATCTATGACATTTCATGTTTGGAGGCAACAATAGAATTGTTGATGTGATCATGAATTATGAATATGTTTTTTGTTGCTATTAAATAATTATATAAATCATCCACTTAATAATTATATGTTAATCCACATGAAAAATTTCAAGCTGGTGCTAGAATACTAGGGGAAACGTTTGAAAGAGAATGAGACATAGATATTAGTATTCTATGCCAAGATTATTTGGGGAGACTTATTGGTGTTCACTTTCACCTTGAATTTCATTGTTGTAAAATAGTGTTACAGAAGACAAATTTTTCTTGAGCATTTTAAAAAGTTTATGCATATAACTAGTATTACAGATACAGTTTACCAAATGAAAATTGAATCATATGCTTATGTATTTGCTGATTTGTGCTATAGGCATTGCTGGAATTTTTAAATAGTCTAAAGGATTTTTCATTTTGATGTTATCAAGTAAGTGCTAGGAAAACATAATTTTTTCCACTGATTTTTAAACTGAAGACAACTTTAACAATATTAAAGCTGTTGAAATATAAATTTCTGGATTGAATGAAGTCATGACACAGCAGCACCACCACATAACAGAGAAGATTGCCAGGTACCTTTAGATAATTGACTGCAGGAAATGAATGCCAATTTTAATTTTAATTGCAAATTGAAATTTTGGCAACTGTGGAAATTCCAATGTACTATATATTTTCCAAAATGAACTGATTTGAAAATTCTCAAAATAGTATCATAGTATGGATGAAACCACTTCTTCTAATTCTTGTGGATTCTGACAATCAGTGCAATTCTATGTTTTTGTAAATTGATTAATGTGAAGCTTCATTTCATGAACATTGTCTCCTGCATGAAATTGTAAAAACACACTTAAGTTTAATGTGGAAAATATTGAGTTAATTTGATTTACATAGAATTTACTATATGATCTCTGATAATGTAATGTGTTTTTACATTGAAATAATAAAGTCCAGGTTTATCATCTCTGTGTGTGTGTGTGTGTGTGTGTGTGTGTGTGTGAGGGAGAGGGAGAGAGAGAGAGAGAGAGAGAGAGAGAGAGAGAGAGAGAGAGAGAGAGAGAGAGAGATTGATTTGTTGCTGTTGTTCAATTCATTGTATACAAGCTGCTTTGGGAACCCAATTCAGATGGATAAATTATACATGATTCTTTAGCGAGCTTGCTGTATTTTTACAAGCATTCTTTTTAGTACTTGTATTTTTAATTTTCTTTCAGAGTGAAGTTACATGAGTGGGTGGGTGGAGGAAGATGCTTCTAGTCTTAGCTATAAAGAATATATTGTTTAAGATATTGCTGAATGTTTTATATGCCAAAGAACCACACGGTTGACTATAGGGTAGGCAGGGAGAATAAATATTTAACAGGAGAAATGAAATTAGTAGTCCAGGAGATGTCAGATGTCTTTTTCAATGATTATTGCTCATTTTGCATCTTTTATCATCACATTTTAAGAACCCTGGGAAGCAGCAGCTAATAAAAGCCTAACAAAACATTGAAATGCAAATTCAAGTTTAATATCATCGCAATCAGTCTCTTCTTGCTTAATGCACCAAATTAATACTTCACTGCTCTTGTTTTGAAGCTAAATGTATCATTATGAGATGGAATGAAGGCTACCTTTTCTCAGTTGTAATTCAGTATGGAACTTCATAAAATTATCTTAATAAATATTAGCACATGAAAAGGCAAGGGAAGATCTTGTTATATTGTAAGACAAGACACATGAATGTTCTCTCAAAAATTACTTATTGAAAGTATTTCTAAAATATGTAGGTAATGACAAAAAAGTATCACTTATTCATATTTAATTTTAAATTATTTCCATAACTTTTTTTGGAGTTAATTCTTTCTTTCTTTAATGGATGCAGAGCTCTGCTTGCTCTCTATCTGAAAAATATACACTGCTCAGGAAAAGGTTGAATGAGTCAACTATATTAAAACTAGAATTTTTTTGTTTAATGTTGGCATGTAAATAGAGATTCATTAATGGAAAAAAACACCTGTGAATTATGAAACATAATTTCTCCTTTATATAAACCTAATCTGAGCTTCTAGATTTGATAGAACATTTGCTGGAGAAGCTACTGTGTGGAAAATGTGTTGTGCTTGCAGAAAGAAAATATTGTACTTGAGCATAAGTCATTTGAGTTCTGAGTCATTTAAACTTCTAGGAAGTAAGGCTACTTACAGGTTAAACTTCAGTGGCGTAAATAAATGTAGTTCAAGGAGTATGTGAATAAGAATACTTCCCGACACTCTATATGAGTGATGGCAAACCTTTTTTTGCTCGGGTGCCAAAAGGGCGTGCATGTGCGTGCCCACACCCATAATGCAATGCCCCCCGTGCATGCACCCACAACCCCCCACGCTGCCCCCCCTGTGCATGCGCACAGGGCTCACTGAAGCCTCCGGAGCCTGTGGATGGCGAAAAATGGATTCCAGCTTATTTTCGGCCTTCTGGAGGGTGGGGGGAGGTTGTTTTCACCTTCCCCAGGCTTCAGGAAAGCCTCCGGAGCCTGTGGATGGCAAAAAACGGATCCAACGGCCCAATCGGAAGTTCAGAAATGAACTTCTGGTTGGGTGGTTGGGCCGTTTTTCACCATCCCCAGGCTTCAGGAAAGCCTCCTGAAGCCTAGGGACGGTGAAAAATGGCCTAACCGTCCAACCGGAAGTTCATTTCTGAACTTCCGGTTGGGCCATTGGGTCTGTTTTTCGCCATCCACAGGCTCCAGAGGCTTTCCTGAAGCCTGGGGAAGGTGAAAACGACCTCCCCCCACCCTCCAGAAGGCCGAAAATCAGCTGGCCAGCACGCACATGTGCGCTGGAGCTGACATAGGGCAACGCCTCACGTGCCCTCAGATATGGCTCCGCGTGCCACCTGTAGCACGCATGCCATAGGTTCGCCATCACGGCTCTATATCATGGGTTATCCAACCTTTTGGCTTGCGTGGGCCTCACTGAGCGGAAAGGAATTGTCTTGGACTGCATATAAAATATATGATACAGTTAATGTATATAAATAACAAAATTCCTTTATTTTTTAAAATAAATCTTGTGGGGCCACATTACTAGCTTTCCAGGGGTATATGCAGATTGTGGGCCAGGAGGTATACGGCTGCTCTGGATGGTAGATCATTAGGTTCTCGTTAGCAACTCAAGAGAAATTTAACTCAAGATAACCTGTGAATTCCCACATTGGGAACCAAGAGCTATCCTTGAACGGTAAGGACAATGCATATATGTAAATCCGGACTTCTGCTGATTTATTCTTGTTTGCCAAAATCTGGTATATTTGTGTGGTGTTTTTTTTTAAATGCAGTTTTGATGTATATCTTGGAAATCATTTTATCTCTCTCCTTACTTTGAATCTTACGTGCACACTGAGAAATCAGGTTGTACAAAATAAACAATAACTGTATGCATGAACAAATGGAAATGATATTATGCATGAATTTATGCCAGATTAGAAACACCAACAGAAGGGAATTACATCCAATTACAGCAAGTTTACAATATTAGAAAAAACTACTGTGTATAAATAAAAGATGGACACTGTCCAGCTATCAGGTTAGGTCTTTAGTACATTACATGCTTATTTATTTGAAATATTTATTGGTTACTCTAAATTTTAAATTCTCTGGACAACGTAAAATGATTCTGTTCAAGACAATTTAAGGTATACTTTGTAGATGGAACTTTGAAATATTTAATGCTGACTGTTAAGCTTGTGGAACTTGATAACTTATGACTTTTGCATTCTCAGATAGATAGTCCTCACTTAGCGACTGCCTCATACAGTGAACTTTCGCAGTTGTAACAGAGATGAAGTAATAACTTTGTGACAGATCCTCACATTTATGACCTTCTCAGGTTTGTAAAGCAAAGGAAAGCTGAAGTAAGATCATGAATGTTCTGGTTAATGATCAAGTTAATTATGATTGATAAATGAGGATTAAATATCAAAATAATCATGTATGGTAATAATCTGAATGTCTGTGGTCACTCACAGAAGCAAGAAAATCAAACATGGATCTATACATTAGCATGAATCAGTAGGTTGCTGAATCGTATTTAATGGATAGTATTAAATTTAACTTATTGTGGTATCTGGATATAGTTCTTTCTCATTTTTACATTGTCTTACCGTGTTTCCCCGAAAATAAGACCCTGTCTTATATTTTTTGAACCCTGAAATAAGCGCTTGGCCTTATTGCCATGCACTCAAAAGCCCGATTGGGCTTATTATCAGGGGATGTCTTATTTTGGGGGAAACAGGGTACCTAGGAAGTGTTAAACTTTAACATAGAACAAGGGATTAAATGTGTTTACATGTTTTATGTAGGTTAGAATTTTATGTCAAAGCTCAGCTTTGGCATAATTTTTATTTTCTTCATAATTTCTTTTCCTTTCTTTCCTAATTCTTAAGCTGAAAGAGTCAATTTTTTCACATTATCTGCATCTTTCTTTGAAGCTATTGATGTGTTTTACTCTTATTACATAAGAAAACTAAGGGCTGTTGCTTTCCATAGTGCACTTAAAAACTAGATGGCCATTGTTTAAAGCAGTGATTCTTGACTTCATCTGCTTAGGTATGAAAATATCAGCTTACCTACATTATATTATATTTGTATTTTTTTTATTCATGCACAAAATACCTGCCTTTATCCTTTAATGCATCCAATAGTGTTTTTTTTTAAATTCTGTATTGTATAATTATTTTAAAAACCTAAATGATTTTAGAACAGAAAAAAATTGAAGAATTGTGTTTCTAGGTACTTGAAGTTATCAATAAATGCATGCAAAATTTACACTCCTAGCCTCAGCAGCTGAGTCCAGAAGCTGAATTCTGGTTAGAAATTCTAGAGCTGTTTGTTAAACTGCAACTTAGGGGGGAAAAAACCTGAATAAAGGCAACAGAAAACCATTTCCATACAGTGCTTCTGCTGCTGCAATGAACTGGAGTAAGAGCTCACACATTCTCTGTGTTCCTCATGTAATAGTTTTATGAATGGGATGTTTATTACTGTACCAATTTGCACCTGGTAATGACTAATTGATTGTAGAGTTCATGTTTTGAAGATTCAAGGATCTATGCTAAATCGGCTGCTTATTTCTTCCTTTAGTGAATTCTAGATTGTTAAAACAGGACTGGGTCTAGACATTTTAACACCCTAGATAAAGTCATATTCTGGTACCCTTGGTAGTTTGTCTCATCTTCCAATTTTGTTAGGAATTATAAAAAGGTACTCTCTTTTTTTCCCAAGCTTTTGAGCTTTACTGTTACAATTTTCAGCCCTGGATATTTTTGTTTCTTTTCTCAGGCATTTTCATCCTACTTGCTATAACAGGAAATAATTTTAACTACATCACTTGTTGTTATCATATGGCAAGAATTCTGTGAAATTATATTTAATTCTTGAGCATATACAATGACTCACTTATTGCTTTTTTATTGTATATTTCAGAAGTTTTTAAATTGTGGCACTCCCTAAAATTTGGTGTCCCAAGCCAGTGCCTACTTGGAGTAACAGTAGCTTAGAGCTGACTCTGCCTAATATAACAATTAGGTTCTGGGTTCAACTTGTAAGGTATTATGTTTCCTTTCTAGGGATGTATCTGTAGTGATTTCACACCATGAAGGACACCCATGCCTCTCTTTGCAATTATCTTGCTTCCTTATCAGATGTAAAGCAATTATTTTTGTATTTGGATTCCTACATAAAAGATCTCTGTAACCTTGTTGCTCTTTGTCTCTGTGCAAGAAATTAGGGACTAGTTTTGGATCAATAAACAATTGTTTGGATTTTCTGTAGTTGTTTGGCACTTCTTTGTGAGCTACTTTTTCAGTAGTGTTGCCAAGATAAATTACATGACTGTGTCCATTCATCAAGAATCAAGTTCAATATATAGGAGAGACTACCTTTTATCTTTGAATGTATCTAGTTTTTTATAGGTCTGTATTATTCTATGCTGTACACTTCATTTGTATTCATTGAGATTAAGCATGGGCAAAGCAGTCTGTTTAGTCAGATATCCCTTTGATTGATACACAGTTGTGAATTCTTATTTAATGTTCAAAGAATAGAAATATACTAATTTGAAATTGACTGGGACAATTACAAAATGTGTTGGGATTTTCCAGGGAATAATAAATATAAAATCTGCAAGGAATAATATCTATAAAATCTGCAAGAAATCTTAACAAATTTTCTGTACCTAAAGATGGAACTAAAGCCAAGTTGTGGTCTATTGAAGTACAGAGTAGATAGGTGGCAAAGGCAGACTTCCTTATTGGGACAACAGTGGTTCCCCGAACAGCAGTTATTGAAATGTCATTTATTTTAAAAATTATGACCTTCCTTATTAAAACCTGGAGGATGTAAAAAAATAGACTAGGGTTTTTCTTTTGCTTAGTCTAAGACAAATGGAGATCATATGACTTGAGAGTGGCTGGAGAAAGAAAATCTGGAATTTTAGAGACAGAAAATAGGGAAATTGATCTCTGGAAAAGGAAATAATGTGGAAAAGAAATGAATGATTTCAGGGAATTAATATGAAAGAGGAACTTAGTTGTGGAGAGAAGTGTATTACATAAATATTCAGGGCACAGAGGACAATTTTACACCACCCTGTCTTTGCAAGATCTTTGCAGCAGTGCTCAAAATTCGTTGGATGTTGACCTAAGCTCAACATTATAAACTAGATTTAATGAGCACCAATTAAAATTAAACCATTGAATTGAACCATATTAAGTGCTTTGTAACTTGATACAGTCATCCATGTTCAAACGTTTTATGTTCCCCTACACCTACTGTATATAAGGCTCCTTTTAGATTCTTGATGTATGTGTAGATAGATAGATAGATAGATAGATAGATAGATAGATAGGTAGGTAGGTAGGTAGGTAGGTAGATAGATAGATAGATAGATAGATAGATAGATAGATAGATAGATAGATAGATAGATAGATAGATAGATAGATAGATAGATAGATAGATATAGATAGATATAGATAGATAGATAGATAGATAGATAGATAGATAGATAGATAGATAGATTCTTGATATATTCTGATGGTTTTTCTCTTCCCTCCCCCTTATACTACTCTTATGATTGTAATAAAGATTGAATTGATTTAAGAGAGAAGTGTTTTTTAAAAAAAAAATTAAAAGAGAACAAAATTGCCAGGGGAACAGAGAGAAAAATTATAAATTACATAATTATATGTAATTCAATTATATTGTATGGATATACAGTACTCATATTTTGAAGACAGCATTAGTCTGTACCTTTGTGCTAAGCTGATTAAATATCAGAACATTCAGAGTTCCATTATAATAATTAACCACAGCTATCTGTATTATGATATATATAATGTACTCTTTACAGAAATACAATCTGTACAAATTGACAGTGCTACACTCAATTTGCCAGCAGTGTCCACAGGGAACCTCCGAGACCACCGCCACTAACACCGACAGGGCAAGCCACCAGAATATAATTTGAGAGCAAGCCGCATTCCTTACCAACACTGATGATGTTATCTAGTTTGGGTAATGAAATATCTGCAAGAAAACAACCAGGTTCAGAGAGCACCAAGGACCCCTCATTTCAACCCTGAGCTACAAATATTCTCCTTTATTGATATGTATATTAAAGTTTTAAAAGAGAAGATATCAGAGTACAAGTAGTCCCTGAGTTGCGACAGTAGTGGAACCTGCCCATCACGATCATAATTAGTGACAGTTGTAAAACAGGTCAATGATATGACTGATCCAATTTTATGCCCTGTATTGTAGTGGTCATTGAGCTAATAACTGCAGTCATTAGGTGAATCTACAGTTGTGAAAAACATCCAGAAAAACATCTACTTCTGCTTCACTGACTATGCTAAAGCCTTTGATTGTGTCGATCACAACAAATTGTGGCAAGTGCTTAAAGAGATGGGAGTACCAGACCATCTTATTTGTCTCTTGAGAAACCTATATGCGGGTCAAGAAGCAACAGTGAGACCTGGACACGGAACCACTGATTGGTTCAAAATTCGGAAAGGAGTCCGTCAAGGCTGTATACTGTTGCCCTGCCTATTTAACTTATATGCAGAGCACATCATGAGAAAGGCGGGGCTAGATGAGTCAAAAGTTAGAATTAAGATTGCCAGGAGAAATATCAATAATTTGCAGATGATACCACTCTAATGGCAGAAAGTGAAGAGGAACTAAAGAGCCTCTTGATGCAGGTGAAGAAGGAGAGTGCAAAAGTTGGGTTGAAACTCAATATTAAGAAAACTAAGATCATGGCATCCGGCCCTCTCAATTCCTGGCAAATAGATGGGGAAGAAATGGAGGTAGTGACAGATTTTGTTTTCCTGGGCTCCAAGATCACCGCAGATGGGGACTGCAGCCAAGAAATTAAAAGACGCTTGCTTCTGGGGAGGAAAGTTATGGCAAATCTAGACAGCATACTAAAAAGCAGAGACATCACCCTGCCAACAAAAGTGCGTACAGTCAAGGCTATGGTTTTGAGTCCCTTGGACTGCAAGGTGATCAAACCGGTCAGTCCTAGAGGAGATCAACCCTGATTGCTCTTTAGAAGGCCAGATCCTGAAGATGAAACTCAAATACTTTGGCCACCTAATGAGAAGGAAGGACTCACTGGAGAAGAGCCTAATGCTGGGAAAGACTGAGGGCAAAAGAAGAAGGGGACGACAGAGAATGAGGTGGCTGGATGGAGTCACTGAAGCAGTAGGCGTCAGCTTAAATGGACTCCAGGGGATGGTAGAGGACAGGAAGGCCTGGAGGAACGTTGTCCATGGGGTTGCGATGGGTCGGACACGACTTCGCAACTAACAACAACAACAACAACAATCTGTACAAGGGGACCTACGTAATGTAGCAAATACTTTGATATTCAAGCTGCTTTGTTATTGAAAAAGATCCTTGTCTGAAATTTTGGTGAGCTACTGCCAGTCATTGTAGAGAAAACTACATTCCTTGTAGAGAAAGTTGCAACCAGACAAGTGCATGTTACTTAAGAGGACTCAGTTTGTTAAGGCATCAGGCTAGAAACTGGGGAGACCATGACTGTCCCAAAGGTGCTTTTTTCAAAAGGCAACTGGACTTTTTTTTTCTTTGAAGATGTTTTGCTTCTCATCCAAAAAGCCTCTTCAGTTCTGATTGAATGATGAAAGATGGAAGGATTTATATTCCTGTAGTCATCTGGTCATTAGAACTCCTTCTGAGGTTTATCTGTGCCCTCAGGGTCACCTGAATAGTGCAAATTGGTGTGGAACTTTCTTAGAACTGTTGAAAGGACTTCGTTACAAACAGAAGATAGGTGGTATCATATTCCTTCTCCTTTGTTGAGAGAGGACTATTCAATCTTAATGTAGATGGCCTCTTTGACCCCTCTTTCAAACCAGCAGTCAGCTCTCTGTTCAGAATGTGGACTTTGCTATCTTCAAAAGAGTGACTCTTGTCTTTCAAATGCAGATGGACTGCTGAATCTTGTCCTGATGGGTTTGTTCTCCTATGTTGTGCCAAGCATTTGTGAAGTGGTTGTTTTGTTTCTCCAAAGTACAGATCCTTACACGTCTCTCTGCATTGTACTGTATTTATCACATTGCTCAGTTTATGTCTGGGTGGTTTATCCTTGGGATGCACAAGCTTCTGCCTTATTGTATTTTGGGGTTTAAACTGTGTATGTATATTGTATTGGTTGAAAATCCTCCTGAGCTTTTCAGATATTCCTGCAACATATGGAATGACAACATTGCTTCATTTGTTGTTCTCTTCTTTGTCTGTTTTGAAGCTCCTGCTGGGTCTTTTTTTGGATTTGATGAGGGCCCAGTTGGGATAGACACAAGTTCTGAGAGCTTCCTTGATGTGTTTTAGTTCTTTTTCTTTTCCATCTTCTGTGTTAAGGAAAATTGTCTGGCTTTCCTGGACTGTACAGTACACATTAAGGAAGACAGAACACTTAACACTGAAGTTTACAGACACCCCCCCCACACACACACACATAGATCAATATTTACATTTTGATTTTCATCGCCTACTGGAACACAAAATGGGAGTGATCAGAACCCTACACTACTGGGCTGAAAGTTTGCCTACCAGCAAAGATGGAAAATCCTTCCATACTCCACCATTCAATCAGAACTGAAGAAACTTCTTGGATGACAAGCGAAACATCTTCAAGGAAAAACAAAATCCAGTTGCCTTTTGAAAAACCATCTTTGGGACAACCATGACCTGGATGACTGAGAATCTCCATAGACATTTGGAGACCATGAGTTCAGGTCTTCATCCTTTAAGTTTCAGTGAAGAGATCTTCATCCTGCAGTGGAGTAATTCAGATTGATAGTAGCAGTGAGGCTCATAGTGGTAATGGTGGGGTAATGATGATGTTGATGGATTGATTTGGACATTGGATTAGTTAAGAAACTACAGCTATATATCTGTTATATTTAATTGTGGTTTTAAATAATATTGCCCTGGATCTCTATTTCCAGATCCAGATATATTTTTTCATTATCTTAAGAGAGTAGAAATTTGCTACTGAAGTTATGAATAGCTAGCTTTGCCTTTTGATATCACGTGATAGTATTACATGATAGTATTGAAATTTTCCTGAAAGAAATTGTGATTTTACAAAGGTGTCATCTTTATTTTCTTAAAGCTTTACTTTTTTTAAAAAACAAAACTTTATTTAAAAACAATTCTTTTTTCATATTGTGGAAAGTTTATTGCCTTCGTAATGCAACAGTGTCACTCTCACTGCTGTGATCCAATGAATTAGCAATTCATTCTTAATTTATGTTCATCATTTAGTTGCTTCCAACTGTTAGTGTTCTGAAGCACATCATTTCACCAGAATTGTTTGCCAATTACGCTTTTTTGAGTTCTTATTGTGTCATCAGTGGCAGTATCTAGCCACCTTATCTTCTATTGGCACTTTTTCAATTGCAATTAATTTTTTTCCAAGCATTAGAGCCTCTCTAATGACTCTTGCCTTTGCATTATGTATCCGAATTATTTAAGCTTTAGCTTCATTATTAATGATTCCGAAGAGCAGTGTGGATATAATTTAGCTAATATTGAATCATTCGTACTTCAAGTACTGCAGTTCAAAGACATCCATTTTTGTTGTTGTTGTTTTGCTTTTCTGATAGGGTTTTAAAAGATTTTTAAAAATCTATCTTTAAAATTTTTATAAATAACTCAAGGTGGTAAACACACCTAATACTCCTTTCTCCTTCTATTTTTCCGATAGTTTCCTTCTCCTGGTGCCGTGTCTTACCGTACGTGCACTCCCCCCCCCCCCCCCCCCCCGTGAGGTGAAACCCTTTGGGCTGAAAGAGAATGACTGGCTTAAAGTCACCCAACAGGTTTTCATGCCTAGAGCTCCAGTCTCTTGGTTTCTATGTCAGTACCTTAACCATTAGACCAAACTGGCTTTCAGGGACATATGTGACAAAAGGAAAAACATGATTATAAATCTGTGTTATCAGTGTGATGCCTCTGCTGCACTATAATATTTTGTCTTGATCTTGATGTTTTTTCTTGAAGAGCAGATATCACATTTGTTGGCTTAAGTTACCGTCACTGTGAATTTTTGAGCTAGGAAAATCAAGTCTGTTACAACTTCAGATTCTTCTCCACTTAATTTGCATTGGGTTGGCATTGCCTGTTGACAAAACATTCTTTTTTTTAAATGCAGAGCAACTTTTATATACTCTCTTTCACATTCAACAAAAGAATTCTTCTACATTCCTCATTTCTAGCTACCAAAGTAATTTCATCAGCTTATATGAAACTTCTGATGTTTGTCCCAAAAATTTTAATTCCAGTTACTATCTCTTTTAATTTGACATTTAAACGATATAGCTAAATAAATAGACAGTCTAGAAAGCTTGCTTTATCCAATTTTGAACAACTTAGTTGCTACAAATTTCATTTTCTTATTTCATCATAAAAATTCTTCACTAAGCATATGAAGTAACAAGCTTAATATCTGAGAGTAAATCCAAACATTTTCTGCAGAATTTTGTTATTGTTTGCAGCTGAAATTCTATGTCAGGGGTGTCAAACTCGTGGTCCGCGGGCCAGATGTGTCACATGCTGGCCATGCCCACCCCATTTTAGCGAAGGGGAAAAAAGTTACGATAAGTTATGTGATGACAACGTGATGCCGCGAGTTTGACACCCCTGTTCTATGTACACTTTCTTGGGAATAACATTGTATTTACTATTTCACAACTGGGTTTTAAAATAATATGCATAGTATCCATAGCTTGAGCTACATACTGTATGAGTTCAGAATGTTACCTGAACCTGTTATAATCAATGTCTGAGACAATCAGACTTTTTTGAGAATTTGTGCATGTTTTCCTTGCTATGTATAGGTGGCTTTCGGATTCGCTCTGTAAGGCTTTGATATAATTTTGCACCTCCATCCATCCCCCAGCCTACTCAAACTGCTATTTTAAATGAAATTCTTGTGATTTTCAACAGTTATGGAAATATTTTGGAAGCCACAGAAACAACATTTCTGATACCACACTAAACAAGACTTCATGCTTGAATTGTGAACAGGCAGGTGTTAATGCACTGCCTAATTGTTCCCACTTCGCTCTTCCTGTTAGTCAGATTGGGATACCCATACACTATTTGTATTTTACTATGAATCAGAAACTCTACCTTGCTACTTTCTTAGAAAGCCAGAGATAGAAGCCATGATTTTGTGCTTGGCTTATGACTTTCAATTGTTTCAAAAGCAACAGATTTCTTTAACTGCACCTATTGTTAGGAGGAACGAAGTAACATGATTCAATAATAAGGGCCACTTATCGATCAGTTTAAAATAATTCTACCATATTGGGAGGTGACTGAGTTATGAAAAGACAAGGAACGTTATTCAGAGTGAACTGACTTCAAACTTATATGTTTCCCATTCACAAATACTATATATTCTTTGAATGTAGCATGAGTAGAAGTTACAATATTACATGGCTGAATGTTTTTGAAATCTAAAAGCCAGTACCTTATTGAATTTATTTCCCTTTTCCCAGTATCACTGTCTGGTATAGTGTAATAAGAATTCTGCTTTGAAAACATAAACTTGTTTTTAATATTTAGCAGAAACCAGATCTCTTTATTGCTCAAGAGATGAAAGGGCAAACAGTTCTTTAGCTTTTTCCCATAGAGAACTAATTGTTGCTTTTTATAATATGAAAGTATATTACATAATAATATAACCTGAATGCATTTGTAGTAGTCTGTCAAAACACTGATGAAATCAGTAATGATATAACTTCTGCCCTTATCTATTCCATTTGCTCAGTAACATCTTTATTCAACAATTATCAGGTGTCGTGTATGTAACTGTCAAGTAGACCTATGAGCTTCATAGACGTATAGTCATAAATAAAAGTAATTAAAATATTCTGTCATAGACAAAAAGCCCTAAAGTATCAGAAAATTATTTATTTACTTACTCAAATTTTTCTATATGTTTATCTGTTATATACATATATAATCTGGTTCATAGTTTTGAAAATATGATTTATGCATACACTGATGTCAGTTAATACTTTGTCTTAATGCTTTAGCTGAAGCTATGAAAAAGCTGAAAATGATTGGTTTGAGTGTCTGTCAAAAATATGCCATGCTTTTTTTACAGATACCTTTAAATGCCACTTTCAGCATGTTGGTGATGCATTCTGAATGCAGAATTCAACATATGTGAACAAAGCATGTTCTCCAGTGAGGTTGCAGGATAGTCCAGGAATGGGTGGTGACTTCGTCCTTCTGCCTGGAGACTGAGTCATAATTTTTAGCCACGCCTCCATCTCCTCTCTCTCTGGCGTTGCCTCTGTCACTGATTTCAGTTATCGACTCAGTCCTCGCCAGAGAGACACGCTTCGCTTAGTGGCTGAACAGCTCTAGGCAGAAAGAACGAGTCATTTCCATTCGATTTTGTCTTGCAACCTCCAGAGACATCGTACAGGTTTGAATTTGGCACCTTTCGTCGGCGGGCGCAAGCCGAGCTTGCCTTGGCTTCACGTTCTTCGGAACAATTGTCAGAAAATCGGCATTTGGATCTGGGAAGCCGAATTTGGCTTAGGAGCAGGCTACCCTGGGTCCGCCCCAGCGGCCGCCCGCATAGCAGCCGTCTGTTAAATCCTAGCTGATCATTTTACACCCGATCGCTTTGCTCCCCTCCGCGAGCCCTTGGTGCTGTTTCAGACTCGCCTGTCTCAGCGAGCTATTTTCAATCGGAGCTGGCTTCCCTGGGTCCGTCTCAGCCGCCGCCCGAAGTTTGACAGCTTGGCTACTAATAAGAAATCCGGAGCCTCAACCAGACAGGCTAGGATCGACGGAGCAGGCTTCCCTGGGTCCGCCCCAGTCGCCGCCCGTTTGTTTCTCCCTGAATAGTTGGGAGAGAGGCATTTATCCGTTTGACTGGCCATCCGGTTTTTATCGGTGC
>QLTV01003139.1:313122-326180 GCA_003457575.1 Thermophis baileyi | reverse complement strand
TATATATACTTTTTATTTTAATAACTTTCTTTGCAGTTTAGCAATTGGTTGATTGATTAAACACTCTTCCATCTTCTATCTCCATTTGGTAGGACCTGGGGCTAGTGCAACTACTTTTGCTCGGACCCAGGTTGGGTAGCTCGCATAGTTATGGGCATAGACTAAGTCCCCTGCTACGAATGACCGTGTGTAGCTGGTCAAATCTAAAGGTGTCTCTGCATTATAATGGGGGTGTAATCGATCTAACTGTGACCTTAGCTTTTGTCCCATCAATAACTCTGCTGGGCTTCAATTTGTTGTTGCACTGGGAGTTATGTGTTGGGCTAAGAGGAATTGATCTATTTTTTCCTGCCAATTCCCCAGGCCCATTCTGGTTAATGCTTCCTTAGTCAACCGCACCATTCATTCTACGCCAAAATACACGCCAATTTTGTATTTTTCTTTTTGCTAGCTGGATGTAACGGCGCAACCAAGGCATGTATGATCCCCAGTCCTGCTAAAAATGCTTCAAATGGTTTTGCCATGAATTGTGCCCTGTTGTCGGACACCAGGATGTCAGGCAACCCATGAGTGGCAAAAACCCTTCATAATGCCCTGATGGTGGCCTCGGCTGTTGATCAATGTGTATCCTTGATCATGGTCCCTTTGGGCTCTCCCATTCCCTGATCGGTGCCCTGGGTGGTGCTGGTATGGATTCTTGGCATGGTGTGCACGTAGCCACCCATTCCATAATGTCCTTATCCATATTTGGCCACCACATATAGCTCCTGGCTAATGCATTCATTCTGGCAATGCCAGGATGCCCCACATGTAATGTTTCTAATACTTGCTTCCTTAATTGGTGTGGTACAATCACTCTAGCCCCCCACAATAGACATCCCTTTAGTGTTGACAGTTCATATTGTCTGGTCTGGAATGTCCTGAATTCTTCCTCTATTTTCCCCTGTAGCCACCCCCTCAACACCCAGTTCAAAACTGTAGACAAGGTTTTGTCTTTCTCTGTGTGTTCTGCTATTTTGGCTGCGGTGACTGGGCTGGCTGCACAGACGTCTATGAGCAGGACGTGTGCAACAGGGACAGGGTCTTCCATGAGTTCTGGGAGAGGGCACCGGCTGAGGACGTCTGTGTTGGCCAGTGCCTGAGCGTATAGTTATATGCCGCCAGGAAGATTGCCCATCTAGTCATTCTTGGGGACATAAAAGTCGGGGTTTGGTGGTCCCCTGCAATAATGCCCAGAAGTGGCTTGTGATCTGTAATGAGTTCAAAAGTCCTCCCATATAAATATTCATGGAAACGCTCTATTCCTGCCACAGCAGCCAGCGCTTCCTTGTCCAGCTGGCTGTAATTCCTTTCCATGGGTGACAGCATTTTAGAATAGAATGCAATGGGGGCCCCTGTTCTGTCCGGCAGCCGGTGGCTGAGGGCAGCTCCGATTCCAAAAGGGGATGCATCACAGGTTAATAAAAGGGGGAAAGTCTCATATTGTATGAGGACGTTATCTGATGACAATAAGTTCTTAACAGCAGAAAAGGCATTGGCTTCCTTGCGTCCCCAGGTCCAACTGGCCTTCTTGCCTAGTAGTCTGTGTAAGGGTTCAGCAACGGCCGCCTTCTGTTTCAAAAAAATGCTATAAAAGTTTAATAGCCCGAGGAATGCCTGGAGTTCTGTTTGATTCCTGGGTGTAGGGCTTCCTTAATAGCTTTTACTTTCCGTTGGGTGTATCCCTGAACCATCAATTAAGAAACCCAGGAATTCAACTTGTGTCACGCCAATTTTGTATTTTTCTTTTTTAACTTTTAGTCCTCTTTTTTGGAAACGCCCCAAAGTTTCTCTTAGCCAGTCTACTAACTGTTCTTTGTTGTCCCCGGACATGAGGACATCATCAAAATAGGGTACTACCCCTGGAATGTTCTGTAGGAGGCGCTCCATCATACTCTGGAACAACCCAGGCACCATGCTTACCCCAAATTGCAGGCGGCGGCATTTAAATGCTCCGTGGTGCATTACAATGGTTTGTGCTTCTGCGGTGGCTTCATCTACTGGCAATTGCTGGTAGGCTTGTGCTAGATCTAATTTAGCAAATATTTTGCCGTTCCCTAATGAATGTAGTAGGTGCTGAATGACCGGTACTGGGTAGGCACTCTGCTGCAAGGCTTTATTCAGGGTGCATTTGTAATCCGCGCAGATGCGGATTGACCCGTCCGACTTAATGGGGGTGACTATTGAGGGTCTCCCACTTTGTGTGGTCGACCGGTTCCAATACCCCTTGAGCAATTAGTTTGTCTAACTGCTCATCTATTTTGGGCTGGAGAGCAAACGGAACCCTTGGGGCTTAAGTCTGATAGCTGTAATATTGGGGTCTAGGTTAAAGGATATAGGTTTTCCTTTATACTTGCCTAGACTTCTGTCGAACACATCCCCAAACTCAGTGAGCAGTCCCTCGAATTCGTCTCCTTGGATGGCATGGATGCTGGTTACCCCTAAACCCAGGGGTTTGAACCATTCTATGCCCAACAGGCTGGATCGGTTGCTATCCACAATGGTCAGCTGCAATTGTCCACAGAACTCATAAATTTTACTTGTACTGTCGCTCTCCCCAACACCAGAATGGGTTTCCCTTGGAAGTCATTCAACGTGATTCACTGGGGCTTTAGTTGTCTCTTTTCTATCGTTGGGATGAGTCCCTTGATGGTTTGCCAGGACACGATGGTGAAGAATGAGCCCGTGTCCAGCTCCAAGGTGCAAGGGGATCCCTCAATGTGGAGGGTGATATGGAATTTTTCTGCATCACATGCATCAAAGTGGCCCACGGTTGTTTGGTGGATCCCCCTAGCTTCTGGGTATTGTTGCTCTCTTCGCCTATTGTTTTGGAACCCCGATCTTGACGCCATTTGTCTCGTGGGGGAGGCTGGTTTCATTGGTTGGAAAGGGATTGGCTGTGTGGCCCTGCAAGCCTCCGCTATATGACCCTTCCGTTGGCACCGTCAGCAGATTGCCTCTTTAAATTTACAAGCCGCCCTGGCATGATTCCCCATACAGTCGGCACACCGGAACGGTTTTAGATCAGTCTCTCGATAGCCTACCTTCTTTTCGGATTGTATGCGATGCACTCCGTCTTCTCCATCTGTATCTCCCTCTGTTTCAGGGTCCTCTTGTTGTCCGTCGAATGCCCTTTGTGTGTGATGGACGCTGCTTGCTTTTTGTATATTTGCTGCAGATTTGTCAGACGATTCTGCTGCTCTGGCTTCTTCTAAGACGTCCTAGAAGGCGGCTCCCCTTCTTATTAGGAGCTTTTTTTGTAAATTCAGATCTCTCATTCCTAAAATTATCTGGTGTTTCGTCATTTCTTTGGGGTTTATGAATTCACATTCGGACGTGAGCTCTCTTAATTTTGCGACAAAACCATTTATCGTCTCACCTTACCTTTGGCATCTGTGGTAGAATTCATTTCGGCTCTCCATCAGCGATGCGGAGAATGCATAATGCTCTTTTAGTATATTTTGTAGAGTTATCCACGTTATGGCTTCAATGTCCGTGGGAGCAGCCAGTGATTTGGCCATCTTATAAATTCCTGGCCCACAATAGCTTAGGAAAAGTGCTCTTTTCCTATTGTCAGGTAGGTCTTGGTAGTTATTGGCCTCCAGGAACATTCGGAACTGACCTATATAGGAGGCCCATTCTTCAGTATTTGGATCGAAAGGTGCTGATGCTGGTGGGGCGTGTGTAGTCATCTTTGGATTTGGCCGATGCAAGGTTCAGTTCTTTTGCAAAGATAGCCGCTGATGCCATGCGGTGGATGGTCAGTTCTTTGTCTGCTTGTTGTCCTTTGATCTCTTCAAGATCCCACCTTTGTTGCCAGTGTTAAGTAGGGGCTTTGAATGAAGAGGCAGGACACCAACAGCAATTTCAGCACTTTATTCCGGAAACCGTGATCCGCAAAACAAGGACCGGCTGGTTGCTGGCGCTCTCTTTTAAAGAGCTTTGTCAGCCAAGCCAGCCACTGACAGCATCTTATTTTTCCCGCCGCTCAAGTTGGCCAATGAGCGGTGGATATGCAAATCCTATTCGTTCCCCGGACCGGACTGAAAACTCCTGATTCCATTATGTATATGTAACAATATTTTAATATTATTTCCTGTTTTAGTTTTACACTAGAGGTATTAGTTAAAGCTTCCTACAGTCTTCGATGAGTGGAATGTAAGATATCTAATAAAATAATGAATTATTTGCATATTTTTGTCTAAAATTTCTGATAGCAGAACTTTTGTGATATCACTTCTGTTGTTATTCTTTTCAAGATTGGAGAAAATGAATGGCTTCTGTGTGAACTGTATGTACACTTTAGGAATAGATTATGAAAACGTGGTATGGTCAATTAAATTTGGGTCGACATATAATGTTTATTATATGAGTTATATATGATACTCTTTGTCTGTAACATCTTATGCCATCAGGATGCTCATCAGTCAAATGGACTAGTAATATAAATAATACAGACCTCTGTAAAATTTCCACCTGCCTATCTATTCAAAAAGCAGCTGATCAACAGGATTTGAACATCTTGGGAAGTCTCCACGCCTCTTTACATAATATTTTTTTGAAATCAGTGGCAAGGTTTTGGCATAAACTTGCTTATCTTATATAATATCATTGGAATCAGTACACTCTGTAAAAGATCCAGCCCTCAGTTGCCAATGTACCAAGTGGAGATCTGGCTAGTGTATTTACTCATATTTTTGAGTCTCAGTGCAGCAGTTTTGGAATAGACTATTGTGAAGGATGCTTTTTAATATGTCATAAATGGTCTTGACTTAGAAGTAAGTAGTGAACTGGCAAAGTTTGCAGATGATGCTAAACCACTCAGGTTGATCAAATCACCCCCAACTCCAGAAGGATCTCTTCAAATTGGATAGCCAATTGACAAATTTTACTAAGTGTAAAGTGAGGCTCATTGAGGTAAATCAGCTTTATTTCACATATATAATGATGGGTCAGATCTTGGAGAAAGCAATTCAGTGTGTTGCAGCTTTGAAAAAGACAGATTCCATGCTAGAGATCATTGGCTAAAGGAACTGAAAATCAAAGAGCACCCCTGGATTGCTCTTATACAAATCTATAAGTCTGCATGTGGAATACCATGTACAATACCGGCTGCCATATTTAAAAGGGATATAGAAGAGTGGAAAATATATAGAAGTGTAGAAGAGGACCCTCAAATTGATCAAGGGGGCCAAAAATCTGCTATGTTTTAAAAAATAAATCTGAAATACTTAGGATTCTTTAGTTTGGAAAAAAAAGGCAAGGGGGAAGATGATTGAAAGGGAAGATGATTGAGATTTAAAAAATTACACATAGCCAAGGATCCCCTCTTTTTTCAATATAGTAGGAAAAGAGATCATTCTATGAAGCTGATTAACTGAAGGTTAGAACAGATAAAGAAAAGCAATTCATCACAAAACACTTTGGAATTCCTTAGAAGAGAGTATGGTGATACCCATTAAATTTGTTGGTTCTAAATATATATGGAAAACAAGTCTATCAAGAGCAGCGTGCTTTGAAACAGGATGACTATATAAATCAAATCAGGGAAATCAGACAATCTGTGGCAATACCCCACAGACATCTGGTTGCCCAGTATGTGACACTTGGGATGCTTGATTAAAATGGTTCTTGGTCTGATATAGAAGGGTTGGTTTTATCTATTTTAATAGATTGTATTGTTTGCTTTATTGTTTGATAGAAGGCTATTGAGAAAGTCCTTCCCAAATATTAATAATCTTGTATAAGAGGGTCTTGGGGGTTTCATTTTTACAGGCTTTTGTAAGTTAACAGTAGTGCTTTACTTCCATCACTAGAAATGCATGATAATCCAGTGTAGCTATATAAAGATCAGTGAGACATGTTCCACATATCCCATATCAGTCTGTGAATGAATCCTAATTTCCGTTAGCTCTACAAAAATATATACACTGTATTTTAGGAACAGGAAACGTTTTAACTAGTGAGTAAAAAGAGCCAAATGGATTTCATGGGGCAAGTTATTTTAATTGTAAATAATGTCTCCTGAAAATAACCTTAAATATACCACAACTTTCTGTGGGACATAAAAATAGAACTCTAATAAAGATAATAATGAAAAGATTGGATAGGAAGTATTACTCCCCTTTAAAGGCATTGAGACCAATGGAGATACGCCAACCATTTTGAATTTAAGAGATTTTGTCCTAAACACGATGTGCATGTTTGAGACAGGTATTTTGAATTCAAAAGAGATGATTTTGACATTATCTGAAATGTGGTCATTCTCTTCCAGTTATAAGGTAAAGGTTCCAAGTATGGCCAGAACATGCCCAGTAAGATCAGAACACATATTTTGAGTTCAAACTCTTTCAACAACATAACATTTTGTATACTATTACAGGTAATGGTAATTGGGATTGGAATTTCCATCGCTAAGTGTCCATGTAACAGGTAATCATCAATTATAATCATAGTTGAGCCCAAAATTTATGTTGCTAAGCAAGACAGTTAAGTGAGTTTTGCTCCATTTTTTGACCTTTTTTGCCATAGCTGTTAAGTAAATCACTGCAGTTAAGTTAGTAACATGGTTGTTAAGTGAATCTGGCTTCCCCATTGACTTTGCTTGTCAGAAGGTGCAAAAGGTGATCACATGACCCCCCCGACACTGCAACCATCATAAATACATGCCAGTTGCCAAGCATCTGAATTTTGATCATGTGACCACAGGGATGCCGCAATGGTAGTGAGTGTGAAAAATGGTCATAAGTCACTTTTTTCAGTGTCTTGTAACTTTGAATGGTCAATAAACAAATGGTTGTAAGTCAAGGACTACGTGTACTTAGTGAAGGCAGTTGCACTTCTGGTTGCTATTGTTAAGCGAATCCCATGCCATTGTTAACACAATGTCACATGGTTTCCATTTGCAATTTTCTCCAGGTTCCCCATTGATCTTGCTTGTCAGAAGCCAGCTGTGAAGGTCGCATATTGCAATCACATAATGATGGATACCGTGACCTCATAAGTACAAGGAGTAGTCATAAATGCCATACATTCAGCACTGTTGTAAGTTTGAACAGTTGCTGAATGAATGGTTGTTAAACAAAAATGTCCTGTGATTACGATAGGGGATTTGATTTGTTTAAGGAAACAAATTGCTAATAGTATTGCGGATTACAAGAAACATGAACCCATAGATGAACATCTATTCCTATCTTGCAGTAGCATTCCAATATTCAAAAGGAGCTGATTTTAAGAAGTATTAGAGCCATCTAAAATGGATGTAACTGAAACATGTACTACCAAATTTAGGAATTGATGTAGTCATTCAGGATGCAAATTACAGGAACCCAAAGGAACCTTACAAGATACAAATTATCGTGGATCCTAATGTAAGGAGAACTAGAACTTTATTTTATTTGAATATTAATTAATATTGATTTATCTTGTCTTGTTCTCAGCATGGATTACAGTAATTAGTAACCAAAATTCAGTCATTAGTAACCAAAATTCTTTCAGCTGCAGGCTATACAGACTGAAATAGGTCTAGATAATCTGATTTATTTAGAAACCAAGAATATGCATTGTTGTTAGCTAAGAAATTACAGTTTATAATAAGACTCAGTAAAGATTTTTACCTTAACGCCACTGTATTATACTTTCCATGTCATTTGCCATAATGTTATCATACCAAATGCTTGTAACCATTAATATTTGGGTTCTGTATATGCAAACTGTCATACTAGTGTGTTTTAATATTATTCTAATGGGTCATAAATTTATTCTTATAATCTAAAATAGTAAAAGTAGTACTACTGGTAGACTTTCTCAGATCCCTTTTTAAAATTTGTACATCTACACAAATGAGGAAAAAAGTTTAAAATATTTATCAATCTGACCTTGTCTATGTGCATTCTTTCATGTCATGTAAATCTTAGGTACTTGAAATTAAAATTTTAATGCAAGGATTAGGTTAGGAATATCTGAAGGATTCTTCTTTTTACTATAAATTTATAATAAAGCAGAATTGCAGAAACTGTTTTAGATATTTTGATATTGAAAGGATTCAAACTGAGAAAAATCATGAGGAATGGGCTTGGAACAGTTGTCTCTCTTAAAAATATCCTGTCTCCTTTCCTCTTCTTTCCATGTCTACTCTTTCTTCCTCAAGAGAAAGCATTTTTTTGTGGGGGGGGGGGAAATTGGAAAACATGGTGAGGAACTAGCTGGGAAGAGATTAGTGGTGGTAGAAAGTTAATTGGTCATTTCATGTTGAACAGTCAAAAGCCCTCAAAATGTTCTGTACTTTTGAGTAGAACACTTGAAAAGATGGATTCATTTTCTGGTTGAGCTGCAGGTGTTTGCACAGTTCCAGCCTTATGCTTTTCTGAAGTGAATGCTTGAATTTGTTAATGCTTGCATAGCCAGCTGGCTAGCTTTTACAGTCTTCTAGAGTTTTTCTGTTCCTTTATTAACAGTCATTTAATCTTCTTAGTTTAAAATTATGTACCAAGGATACTTAATCCAAATAACTTGGTGGTAATATATTTCCTCTTTTCCCCCCTATTCAGTAAGATCACTTAATAATTGTAAAATAGTTTAAGTGTAATGTATATTCAACATCTACAGATAGATTACTGTTAATTTTTTAAGGTAGCTTGTTTCAATTTATAATTTCCCTCTATAATCCTTCATTAATAAATGGCTTTATGAATGATAACCTTACTGTACATTTGAATAATTATGTACAGTATAGTTAAATATACTGAATAGTTAAAACTAAGAAGATAATTAGAACTTCAGAAATTAATTTTTATACATTTGATGATTGAGGATCTTAAAGATCAAGAATACAGTCAGAAATGTTAATATTGTACAAAAATAGTTATACTTGCACTCTATATATGTGCATGCGTACACCTGTGTCACTTGACATTGTATGGTTGATGTTATTCTGATTCAGTTTTTCAGTTTGCAACTTTTAATATAATGAAAAGGAACATTATTAATACATGGAGAACATTTCTTGAATTGCATATAATTATTTTAATTAATTTTAAGTTAATTAATCAAATGTGGCCTCTGTTATGGCCCCATCCAGTTTGACAGTATATTCCCCAATACTCTGTTCAAAGGCTAAATGCAATTCTGTGTCTTTAAAAGAGACTGTGTTTAGATCCAGAATTGATGGGAATAATTTTTTGTTTAAAGAAATACAGTGAAACCTGGAGATCTCATTCTTTAATCCTTTAGGCATTTTTTTTTAATATATGAGAATTTTGAGACTGCATAATTTCCATTCTCACCATATCTGATTTCTTTATATGACAAAGAGATCTTTCCCTTATTGCAGACAGAATTCTGCAAAATCAGATAATCTCTTAAAATAGTAACCTAGGAAAAGTGAGAGTAAAAATATTTAGTCGTCATTGTCTACACTAAGTTACCTATTAACAATAATTTCCCATTTGCCCCATTATTAATTATCCATATCCATTTATTTATTTGCAACAAGCTTATGGTGAATATGAATTAGGAATACGATTCATATTCAGTCCCTACTCAGGCACAAACTATTCAAATTGACCTCCTATAGAAAAGAAGTTCTTGGAATAGGTGTTGCTTTTTAAACACTTATCAGTGGAATTCTCCACAAGAATATTTTAATTTATCATAAACTATACTATATCTACTTGAATGTTTTTGTATTTCTTATTGTACAAGCTTCTTTGTTGTATTATCTCCAAGGTTCCACTTCCCACTGATTTATCTTTGGCTTCTAATTTGAGTATGTTGAATTGGGCCTTTGACAGATTGCAAGGATGGATTATAAAGAAATAAGTTCTGTGTTTCTTAACAATTCTGCCTTAAACTATTCCATGTTGAGCAGACCATCTGTAGATGAAACAATAGCATTTAAAGAGGGGGAAACAAGTTAACAACTTGTGGATTCTGTTATAGTTTGTAAGCTTCCACCCCTCCACTCATTTCTTAATAGACATAGAGCATTTTGATTTCAATGTTTAAACAATAAACTTCCACTAAAACCTTCATTGTGCCTTCTCTGTATTTTCAGTTACAACGATGGGGATGGGCGGGTGAGGGAGGAACTGAATGGCAGAAATGAATTGGGCATAAAAATTCCCAGATTCTACAGATATGCATGGCTGTAAGCAAGTTCAAGATTTTCTAAACTGCCTTAAAAAAATAAGCAACCTTTGGGCAATATTTTTTAAAAATCTAGTATTTTAATAAAAGGTGAAGTTCATTGTGCCATCAGTCTGAATATGCAGAACAGTGCTTACATTTTATATGGCACTTCATGTTTCCAGAACATTTCCTGCATATATTGATTTAGAGGTTAGCTGGTGTTAACTCTGATTTCATTACTTTTCAGATGCAAAACAAGTATTAATCATAAATAATACTGAAAATAGAAGGTTAGAATACAGTCATGCAATTATTGATTTCACTGTGAGCCATATGTGGGTTTTGGAATGACTTGATGCATATTCAGCCTAAATATGAAATATTTTTTAATCTGCATACCATATTTTTCAGTCATTACTTATATTTGCATGAATAGCATCCTTGGATTGAAAATGAATTATTTAATAGGACTCCTGATGCCATCAATAATTTCTTTGCTATTGTAACTGTTAACAAGAGCAAAGGCAGATAACCCCGAACAACGTCACTTTCTCAGTAGCAGGCTTTAACAAATACACATTTTTCAGAGCTGTGATACTGAGATGATGATGCTTTTCTGTGGCAATATTTCAAACTCTTAGACATTATATTCCTGAAATTTATTTTTCATAAACTGCTTACAGGTAATTTCATTGTCAGAAAATATTCCTAGTTGTATAGTTTTGTTGTATGGTTAGGTATCCTAGTTTTGCCTTCACATTTTCCAGAATGAACAAATGAGATGATATGTGTCTATGAAAAAGCCAGAAAGAAAGGAATTCAGTCTCAACAGGCATGTTGTCTGTTCGAGTATATACATTTATACTATAAACAAGTGGAAAAGTTTTTGAAGGGCACATTTCAAACCCTTGTAAAAGATGTAGCTCTTTTACTATCTGGGACTTCTTTGAACTTGTGACTCTTGAAGAGGTCAGTAGAGTTTTCTGTGGAGTGAATTCAACTCTCTGTAAATTAGATCCTTGCTTCTCCTACAGTCCTCATTTAGGAAGTGCCTCATTTAGTGGCCATTCACAGTTACAACACTGATGAAATTGTACCTTTACAACCAATTCTTACATTTACAACCTTCATAGATCTATAAAACAAACCCAAGCTGAAGTTAAGATCATCAGCACAGTCACGGTTTCACTTAGCGACTGCTTCACTTAAGCACAAAATTGCTCGTCCCAGTTGTAGTTGCTAAATGAGGACTGCCTTTATATTCTAGAGAAGATTACATCTTTGGTAGAGGGGCTCTTGTGATCACATTTGGAATTAGTAATAGTGTGCCTCCTTTTCATGACTTGGCTACCTTAGATGATAATTGAACAGTCTCCAGTCAGCTGTTTCTTGGTAAGTTTGTTAATAAGGTAGGTTCAAACTACAGAGAGCTCTGGATGAGATGTATTATGTAGATCATTTCAAGTTGGGTTTCAAGACTGCCTAAGAGTCAAAGTCTGTGGGGTCCTTGGTGCTCTCTGAGCTTGCTTGTTTTCTTGCAGACATTGCATTACCCAAACTAGGTAACATCATCAGTGCTAGTAAGGAGTGCAGTTTGCTGTCAGTTTATATTCCAGTGGCTTGCCTGAAGAGTATTGGTTGGTTGGTCTGTTTGCTGTTGGCTTCTTTGGCAGATTTCTTGATTGAGGTATTGTTTACTTGATTGTTGGTCTGATATTAACCTTGGAGTTAATCTATGCTGATCTGGGTGCTGATTGCTGGTGGAGAGGTGCTTGGGTCTTTTTGTTGCATTTTTGGGCTGGGCGATCAAAGACTTCATTGATCATTCTTGTGAACTGAACCTCTTCTCTTTTTAGCAGCATTTAGTATCATCAACCATGGCATTCTTTTTAGGTATCTGTGAAGGTTGAGGATTGGAAGCATTGTACTTCTGTAATACTGCTTCTTCCTGAGTGGGTGGTTCCAGATGGTATTGGGAGAAAAATATCAAGCCCTTGAGCTGATATCCCGGGGCTTCACTCTGTATTCCGTTCTGTTTAACATCTATATGAAATTTCCATGGGAGATTTCTCCATAAGATCATCCGTCAGTTTGGATGATCTATACCAGTGTTGGCGAACCTTTTCAGCACCGAGTGCCGAAACAGGAGTGTGTGAATGTGTGGGACAGCACCGGAAACCAGAAGAGTAGTTCCCTGGCACTCGTGTGCGACGGGAAGCTGAGCTTCTGGTTTCCAGTGTGTGCATGCGCGCCGGTCACCTGGTCTTCTGGTTTCTGGCATGCATGCGTGAATGAAGACCAGCTGGCCGGCGCACGTGTGTATGCCGGAACCCAGAAGAGCAACGGATGACTGCTGGCGTGCCCGGAGAGATGGCTCTGCGTGCCACTTCCGGCACACGTGCCATAGGTTCACCATCACTGATCTATACACTGATGAAACCCAGCTTTACATTCTTGTTGTGTCCTAGCACGGCACGCCCTATGGAAAATGACGCACACATACTGTTTGTCAATAATATTCTTTAGTACTAATAAACTCCTTAGTAACTATCCATACTACAACGAATCCGCTCCCGCGAACTCCGTGCAGAACTCAAAAGACTTCATGACCAAGGACATACTGACCTATACATTGACTACCGTGCTGACTGCATCAAACCTAAGTCCCGCAATCCACCAACCAACATTCAACCCCTCATCACCCAACCCAACATCCAACCTACCATCAACCAAAACCAACCTCTCATCATCCAAAACTAGGCATGCACGCCCCTTACTTCCTTAATATCTACCACTGCTGATCTTAAATGCAAGCTAATTAATGCAAGAAGCATTGTAAAAAAAATAACCGAACTCCTCCTCTTACTTAAAGCTGCTAAATTAAACATTAT
>QLTV01003139.1:281343-310598 GCA_003457575.1 Thermophis baileyi | reverse complement strand
AATTAAATTCAACAAGAGGAGAATCCAGAAATCAAAGCCATAGAAATCCTAATAGCAGCAAGAATGTAAAACGTTGTTTCCAGCAGTCAGCTTCAGCGTGCTGAAGCCGTAAATAGCCTTAGGGTGTGGCCAATCAGCCTGCAGATTTACTCACGAGGAGACCTCCTTCTACAGAGCCACTCCCTGCTAGCTGCCCTGCGTGCCCTAGCATCAAGCAGAGGCTCCTCCTCTTCTCCTGAGTCACTCAGCTCCCACTGAGGAGGTGCAGAAGGCCCTGGTTGGCTGTCATCCTCTGGCACTGAGTCCACCTCGCTCTGTGACTTGGGTGCCGGGTGCACGGGCCGATGGTACCATGCCACAACCGCCTCATTGTCCTCGGGATCCCTGAGCACCGGCACGGGATGCTGGCGGGCCACAACAATTCTAGTCTAGGCTAAGCAGAAGATGGTGGTGGAATTTTTGACCTAGTGTCTGGAGGTTCTGAGGGATTGAATGAACTGAAACAAAGCTAGACTGAATCCCTGCGAGACAGAATTAATATTAGTAGCAAAACCTTTTGGTTCCATGGATGCTCCAGCTATTGCTCCAGATAGCATCATACTGCTACTGAAGAAGTTGGCATGCAATATGGGTGTTCTCCTGGACTCACAGTTCCTGCTGGAACAATATTAGAATCCGGGACCAGAGGAGCTTTTGAAAAGTTCAAATACTGTAAGTCTATTGGTTGTATTCCTTCTTAAACCAAGATATGCTGAGGACACGTACCCTTATCATCTTTCAGCCAGATTATTCAAATTCACTTTATATGGGGATGCTGCTGTAGAGCACTTCAAAGTTGCAGCTGACATCAAATGTAGCTGCCCATTTGCTTACTGGTATTAGTTGATTCAGTAGAATAGTGACTATTTTGCAGTACAGTATCTGTACTAATTGCCATTAGGCTTCTGAACCCAATTCAAATTGCTGATGATAATTTACATGATCTTATAAAATTTGCATCTTTGCTACCCCTAGAGCTACCTCCTCCAAGTAGAATCTGCCCAAAACTATCTAGCAGAAAAGCATGATTTGGTTACCTATGCCATGTCAAATCTGGGAGCTGGAACAGAATTATCTCAGTAGTAATTCCTTTCTCTTTAAAACAGTATGTGATGAGAAATGAGATTGGCTACCACACTTTTTCACAAATTGGTGAAGACTTTTCTCTTCCAAAGAGTATTTGGTCAAGAATTTATTAGACAGTAATGGCTTCCTATAGTATATAGATAGTTGCCAATTAACTACCATTTGTTCAATGACTGGTTCAAGTTATGACACTGCTTAACAAAGAGGCTTACAGCCAGTCCTCAAAGCTGAAGCTATCGCAATGCTCCTGCAGTCATGTGATAGCATTTGGGGTATGTATGTAGCAACCACTTTACAATTACAAAAGTTGCAATATCCTGTGATCACATGATTACTACTTGCAACCTTCACCGCTTGTCAACTTCTGACAAGCAGAATCAATGGGGAAACTGGCAGGAAGTAGCAAATGGTGATGATGTTACATTGTGCCTAATGACCATGTAGGATTTGCTTAGCAGCTGCAATAGAAGCTACCAGAACTGCAATTGTAAATGGTCATGTGACATCACACTTTATGACCACATCACTTAGCAATGGTTCCATTCTTAATTACCATTGTCAACCAAGGACTACCAATCAATCAAACAAACAAACAGAATAGAGCTGGAAGGGACCTTGGAGATCTTCTTGTCCAATCGCAGAAGACCCTGCTTATACCAACCAGTATGGCATGATTTTACAGTTATTTTAAACTTGTAAATTGTAGGCCACCTACATTTGTTTCAATAGGTGGTATACAAATGCTGTTAATAAAAACATTTTACTCTTAGAAATGCAGTTTGCCGTGCCCTTTATTCTTCCCGTACCATAACTTATTTCATGTTCTCCAGAACTTACTCACAATATTTTTAATTCTTAAAATTTAAGTAAGGTTCTATGAGGTTTTAGGTAACAACTTTTGTCTAAAATGTATTTTATCTCTCCATTAGAATACTGAATTACTGTTCACTCTGTCTTCTCCAAGGCACTTTATCATACTTCAAACAAACATGGTTCTGATATAAGATTTCACAGAGTATGTCTAAAATTCAGCATCCCCATGAGAAAGAAAGTGACATATACCTGTTAATGTAATTTACATTATGTAAAGAATCTATATAAAGGTGTTTAATAGGAGACAGCTCATTGGCTTATTTATTCCATTTCTAACTTCAGTAAAATCACCCATTACTTTAGACCTGTTACAGATTTTGCCCTTGAAAACAAAGAAGTAGAAGCTTAGGAAACACCATTTGCTTAAAGGTTAAACGGTTTTTTGTGCGTAGGATTCTGAAATTGCTCCAGTTCCAAGCATTATTAATTGACTATCCAATTTTATAAATCTATTGTGGTATTCCTTAGGTAAATGCATTATCTTCAGCAAAATAGATTTATAGGAAAAACTGTGGCATTCTCTATTTTGGGGATAGCAGAGAAGATAATAGTTTAATGTTAGTTAACTTAATAGAGCTACTCCATATTTATGACATTGGATTACATATGCATGTTCAATGTTCCCGAGCTGGCTCTTGATCGATATAGTGGAAGTGCTGATGAATAGAACATTAGAATACTATTTAATGCGACCAAGTTCAGGGGTGGATTCTGGATTTTCCTACTGCTGGTTCGCTCAGGGATGCGCCGTGCGGGCACGCGCATGTTGTGCACCACACGGGTGGGTCGCGGGTGCGTGGGCGTATGCACAGTACACAAAAAAAAGCTGTGCATGCGCAGAAGCAAAAAACAAGATGGTGCCACCTATGGCGCCGCCGAGAGAACTGGCTCGGGGGCATGGCAGGCCTGGGTCACTGCCGGTTCCAGTGACCCAGGCTGCCAAGTTACTACCGATTCTATAGAACCGGTCCAAACCAGTAGGAACCCACCTCTGGACAAGTTTAATCATATGTTCAAAAACTAGCTTTGATTTGTACGGAGCGTGTATTTCTTCATTCTTCATTCTTTTTGCTTCTGCTTTTAATCCCTTGCTTGTGTTAAAGGGCAAAAATAAAATTAAGGGAAAAGAAGAGATGCGTTTGATATTCTGCCCTGGTGACCTGTTATGATTGTACAGAAATCTGGATCCAAAGCGCTAAAATCACATGTGGGCACAGAGATAGTATCTGTGTCACACTTTAAACCAAACATCTTTTCCCAGGGTCATGGACCGTTTGCTATATTCAAAGAGGCTGTTTCCATGTGGCTCCAGGGCAACTTAAAAAAAATTCCTCTACTGAGGTGTCTATAAAGATATTCATCGTAAATGTAGATTTACTTCTTTGACAAAATACAATTGGCTGGTACACTTTCTTACCTTTTATTTGACGACTGCCATGAAATCACTTTGAAGGTTGCTAAATTTATTTTGAGTGGATGTGACAGTTCAAAGTATTGGTGAGAAGGATCATGAATATGTATTATTAAATACATATATTGTTTGAAGGTTGCTCATATGCTCGGCATTCATTTATGTTTTGCACATATATGGAGATTTATAGAAAGTGACCAATAATTTTGATTTGATTTTCATGCAAAAGAAAACTATAAAAATATTTCCTAGGAGGTGTAAAATGAGAGCATATATATGGTAACATGTTTATTTGGATAAGAGGCAATAATATAGTCTACTCTGATACAAGGGTACAGAAAGCATTTGAGAGTCAGTGTAGTTATTGTTCATTAGAGTCTTATGTGCTGGAGAAAATCTTAGAGATAGCTTTTTCTGAGAAGGCATAATGTTATCTTTTCAGAATGGCCAAAACCAGCATTTACTTCCACTTTTCAGCAAAATTGGCCAATAGTGAACAATTAGTTTGCTTAATGAGTGTGGTGTTCAGTTAATGTCTACTGTAAAAAAAATGCATAAAATCAGATTGGTCATGTGGATATTCTGCTTTACAATCATCACGATTTACGATGATTGGGTAAGCTCCATCCTATAACTGAGCATCCTTGCGTCCTGATGATGCTGTACCTCTTCTCTTCCCCACAGTTGAGAAGCCCTTCAGCCTAACTCAAATCAGCTCAGCCATGACTTGATTTTTTTATTTTATTTTATTTTTTTGCAGAATTGAGACAATTACAGCTTTTTCCCTTGACTTGCCAGGTTTCTAAGCGGGAGGGCATTTTTTGATGAAATGAGCCTTCAATCCTGCACAGCCAAAGACTTTTCTGACTTATATTATTATTATTTATTAAATTTGTATGCCGCCCAACTCCCAAGGGACTCTTGGGAGTCCCTTACCATTATGATGGTAAGTCGAGGACTACCTATATATTATAGCAGGATTTCCCTTCTGATTTGCATCTGCAGTATTAGAAATACATAACCATAATATCTGCCTCTGCAAGTGGGATCCAAATAGAAACCATGATTGGTTTCCCCATTATTATTTGTTTTGACACTAGAGGTATTAACTAGAAAGATAAGACAAAATGAGGAGATAAAAAGTATGAGAATTAAGAAAGAAGAATATAAATTACAGGCATTTGCAGATGACTTGGTGTTTATTTTAGAGGAGCCATTAGAAACAGGGCCAAAATTAATGGAACAAATAGAAGAGTATGGAGAAGTGGCAGGGTTGAACATTAACAAAGATAAAACGAAAATATTGATGAAAAATATTACGGAGAAACAGAAAAGGGAGCTTATGGAAAAAATAGATATAGAGATTACTAAAAAGGTAAGATACTTAGGAGTTCATTTAACAGCAAGATGTATAACGATTAAGGAAGATAATTATTATAAATTGAGAAGACAAGTTGAAACAGATCTGGAGAGATGGAAGAATTTACAATTATCATTAATGGGTAGAATAGCTATAATTAAGATGAATATATTACCGAGATTGTTGTTTTTATTTCAAATGATACTGATAAAATTAGAGAAAAAATATTTTCAAAATTTTAATAAAATAATAATGAAATTTATATGGCAAGGTAAAAAAGCGAGAATTAATATAAAAATGCTTCAAGATGCAAGACTCAGAGGAGGATTTGGACTTCCAAACTGGGAATTATATTATCAAGCAGCAGCACTATCATGGATAAAAGAATGGATTGTACTAAGAAACACGAGGTTATTGACATTAGAGTAGCATGATTTACAACTGGGCTGGCATGCCTTTTTATGGTACGGGAAGAATAAAATACATTTATTTCCAAAGACACTATGTAAGAAATGCACTATTACTAGTATGGGAGAAAATTAGAGAGAAACATTATGTGAAAATACCAATATGGCTTTCGACAATGGAAGCATTAATATACCCGAATAGGATCAATAAAGGAAATATTATTAGATATAAAGATATTTTATCAGAGAAGGGGGAGTTGAAAGGGAAACAAGAATTAGAAGAACAAGGGATTGATATGGCTTGGTATACACAATTGCAAATACAAGCAAGATATGAAAAAGATGCTAAATTATATGGTTTTTATTTGGAAATGACAGAATTGGATGAAATACTCACAGGAACAGAAGATCGAATGATTAAAAAATTGTATAGTTATTTACTTACCATTAAACTAGAAGAAGAGCAAGTAAAAGAAACAATGATAGCATGGGCAAAAAACTTTGGATACACGATAGAGTTAGATAAATGGCAGCAATTATGGGAAAGAAATTATAAATTAACAATGGCAACAGCATATAAAGAGAATTTGTATAAAATGTTTTATAGGTGGCACATGTCACCAGAAAGACTGGCAAAAATGTTTAAAGATAAATCTATTAAATGTTGGAAATGCCACCAGACACCGGGATCGTATTATCATATGTGGTGGACATGTGCAGAAGTGAAAAACTATTGGGCACAAATTCAAATGTGGTTAGAAAAGATGATACAGCAACATATTGATTTAAAACCAGAACTGTTTTTGTTGGGTATTTTGTCAGAGAAATATAGTAAAGAAAATACTTAATTATTCATGTAATAACTGCAGCTAGAATTGTATTCGCGCAAAATTGGAAAGCGGGGAAAATCCCTACAAAGGGAGAGATAATTAAGAAAATATTAGAATGTGCAGAAATGAATAGACTAACAATGGCAATTAAGGAAAAGAAGAATCGGAGTATTATAATATATGGGAGTGTTTTTATCATTGGATAGAGAATGAATATAGATAAAAAGAGATATGAAACTAAATAAAGCGAGAAGGAAAATGTTTTGATAGAAGATAAGTTAAATTGAAATGTAAAAGTAGAGTTGTAAATATCATTAGCAAAATGATGGTAAATGTAAAAGATGTTGACACAAAATTTTGTACCCAGACGACACACTGACTGATGGATGATGTAATGTTTGTTGGAAAAAAATAAAAACTTTATTGAAAAAAACAAACAAATAGAAACCATGATTGGTAACACCGCCCATTCTGATTAATTGTGGTATTAAACCAGAGTAAAACAATTTAAAGAAAAGAAATAGGTTGACTCTGTACATCTTGCCTAATGTTATGTCATTGTTCTTCACCTAGTATACCCTTTTTCTCAAGAGCCTGCAGTCTTTCCCATTTCAATCACTCTCGTTAAATGATAAATACAAGATACATTAACTCACTGAAATCTTCTTGATTATGGGTTTCTGCCTAATTACATATCTGTGGTGAAAGGGGATATTGTATACTTTTCCACGTGCTTTAATCTTTAATTAAGTAAAGCCTCTCTTGACTCAGGCTGGATTCCAAGTGACTACATGGAATCATGTTGCTTTCTTACTAGTAATGTGGAAATGGAAAGGCTCTGCCATAGCCATTTTCCAGATTTTTTAAAAAAATTCCTCATTGTGGTCTACAACCAGGGGATCTCCTAGTGGCCTCCTTTTTAAGTCTGACCTTCCTGACTTGAGAAATCAGGATTATTTTATGCCCATGACTAACTGACACATTATCTTTATTCCATAATCCAGGTACTTCAACAGCCCAGCCATAAGCATCATCAAGAAATTATCTTGCTAAATGGAAATTATACATGAAATTAAAATTCATTTGAATTTGTGACTCTATTTTAAGTTTGCCAAAATAATTACATTCATTTGAAAATTAAAATCACTATGGCTTGCTTTTCAGTATTTCACTGCAAAAAAATTTTGTGAAGATATTATTGCATTGACAAAGTGAATTTGCTTAAATTCTCATTTGCTGAAGTGGGGTTATTCTCATTTCAATTATCAATTGTCAGTATTGCTACTGCCTCTGCTTTGTTCTGCTCCAAGGTCCAGTAATCTGTCTAGAAACCTAGAAACAATGGATGCCACAAACTTAGAGATAGAAATTGATGTGATGTGCATTGTTTGCTACAGTAAAAAAAGCATCTTCAAGAGTGGCAATAAAAAGTACTTTGCAATCACCATTTAAGCATTCAATTTGCATGTCAGGAAGCAAACAAACCAAACCAGACTTTGAAAGCATTTGATGTGAATAATCATAAAGCTTCAGCTCCTTTCAGGGAAAGCAGCATGCCTACTCACTCTGCTTTATTCTATTTATTCTGTTAATTTCTGGAATTTGTAGTTTATTAGTATGTACTTTAAAAAAAGTTGTACACCAGGAGAAAAAATAACTTCAGTTTTATTTGTAGCTTAGCTACTAACTTTATTGCTACCCAAAAATGATTTTAACGTGAAGTAAGTATAGTTAGTTTAAGTTTCAGGTAGTCCTTCCAACTCCTTCCGTAACTGTTCAAATTTATGATGACATTGAACAAGTCAACCAGTCAGCCAAACCTCAAAGTCCAACCCCAGAATCCCTGCAATCACTGGGTGGTTGGCAACTAGCTTGGACTTGTGGTGGTTGCAGTGTCTCACAGTCACCATTTGCAACCTTACCTGCTAGCTTCCCACAATAGCTGTTGCTAAGCGATGTAATCACGTGACATGGAGCTTTATGACCACTTAACTTAGCAATGAAAATTCCAGGTCCAAATACTGTTGTTAACTGAGGACTACCTATATTGGAAGAGACCCCACAAAAAAAAAGAAATTGAATGAAACAATGTTGAACTGCTGTATAATTGAATAGGTTACACTATCTTCATTTACCTAAATTAAAGGAAAACCTCAGTTCTTCATTCCACCAGAAAATGAATTGTGAAGTAATTACTTTCGTACACTCTGCCAAGTTAACCCCAGCTCCATTGAAAAGGAGAACATTTTGTTTCCAGAACACATTTTGTTCTGTTGATGGGTTTACAGGATACCATCTTTAAAAACAATCATTTCAGGCAAGAAAACCAACATCCATTAAGCATTTCATATCATGACTGTAGACTCTGTCCATTCACACGCTCTCCTTTGTTTCTTCGTAGGAAGGCTTTTTTCTTCTTGTTGTTCCCTTCTGCAATTACTTAGAAGGAAAATTGGTTAGTGATTCTCCTTTAAATGTCTCTACTATGCTAATCCCTTTTTAGCTCACCTTTGGAGTCACCCACTGATCCTTCTCACAACTCTGTATCAGTTTTATGTATATCGTCTGCACCTTTAGCTTTACATTCAGATGCTGTGAACTCAAGACAACATTGTTTTTGTTTTGGGATTCCTGTGTACTTTTGCTGACTTAAGAATTTTATAATTAAAACAAATAAGTGTATCCGAATTTCAGAAGTAGCAGGAAACACTCTCTTCTTCAGAACAAGAAATGGTGATTTTCAACCTCTTTCCCTTATAAAGGAGACTCATGTGTGAATATGTGAACCTGGGTCTCATTGTGGCTCATTTCCACAGTGCTAAATCTCACACACAGGATCACAATGTTTTTACAGTTAAGTAATACTGTAATTGAGTCTGCTACATTAATGGTTACAAATTTGTAGTTGACACATATTAATTCATATACTATCTAGCAGAAGAAGCAGGGGTGGGTTCCAAAAATTTCCACTACCACTCTGTGGGCATGGCTTAGGGTTACGCACGCGCGCGCTTCCCCGGTGCAATTCTGTGTCCACGCATGCTCAGTCACTATAATCTGCCCGAAACACAGCTGAGGAGCTGATCAGCTGTGCTTCGGGCGAAGAATAAAGGACAGCATTAACCCGGGGGCGGGTGGGAGGGCCCTTTCCAAAGCAGCAGCAGAGCACAAACAGCCCAAAACGTAAAAAAGCCGCCAAAAATTCATGGGAAAAAATGGCGGCGCCCATGGACCGGCACTGACCAAGGCGGGTCCACGACGCCATCATGACATCACCAGCGCCTCGCTACCGGTTCGGGCGACCCAGTACAAACCGGGAGGAACCCACCCCTGAGAAGAAGGGATACATAATTTTGTACTACATGCACTGTGTATTAACATAAAATGAGATTGAGTTAATCTTAATATTGTGGCATTTTTGCTTTAAAATTATATTCAAAATTCTTAAAACGAACTTTCCAGGCATGTTCATTAACTGGTTTTTAAATACAAGGCATGATTAATTTCTTTCATTTTTGATGACTTGTATAGTACAGAATTTCAGTGTATCATTTAAGACTGATGAGTGTAGGAATGTCAGACAACTCAGGTTGCATAGTGAGAAAATTTTGCTGTACTTTGATTCTATACAATCCAGTGCAAAGGTTTTCTGGAACCGGTGTTACCTCTGCTAGATTATGTAGCTGACATGGGTAGGATAAACTGAACAGAACTTAAAGATGACCCAGGGGGAAAAAATCCTGAGAAATTCCCACACTTCCCATTGACTCTGTATTCCCCTGTGAATTTGTGAAGAGCTTTATATGTCAGGCTGATATTTTAAAAAATGATATAAATACAGAGAACAATAATGAATAGATTCTTAGATCTATATTTTTGTCCTGAATGTGCTAAATTACATGTTTGCACTAAAGACATATGCAAACAGTCTGGTAATCTATTTCTCTGAGATTGTAGAAACATAGAATTTTAAAACTGTCCTAGTGATTTCAGAGTAAATAAAGAAAATATTGTTTAAATGGTTGTGGTTGGAAATAAGCATTATGATGTAAAAAAAAATATTTTTGCTGAGAAATGACATGAGAGAGGAAACTTAGAATGATTCTTAGTCACTACTGAACCTGAAAAAATGATACTGATGAATACTATTGATTTCTGTCAAAATGTGGCATACAAAATTCTTTTTTGTATGAGGTGACACATTAGGAAAAAAAGAATTTCTGCCCTTGGTTTGCCTTTGAGGAAATGTCTTCACTTTGTCAGCGTCCTTTACTGTTGTGAGAAAGGCCATGAAGGAGAAGGGAGGAATAAAATCTATAAAGTGCCTTTTTTAGGCTGGGTTTGTGGATTTATTCTCACATTGGGGATTATTTTGTAGTAGAATTTTTGTTACCACGAAAAGATTTCTGTACTATACGAATAAAAAAAATGGACAAGGGACTTCCGGTATTCAACCTGCAGAGCAAAACAAGACAACTTTATCCAGCCAAAAAAAAAAAGAAGAAGAAGAAGGAAAGAGAGTTAGAAAAAATCTTGCCTCAAAATGTAACAAAGAAAACTGCCTTGGTTATAGCAGCTGTTGACCAACAATCTGAAAGCCTTGGTTTAAAGCAGGGATGTCTGACCTTGGAAACTTTAAGACTTGTGGACTTCAATTCCCATGCTACCGGTAGCTAAGGAATTCTGGTAGTTGAAGTCCACAGGTCTTAAAATGGCCAAGGTTTGACATCTCTGCTTTAAAGTCTTGGGTTCCATTGATGGCTAGAAATCTTTGGCAGTGTTTCCCACCTCCTTGCGAATGCCTTATTTTGTGTTCCTGTTGCACAATACTACTGTGCTACTTCTGCAGCAACTATATGGTGCTGAAGTGGTACATAGACTTATGGGAACCAAGGAGAGTTTGCAAAGATAGAAAGATATCAAGTGCACAGAATAATATTGGTATAAACTCATTTTAGGTGTGTTTCCTTTCCTCCTCAGGTCTTTAATTCCATGGTCTTAGTGTTTCTTACTACTTTTCTGAGCTTGGCATAATAACATTGCTTACATGAAGGGGAATAGCATGCATGTAGCCATATAAAGTTATTCATCTTTAAATTTCTGCCACATGCAGTTTAGAACTGTTCATAGAAAACATATCTTCACATCAGGGGTGGGTTCCGGATTCAGGTACTGCCGGTTCGCTCAGGGATGCGCTGCGCACCCCGCACGCATGCGCAGTACTTTAAAAAAGCTTCTGCGCATGCTCAGAAGCAAAAACCAAGATGGCGGCACCTATGGCGCCGCCAAGAGAAACAGTTCGGGAGCATGGCAGGCCTGGGTCGCTGCCGGTTCCAGCGACCCAGGCTGCCACGTTACTAACGGTTCTATAGAACCAGTCCGAACCGGTAGGAACCCACCTCTGCTTCACATTGATCTTGTTCTTAAAAAAAAGACTTCTCACATGCTGACAAGTTTTCATGCAATAATTATTGGTACATAATCCAAGGTCTGCATTTTTCATTTATTGTTGAACTTTTTTTGTAAAGCTTTCTTGACTTTTAAAAACATTTTGTGTACCTTTTTTTTACTTTCTTTGTGTATATAGAAATTATGGAGCGCTTTATAATGCACCATGTGAAGTTTTAAGGAGTAAAACAGCCTATTTGGTATATGTAATCTGTCTATAACTAATCAGGCCATAAAGTACTTCTTATTCTAAGTGGAGTGAAGAGAGAAAAAATTGATCTAATGAATCATTACTTCAGATATAAACAAAATAAATCTTATGATAGGTTTCCTGAGATGACACTAAATAAGGGCACCTGGGGATCAGGTAGATTTCTATAGCAACCAGCAGATAGCCTGGCTGCTGGATTAAGTTAGAAACACCAGGTGAGGCTAGAATATATGGCCAGATGAAAAAGAAATACCTCCTGTTTAAGAGATTATTCTAGTAAAAGTCATTCAACTATTTATCAAATCACTACATCTACCTATAAAATTTAGTTGGTTGAGACTTCTCTTATATATCACTAATTTTCCACATAATTTTCAGGGCTTCAGTGAAGATTAAGTGAAGATAAACTTCCTCAAAAATTATGAGCTACATTTAATATTTTCCCCACTATATCTTTCTTATTATAGCTCAAATATACTCAAATTTGAACTATTAAGGTCTTAATCAGTACATTTCATCAAAGGAAAATATGACCATTGAGAGAGAAAAGACAGTTTTATTTTATATCAAACAAAATATGGAGTCATACAAATAGGCAACATAGAATATTTGAAATACCGTAAAAGATGAAGAGATCTAAGGGAATTCCTTAATATCAGTTATTTTCTGATTCTTACACTAATGGAAAAAGTGAGATAGATGTTTCATGGCAATTTTATTTCTTAGAAATTATATTACTTAATTTTTATCCAGGAGCAGTATGCTGACTATTCTTCAAGGATTATTGAAATGATGAATGAACCATCAGGATATTTATTTATAGTTTTACTGCATGTGGCTTTTGTATTTGACCATAGCAATCCTTTTTATTTCTTAAAATAATATTTTTAAAATCTGTCTTCTTAAAATAAACTCTGCAAAACTGCAACTGATTTAACAACATATGGGTGAATCATTTAAATCATTTTTTTTCTGCTTTCCTAGCCGTGGGAATTAAAAACTGTTTTTTTTTTACCATAACTTCCCTACTGTCCTACATATTAAATATGTATAAAGCAACCATTTCCAAATTGGCACCATGTGGCTCTACTGGAATTTTACTCCCCAAACTCTCAACCTTTGACCAGCAGCTTCACTGCTCAATTAGATCTCTGAAGGTAACACAAACGCAGCCTATGAAGTGAATAACCCTCTTCTCCTCCTGCTCTGGCTTCATAGCAGCTGGTACTCAAGAGCACACTTTCTAGATATTATGCAGTAAGAATCCACAGTACATATGTTGTAATTAGCATCAGAATCTTTTTATTGAAAGTAGGTCTATATTTTTTGTCAGATAAAAAATCCAAAGTTGAGTACATTATAATTAAAGAAGGGATGAAGTATATATGCATTGGAAGCAGAATATGTACGTTGAGGTATGGCTTATCATTTGTTGGTTCAGCGAGTGCTTTTTTAAATTTATGTCTGTCATTAATGCCGCACCAAATATGATTTAATCTCTGCAAAACCATGCAGCTTGATGGAATACATTCTCTCAAAGCAAGTTTTCAGAATAGAACTCACTCTTCCAACATCACTGGATGTGTTTTTGATTGGCTGACAAAAAAGGGCCATCTACTTTTAGTTCTAGAATGCTATGATAGTGAAGACTAGAAAAATTGTTATTAGATTTTTTAAATAAATATCTATATCTATATCTATATCTATATCTATATCTATATCTATATATATATATATATGTTATATTTTTTTACATAAATAAATAAATATACTGTATATGTACAGTAACTCAAGATGGCAAAGAATACCTTATTCTTCTGGTTCCTATTTTCCTTACAACACCAACTTTGTGAGGTGGGTTGGGCTAAGAGAGAGGGACTGGCCCAAAGTCACTCAGCTGGTATTCCTGCTTTCTTAGTTATCCTTCCAGGTGTTCTTTTTCATTAAAGCTTTGAGATAACCTTTTTATCTGCTGAAATTTAATAGTCAAGGCAAGTAGCAAAAACAAAATCATAATAATGAAAAGTTAATTCTTATAGAAATGATACTTCTTGAACTATTAATTTGAAATTTAGAGTGTGTGATCTTGTTGGTAAGACCTATCTCAGGTTTCATAACATTGCAGCCATTAGTACCACATATACTGAGCTCCCAAGAGATATGAAATGTATTTGTTGTGCCTGGACATATTGTAATATCAAAAAATGTTATCAGCTCCAACTGTAATTAATGTCAAAATTAAAAACTGTCTGTTGTAGGGGAATCTTTTTCTGATTGAAAAAGATTTGGATTCTAAATTGACTTTGAACTCCATAGTTCCTATTCATATAAAATTTTGGCTTTCCACCGCAAGAAACATTTGCATACAATCATGCTATGCGTGTGTAGACAACACTTCAGTGATAGCTCCAACGTGATATAAAATGGGATGGGTTCGTTTTCTACTCTTTGGATGCTAAATTTAATGTAAGAATATATCTTTTAAACTTAATGGTTGTCTTGCAAGAAAGTAGATCTGGTGCATTGAACTGAGATAAAACAAAACATCACTTTGCTTACACCAATCTCTTGTTATAATGCTCCTCAATTGTATCAATTTTTCTCTCCTAAGTAGGAAAACCCTTAATTCCAAGCAAGTCCTGCAAAATTCAGTGCCTATCTGGGATATTTTGCGTACTTTCTGTACATATTTGGGAGCACACTGAGGCAAACCAGAAAGGTGTGTAAGAGTAAAAGAATATGCTGCATATGCTTGACTTTCCAAGAAAATTGTAGAAATATTTCGGAGACAGGCACATCTGTCATTTACTGTGTTGTTTATGTTGGCTATACAGATCAAAATAGGCTTGCATGGTACAGTGAAATGATATAACAGATTTTGTGGCAATCTTTATTAAATTTGGTGAATTTAACTAAAACAGCTGGAAATTCCTTCAAAAATACCTATGTATTACTATGTTCTCACTCTTAATTTTCTGAGCACTATGAAACCAGTTAATGCTAATTTTTATTCTGACTTTCTTATATTTCACCAATAAAGACTAAACTTTACTCATAAATTTGGTGAAAGTTCACTAATTTTTATGTAAGTGACTGGATCCAAAAATGTGTTCCCATGTACATTTATTGAATGAAGAAAATTAATGTTACTTTTTCATTCCTGCGTGAGTTCTCATGCTTTCACAGTGCAAAAAATCACCTCCAATATCAGTTGCTTTCCTTAAGCAGAAATATGCTCATGGGAACAATTTATTGTTTCCTAGTATGCTGTATACCTAGATCAGGGGTCTCAAACTAGCAGCCCGCGGTCCGAATGCGTCACGTGCAGGCCACTGCCACCCCAGCTCCGTGAAGGGGAAAAAGTCGTGAAATGTCACATGACAGCAACGTGACAACAAGTCGCGAGTTTGACACCCGTGACCTAGACAGAGGTAAAATATTATAAATGCTTTGAATAAGTATTTCAAAGAAAAACTGAAAAATTACCAGATAGAGTTTAATAATTAGTTTAATCCAGATAGTTTATTTTGCAAAAGATCTGTCTGACTTGATATCCTGTCAACCCTGGAGGCATCTTTGAACGTCTAAGGAGATCAATGAGACTGGTTTGATTTGGAAATATTATTTCCATACATGCCATAGTATATTCTGATCCATATTATTTCTATACAAGTGGACTTCTTCCATTTACCTCTGTAATGGGATGTGCATATACCTTACGTTGTTTATATACTTGACTGTCTACCCATGCGGAATTGCTAGTTCATGCTGAAAATATTTGTCAAAGAAGAAAGAGACAGAATCAAGTATAAAAAAAAAGGAAAAAGAAATCCAGATGCTATAGAGAAAAACATATCTGTAGGTGTTTCAGATACAAATCCTTTCTCAAGGATTCTTCTTTCTTCCGTTCTCCTCATGTAACCTGCGTCAGCCTCAAAGCATTTTCTTGAGATCATTTACACATAAAGAATTGCTTGTTCAAGATGATCATGCAGAAAATATTTTCCCCCAGACTACAATGAACTTCTGTCTTTTTAAGTGGGATGTGACTGGTCTTTATTTATTTATTTCATTCATTACATTTATTTATATACAACATTTCTCCCAAGATTCTGGGCAACCATCACAATTCAGAGGTCATCTTGCATCACAGGAAGTAAGAAATAGAGCCTTTACTATAAATAGCCTAACTTTTTACCCTACTGCTACTATAGGCAAAACATATCTTCAGATATGTTACAGATACAAATGGAGATAGAAAATATTTTAGATTTATTTAGCCAGATTTCCCAGCGGCAGGACACAAATCTTAAAAGTTGGAATTAAAAATAAAAAGCTGCTGATACTGTTAATTAGATTGTCAAAAGAATAGCAAATTCAGTTTCAGTTTAAATAAAAATGTATTCAATGACTGCGAGTTTAGAAAGCTTTATGTTTTGATTCAGACTTTCTGAATTACAACATACACTGCACTAAGATACTTTGATTTTTCAGCCTGTTAGCTGATATTTTCCTCTAGTGTTTCCATGACATAAATTGCTGATAAAATGGACTAAGCCAGGATAATTTAATTAACAAAGTAATCCACAGAACCCAAGGGATGAAGACTCCATGACCGAAGAATTTTCAAAACTAAAGGTCTGTTGGAATAATGTTAGCAGAATGGAAAATAGAGAAGTACTTTCAGGGAAGTTCTAGTAGATCCCAGGTTGATGTATTGCTTTGTTCGTGTCCAGATCACTTGTTGAAAGAATGAAAAGGGCATTAGATGTTTCTTTGCCAGTGAGTCAATTTGTGTGTGTGTGTGGGGGGGGTATTTATTTCCACTCATAAAAGTCTTTCATGAAAGAAAAAATGTTCTGCATTACTCGGTTGCTTCTACTGTGTCCTTTCAGAGCATGTGAAGTATGAAACTAAAAGAAATAGGGCTTTTTAAATGGAAGGTTAAACCATTCAAGAACATGTTTTGCACAGAGCAAATGTCAGTGGTACACACACACAATTAAATGTGCTCATTTGGTTGATTATGGAAGTATTTGACTCAGCTAGTTCCTATATTACATAATTCAAGAATTCAATTAAACATGTAGACTCTTGAATCATTTTTAAATATATAAAAAAAAACACCAGGAAGAGATTGAAAATTATGCACACTAAAATATTTAATATTTAAAATATTTAATATTTTGTTGTTGTCCATTACATGCTTATACAGTATCTCAAGTTAAACTCATTTGTGAGTGCAGTTTTGGCCCTTTTGTTGTTGTTTCTCTGAATGGAAACTCCAGTCACGAGATCCTAGCAAGCCACTTTAGGGTGTATAAAAGAGTGCCAACAACAATATGTCTGAATGCGAGCAGATATATGCCAGAAAGCTGTCACGATGCTTCATAGAAGACAAGCAACACTGGCTCTCTTTTAAAAGATGGTTTACCAGACCTATAGTGAGATATTTCAAACATATTGGAATAGCCCTACATAATATATTTCCCAGTGGTAGCTGGCAGGCTATCAAAAACAATGCCCTTTTATTGTTTTTAAAAAGTCACAGAAATATTCCTTTACGTGATGCAAAGATTTTTCCATTACTAACTATTTAAGTATTAAAATAAAAATAGCTTGAATGGTGAACTGATAAGCTGATTTTACTCTATGAGGTAAACAGTTCCTAATATATCCCTAAAAATATTAATATCATTTTTTTCTCCTTGAATCAAACATATAAACAAATACCGAATGTTCTTCAGAAAAAGAGTTTATGCTAGTCAGACTTTTCTGACGCTCTCTGTAAATGTGTGAGTCTACTAAATGCATCTCCTAACTGCAGGGAAAGGCAAATTGACTTGCAAGGTTGTTTTTAATTAGAGATACTAGTTTCCATAGTATAGCGTGAGCATGCTTTGGCTAAAATTGGGCTTTAGTTGCACTTTTGACATGTAAAAATATACTGATGCTGTTCTTACCATTAGCAGGGAATATTGCATATGGAACAAGGTGTAACTAAGGTTGGCAACTTAATTTATACCTTTTTGGTATTAATAAAAAGGATTATATGAAAGCTTACATTAACCAAAGGCATGATTAAAGGATGATAAATGTCAATGTATCTGGTGATGACCATGGCATGTGGAAAATTGAAATTTGTAATGTAAGAGGAGTAAATGGTAAATGGCATGAATGAGCAAACGGAATGAAAGGAGGAAACGGAATGAAAGAGTCCTTTGGGACTTGGGCGGCATACAAATATAATAAATAATAATAAATAATAATAATAAATAATAATAAATAATAAATATATTTTTGCTAAGCTAAAAAAGGGGAAGGATGTAACAGATTTAAATGGAAGTTGCCTGATCTTGTCAAGTAGAATTGGATAAATATATGCTGGGAAGTTAAAATGTAGATTTAATTATGAATGAAAAACTAAAATGTATGTCAAACATATACAGTACACAGTATGTATGTCCATATCAAGATTGTTAATCCTAATCCTAACCCTAACTAGAAACCCATAGGTTCTGACAAATGCATGTTAGGCTCCAGTTAAAGTGGATAATATATGAATCAAGGGTGAGTTGTAGCAAAATTTGTGCAACATTCTAAATTATTCTACCCGGCCGGTGGGGGGGGGGGATATCCTGTTAGATGACATGAGCATAGTGAGAAGTGAGAGCAAAACGAAAGAGTAAAGAAAAAAATGATTGGGAAATTGTGGAGATCCAAAAATGAATTAGAATCATGATTGTTTGGTGAGTCTATGTTTAGAAAAAAACATGATCGTGTAGTTTAAGTTTATTCTTCTGTAGAAAATTAATTGATTTTTTAAAAAAGCATGATTTATTTCACAGTTTATGATATATGTTTGTCCAACATATATCATAATGTTCATGAAGATTACAAGAGATTCTGACTGTGTGGGATATCATTTGTTAGTGTCAGAAGTGGATCTTGGAATAGAATGGGCATGGAAGGAAGGGGAGAAATTAAGTAAAAGAAAAATGATGGTAAAAATAGAACTTCAAGCAAAGGTAAAACTAGTTTTGGAGCAGGTATTCCAAAATAGATTAACCTTCCAACCGAGTAAATATAAAATGGATATAAGAAAAGAGTATTTGGAAGCTGCTTGAAATAGAATGAAAATAAATTTTTTACAGGATCCAATGGATCCTTTTGTTGTGGGAACTATAGAAAAAGGGCACCTCGATGGAATGGCAACTGGAAAAGGCTTAAGATGAAAAAATATGGATATAGGAGAATGACTGGTGCAAAACAAATGAATAAATATCTTGTATAATGTATAGATAGAGAAAAAGGGTAGTCAAGGAGAGCAAGGGAAAATTAATTAAATACAAAATAAATTTGATGGAATTTTTTTATGGAAGTATATGAATTGGGCTAAACAGAGAACCTCAAAGAGACCAAATAAAATGGTGGAATAATTTCATATCAAGGAATGCAGGAAATAGTATTTTATAGTTTTATATGAGAATGATAAGAATTGTGTTGATGAAGGCAATTCAGACAAATACTATTAAATGTTAGTGGATGAAAAGCAAATAATGAAAGTTGTGAGAAAAATGTTGAAAAATGTTAACACTGCAGGTATAATAGTATAACTAGAAAAATATTAAAATAGAGGTGTAATTGATTGTGTAGCTTATTATATGTGTGAAGACTACACCTGTGCCTGGCTGGAAGAAGGCTGCAGCAAAAGTGGTTGGTTAGTTAACTCTGCCTGGGAAGGTGTTTGGCAGAATTCTAAATAAAAGTACAGAAGGGGTGATAATAAGAACAAGTTGGAGTGTATGCCTGCAGAACAGATTTTTGTGCTTCAGCAGTCCATTGAAAAATTTATTAATATAAGAATAAGAGGCTTGAATTATGGAATATTCTGTATTAATATGGAGTTAAAAATTAATAGCTGAATAAGGTAAGTGCAGTCTAAGCATTTTAGTCTTATTTCAGTCTCAATATTGAACCATTCACTAAGTATATCTTTTATTCCCTTGTGTTTAATTACTATTATGTACTACTTTTTCCCCACTATGCATAATGTTGCTTACCCCAAAAAGAATTAGCATGATAGTATGTATGCGTCCCTTAGCGATGGCAATTCAACTCCCAATTGCCATCATAAGCCAAGAAGTACCTGTAATTACAATTATTCCTGTGATGGATATTTTGATAAATACAGATAATCATTGGGCAGTAGAGTATTATTTTGGGCTTTGCTTCAAAAAGGGATTCTATTAAGATTTCTTAGAGTAGATTTTGTGTGGACTGCTCTTGTTTTGCAGTATTTTATTAGTTTTCTTTCCCCTGGTTTTTGTGCTAAATGTCATTTTTTCTATTGTTCCCATCACTACAGGTTCAAATATACATTATATGGAAGTTATGCTCCCTGACATCAGAAGATAGAGCAGTGTATGGAAAGAATAGGATTCTGACTCTTGAAGTGAGTAATGTAGGCAGAATGGAGTGAGGGGTGTGATATGCCCAACTTTCAATTGCAATTTAATCAGATTGTGTTAACAATTATTTATTAATGTATCAGCAGAGGAATTGAGGGGTCAAGTATCTGGGAGCCTAGAATTAAATTTCAGATTCATCCATTCCTCCTCATCAATAATCATATGTATCATTTTATGTTCAAATAAGTTTCTAAAGACTTTAGAGGTCTCTCAATTTATGGGATTTAAGTGATGCGACTACATTAGTATACAGGAGCATTTTAACATCTCAGCAGATATTATATCATAACATTCCAGACTCTTATTTTTTTCCTAGCTGTATAAATGATCAAATCTGCTTCAAGTTGTTTCATGTAAAAAAAACTACCTGAGTTCTTTCTCTCTCTGTTGTAAATGATGTTCAACAAATAGCAACAAAGAAATACTATTAGATCACAGTGATTTATTGTAAATAGCAAGTTGCTAGAAATATAGCTTGGTAATTGGCTTTTCAAAAAAGATTAAAAAAAGAACAAGCACTTGCAAATAGAACTTCATGTGCCTTTGGCCACATCTCTGAAGAGACACAGTTGTAGAAAGATAGATTTTAATACAAGAAAAAATGTCCATTGTCACTATTAGAAATAGGCTTAATCCCTCAACAGAAATATAAAAATAACAGAAAAGCGCCAGCAGGATCCATCCTACCAAATTGAAGGGAAATAAAACTTGTAAAATAAGAAATACATATTTTAAGAAAATGCTTTAAAGTAACAGATACATTTTATGTAATTGAAGTTTTAAGATTTTATATTCAAACTTTATTCTTTGAATAATAATACCACAATTATTGGTTTAAATAACTGATTGTTTAATTCAATTATTTCCTTAGTCTGGCATAACTGGTTGCTATAATAATTAAAAGGTATCTGTTTGATATTCAAGGCAATTCAAGGCCATTGGCATTTCTGCCTTCCAGTACTTCAGAAAATAGTTCAAAACTAACCCTTGTTCTTCTTCATTTTTTTCTTACTTTGAAATGCAAAAGATGTTGGTTAGGAGGTAGATTTACTTGGCAGAAGTAATACATACAGAGAGAAATATTGTATGATTTATAATAAGGACAGTAATAATATTTGTGAGAACATGTTCTTGATGCTACTGCTTGAATGAAATAAAGATAAGATTAGAAAATAACATAATGACAGGAAAACCTGAAGTGTGGCTAAGAGGTTGTGATGTGTTCCCCTCCATTGTGAAGATGCAATGAATCAGGTGAGCTGCATGGTTAGAGACTGAAGAGAAGAACTGAAGTGAGGTAAATGAAGTCCTAAGAATATCACTCTAACCATTAGGTGGCATAATATGTACAGACATGCAAAGTAAGCCTTTCAGACAAGGGAGATGGATAACAATGAAGATTTGCCTCTAACAATTATCTCTATTTTTTCCTCCTTGGGCCAATGGTAACACTAGTAATAGTTCTGCTTTAGCAGAAAATTCACAGAATTGGGAAAGGCTAACATCTCTTCCTTTTATCTCTGCCAGTGGCTAAAGTTACTCAGAAACAAAATATGGACAGCCAGACTGAAATTTTCCCCTCCCTTGCCAGTCTTTTTTGCTTACCCCACAGATAAACTTACTTGAACCTTCTGAAGTCAGACCATCCCCCTTCACACACTGGTTTTGAGCAGTCTTTTCAGGGTCTTGAATTGTACTGAATTGTAGCATGGCCTCAAGGAGTTTGTTGGACCTAACAGTAACTGAACTAAACCACTCCAGTATGTTACCTCCTTAGACAATGAGAAAGCACAACTTTCCTGTGTTCCTGAAGTAGCAGATTCACAACCTAGAACAGCCAGTTAGTTTCACTTGAGTGGCGGACTCAAGAAGCAGACAGAGGAGTGATTTACTCTCCCTTTGAACTGGACAGAGTCCCCAGCTCCAGGAATCCATGGCTTCAGGTAGCCAAGGAGCACACTGAGCAAATCGAACCATTCTTTTCCTTCCTTCTCTTTCAATTGTTGGAGGATCCATCTACCTTCAAAGACCGGAATCCTGTGAACATGCTGCAAAGGAAAAGGGAAACTCCTCCACCTTTCTTCAATCTAGAAATATTTTTATTTTTTAAATTTAGGTCTCCATTCCCAAGGGAAGTGGTCCCTGTTAAATAGGCATTTCTCCTTAGTATGTGCATGTATAAATGCTTTTCCCTCTTTGCTGAGGCAGGAAACCTTCAAAATTCTGGCTTTCTAGTTGCAGAAGAGTCTCTGTATTTCTTTCTCTGTCTTTTTGAATAGCTGAACAATGTATAAAGTACATCCTTTCTTTAACACACACTCCTCTCTCAGCACTATATGTTAGATTCACGTGGGAATGAAGAGTCAAGACACATGGACAGTTCAGCACCTTTATTGTCTATTAGCTGGACTGCCGGCAGGCTGCAGGGAAGCCGCTTTTAAGGGCTTCCCTGAAGTCTGCTAGCCACTGACAGCAGTTTATTTCTCCCACCGCTAGATTAGCCAATCAGTGGCGGCTATGCAAATTCGTACTCCGTACGTCAGTACGTAACACCCCTCCCCTCTTAGTTTTTGTAATGTCCAATCAGTAACCTACGTAGGTCACGTAGTCACATAAGTAAACAGGGTGCCGAATGGTCCTACTGGGCCTACGCGATTCAGTTCCTCGGGAGTCTTTGACTGGAGCGGACATGCCTGTTGCTGCTCCTTCTCCACGTTGTGGAAATATCTGGAACCGGCCTCCAGGCATGGCAGCTGAAGTCTCGGCGGCGGCGTCCTCCGGTCCCAGGTGACTTCGCTGGACTCCGGCGGCGGCAGGTAGGTGTTTGCATTCTATCTCTGGGCTTGAGAGTAGGGCTCCCTGGTGTCTCGCAGATAGGGCCTGGTTCTCACTGTGGACTTCTTGTTGAACTGCATTGTATGGTCCTCGGAGTGGAGACTCACATTGCTCCTGTCTTGCCGCCGTGGCTTCGGTTTCCAGCGAGGTCTCCGGTTGGCGGAGCTAGGATTCGCCCAACCTACTCCTGAGTTGATCAACGTGTCTTTGCCACACCCGGCCGTCATCTAGTTTAACTTTGTACGATTTGGGACCGGTAACTGCGATTACGGTGGCTTTCACCTACTTGGGATCCCCTGCAAAGTTTTGTGCGAAAACTAGTTCACCTGTAGTCAGTGTCCTGGTTGGCTTGCTGGAGTCCAGAGGTGTCTCCGGGTTATACGTGGGATTCAGCCTGTCCAGTTGGGACCTCAGTTTCTGCCCCATTAGCATTTCAGCAGGGCTCCGGTTAGTGGCAGCGCATGGGGTGATGTGTTGTGCCAACAGGAACTGGTTGATCCGTTCCTGCCAGTTTCCCGGCCCCATTCTAGTTAGAGTCTCTTTGGTCATTCTCACCATTCTCTCTGCTTTTCCATTGCTAGCCGGACAGAATGGCGATACAAGCACATGTCTTATTCCTAGGTTGGCTAGGAATGATTTCATGTGTTTGGCTGTCAGCTGTAGCCTGTTGTCCAATACAATGACATCTGGCAGGCCGTGGGTCACGAACAGCTTTTTCAACGCTTTCCCCCTCTTCATCCTGTGGCCATCCCCTTAACACCCAGTTCACAACTTTGGACAGTACTTTGTCTTTCACCATGTGTTCCGCGATGTCTTAGGGTTAGGGTTAGGGTTAGGGTTAGGGTTAGGGTTAGGGTTAGGGTTAGGGTTAGGGTTAGGGTTAGGGTTAGGGTTAGGGTTAGGGTTAGGATTAGGGTTCTTCCACGAGGTCGGGTGCTGGACAGTGGCTGAGCGCGTCTGCATGTCCGATGCTCTTCCCTGGTCTGTGTGTTAGCTGGTAGCTGTAACCGGACAGGAAGATGGACCAGCGGGTCAGCCGGATGACATATATTGTGGTGTCTGTTGGTTGCCTGCAAGTAGACCCAATAGAGGTTTGTGGTCTGTCACAAGTTCAGCCGTAAAGGTATTTGTGGAAGCGCTTGATGCCGGCCACTGCTGCAAGCGCTTCCTTGTCCAATTGGATGTAATTCCGCTCAGCTGGTGATAGTGTCTTTGAATAATAGGCGATGGGGGCTTCTGAGCCGTTGGGTAGTTTGTGGCTGAGGACCGCCCCCACTCCAAAAGGCGACGTGTCGCATATTAACAATAGGGGGAGGGTCTCACTGTACTGCATGAGGACGCTGTTAGATGAAAGCAAGTCCTTTACGGCGGTAAAAGCATTGGCCTCTCTTTGTCCCCATGTCCACATGGCCGTCTTCCCCAGGAGCCTATGGAGAAGCTCACCGACGGTCGCCTTCTGCTTTAAAAAAATGGCATAGAAGTTTAGTAAGCCCAGGAATGCTTGTAATTCTGCCTTGTTCTTGGGGGTCGGTGCCTCTTTGATGGCTTTTATTTTTGCGTCTGTGGGGTGAATACCGGACCCATCGATGGGGAATCCCAGGAACTCTACGCTGGTGACCCCAATCTTACATTTGTCCCTTCTGACTTTGAGCCCCCTTTCTTGAAATCGCCCTAGCACCTCGCGCAGTCTGACCATTAATTGCTCTTCTGAGTCCCCCGAGATGAGGACGTCATCAAAATAGGGGACCACTCCAGGGATGCTGTGTAGTAATCGTTCCATCATGCTCTGGAACAGTCCTGGGGCCACGCTGACCTCAAATTGCAGGAGGTTGCATTTAAAAGCCCCCCTGTGCGTAACTATCGTCTGGGCTTCAGCTGTGGCTGTGTCCACAGGAAGCTGCTGGTAGGCTTGGGCCATGTCGAGATTGGCGAAAATTTTTCCGCTGCCCAACGAGTGCAAGAGATGTTGCACAACGGGTACAGGGTAAGGGTTTGGCTTCAGGGCTTTATTAATGGTCCCCTTATAGTTGGCGCATATGCAAATCGAGCCGTCTGGCTTCATTGGGGTGACGATGGGGGTCTCCCATGTGGCATGATCAACTGGTTCCAAGACCCCTTGGGCGATTAATTTGTCCAGTTGCTCGTCCACTTTTGGTCGGAGCGCAAATGGGACTCTTCAGGGCTTAAGTCTAATGGGGGTGACACTGGGGTCTAGGTTAAACGATATAGGCTTGCCCTTATATTTACCTAGACTCCCATCGAAGACGGTCTGGAAGTTGGCCAGAAGCTTGTCTAGTTTGTCCCCCTGGATTTGATGCAGTCTGGTGATGCCGATGCCGAGGGGCTTGAGCCATTCCACTCCAAGCAGGGTCGGTCTGTGCCCTTCTACAACTGTTAAGGGTAGTTTCCCTCTGAAATCTTTGAAAGTGATTGGAATTTCTGCTCGGCCGAGTACTCGAATGGGATTGCCCTGGAAAGCATTTAATCTTATATTCTGTGGTTTAAGCTGTTGCCTTGTGATTGTTGGCAAAACTTGCTTCAGGGTCCCCCAGGACATGATGGTAAATACGGAGCCAGTGTCTAGCTCCATATCGCAGGGAATTCCTTCAATGGCCATGGTGATATGGAACTTCTCACCTTGGCCGGCATCGGAATGACCCACAGTGGTGTTGTAGATCCCCCTGTTGTCTTGGTGTTGGTACTCTTCTCTTCGCCTGCCCCATTGGCCTCCTGCACGGTTCTGCCCATGTCTCCCCGGTCCCATAGGTTGTTTGGGTTGGAATTGGGCTGGTTGGGTGGCTCTGCAAGCCTCTGCAATATGGCCCCGCTTTTGGCACCAGCGGCAAATGGCTTCTTTAAATTTGCAGACCGCCCTGGCATGGTCCCTTAGACAGCCGGAACACCGTGCCTGCCTTTGTTCAAAGTCTCTGGGGCTCACCCTTCTTTCTGGTTGTATGCGATGCACGTGGTCTTCCTCGTCGGTGTCTTCCTTGCCCTCCGGAACCTCGGTCATCCAATCAGTCTCCCGATGTGTGCGATGGACTCCGCTGGTTCTCTGGATGTCGGCTGTGGAATTGTCTGACGACTCGGCAGCTCTGGCTTCCTCGACCACGTCCTTGAAGGTTGCTCCCCTCCGGATCAGCAATTTCTTTTGTAGGTTGAGATCCCTCATACCCAAAATAATTCTGTCCTTCATCATTTCCTCCGGGTTTATGAACTCGCACTTGGAGGCGATCTCTCGGAGTTTGGCTATGAAGTCATTAATGGATTTGCCTTCGTGTCGGCGCCAATGGTAGAACTCATTTCTGCTGACCATCGGAAGGGCTGAGGGCGCGTAATGTTCTTTCAGTGTGGTTTGCAGAGTTGTCCATGAAATGGACTCAATGTCCGCTGGTGCTACCAGGTCTGTGCCATCTTGTGTTTGTGGCTTGCAGTAGGTAAGGAAGAGAGCCCTCTTACTGTTGTCTGGTAGATCCTGGTAATTGTTTGCCTCCAGGAACATGCGGAAAAGGACATGTAGGTTCGCCATTCTTCCGTCTTCGGATCGAAGAATGCTGGAGCTGGAGAGGCTTGAGTAGTCATCCTTTGGTTTGGCCGGAGCAGGTTGGTGTTTTCTTCTAAGATGGCCACGGCTGCCACGAGGTGCCTTTGTCCAGTTGTCCTTCTTCAACCACCTTCGTCGCCAGTGTTAGATTTGCGCGGGAATGAAGAGTCAAGACGCATGGACAGTTCAGCACCTTTATTGTCTATTAGCTGGAACTAATACGGACTGCCGGCAGGCTGCAGGGAAGCCGCTTTTAAGGGCTTCCCTGAAGTCTGCTAGCCACTGACAGCAGTTTATTTCTAGATTAGTCAATCAGCGGCAGCTATGCAAATTCGTACTCCGTACATCAGTACATAACACCATACATTCATCTCCTTGAATCCAATGTACTGGTCTCTGAATTCTTGTCTTTTTTCCCAATGAACTGAATAGTGTGCTAAATTCTCACAGATTATTACTGCTTCTTATTAGATTGTTTGGTTTGTTAGCTTAATAGATGTCATGGAAGAGTAGGAAAGCACAAAATCAGCAGGATGACAGATGGAGTATTGCCATGCAAGCTTTTGAATATGTGTATAAGGTCAACACATGTACAAAAGGGGCAGGATTTTCATTGACAATCCATTGACATTTTTTTGGTTTTTAATCCTTGCAGATTAATTTTAAATATTATTTGTACTATGCTAAAAAATAATAACTTTTCAGTTGATTATTGATTGTATTTTTACTGTTAGTTTCAAATGTTAGCTAATGAATTGTTTGGTTATGGTGTAATTTTTGGACTTCCAAAATATATAAACCTCTTTCATAAACTATAACTTAAATGTCGCAACAGAATTGATGCTGTGATAGGCCTTAGGTATATTATGAATATAGATATTAGTTCTTTTGTATTTGTTGAAAACAAATCTTTAAAAAATATGCAAATATAGAAGCTCGTTCAGCACTTGGCGGATTGCCATGCATATGCATATTTCTCTTGTATCAAAAAGGTCTTTGTAAAATATTTCATCTTTGGAAAACAGCTTCTTGCTTACTTCAGATTTTCCCATTACCTGCACTGAGTGAAATAATTATATGAAAGATTAAAAATAGATGTTTCATAATGAGCGAACAAAATATTATAGGAAAGATGAGAAACTCAGCTCATATAAATCTTCATTCTATGAGCTGTAATACTCAGATGTGAAAATTAATTCTATAGAAAAGGAATTTTTCCAATATTCAACCAGAATTATTCTATTTACCATTATTGGAAGAGAGTAGGAAATATGTACAGTATCAGATAAATAAGTTAGTTTGATTAAAGCTTGCTAATTATGCAAATTCATATTATTGCTGTCTTTTTATTGAAAAATTCAGAATTCTTTAAAGTTCTACCATATATCCAAATGTATCATCATTCCTTATATTATGGGAATATACTAGTGTAATAAGCCAAATAATACAAGTAAATAAACAAGCAAATTTATAAATAAAAATATGTATTTTCATTAGCATTTTATAAAATTATGATTTAGTCCTCTTTGTGCATCACTATCTGCCATTTGTTATTGGTTTATATTTTTTGACTGCATTTAATCTGGCAAACGCTAAGACAACTTAAAATTCAACAGTTTGCATTTCTGTTTATTGCTTAAATAACAGAAACTGCAGTCTTTTGAATATCGACTATTCTATGTTATGCTGAATTACGAAGATTTACTAATAAAAGTCTACATCTGTGATTTATAGTTTTACATATTACAAATAGAAAGTATGATTTTGTCTGTTGATTATAAAAATAAATTTGTATCCACTTGCTGAAGTAGAAGATGAGTTTAGGTTTCATACATATCCACAATCAACCCACAGAAAAAATAGATCCAATTGAAAATATATATAATTAATTAATTTAGGGTTGAATTATAAAGTCCTTGGTGCTCTCTGAGCTTGGTTGTTTGCTTGCACTCATGTGATTACCTGAGTAAATAACATGTTCAGTGCTAGTAAATAAGGAGTTTGTTCTTTGTTTATATATAGTAGCTTGCCCTGCCAGTGTTGGTGAAATATGGTTTTCTCCTCGATAGTTCCTTGATTAGGGTATTGTTTTCTGCTTGATTGTTTGTCTGGTGTTAATCCCTGTTTATCTGGATGTTTTTGATACTGGAAATGATGTTTCCCTCTTAGCTTTTTTATTGCTTATTTTGAATGGTGTCTTGCTGAATGCCAAGCTTCCAGGTATTCCCTAGCATTTTTTTATTTTTTTATTGGTCTACGATGTTCACAGTTCCTCAGCTGAAATTATAATTGAGTCTGTCCATGTGTTTTGATATTACGTTAGCAGTCAAAAGACTCAGTGAAGATTCCCCAATATCCCAATCAAAAAACTATCAAGGAAAAAACCGTGCCCCCACCAAACTGATAGGGCAAGCTACTGCCTACAAACAGGAAGCAAACCAGGGGTGAAATGCTCCTGGTTCGGCCCGGTTTGGGCGAGTAGGTAACGATTGCAGCAGCTGGTTCGGAGAACCGGGATGGCAGTGTGAAGCTCCACCCACCTGCCCCGACATCATCACTTCCTGGTTTTTTAAAAAACTTTTTAAAGCCTATTTTCCCTGCCGGTTCCCCTGAAAGAAAGAAAGAGAGAGGAGGGGAGGGAGGGAGGGCGAAGGGAAGGGAAGGAGAGAGAGAGAGAGAGAGAGAGAGAGAGAGAGAGAGGAATGGAATGGAATGGAATGGAATGGAATTCAGCAAGGTT
>QLTV01003139.1:230711-274653 GCA_003457575.1 Thermophis baileyi | reverse complement strand
CATACTTCCCTCCATCTAGATGCAGTTCCATTGAGGACTGCACGTTGAGTGCGGTTGGTCAGCTAGTTACGAATCCATCTGGTGGTGATGCTGTCTAACTCACATTTTTCTACTTTATCTAGTAGTAGGTTATGGTCTACTTTATCAAATGCCTTACTGAAGTCCAAGTAAATTATATCGACAGTATTCCTCTGGTCCACTAATTTTGTCACTTTGTCAAAGAATGCAATAAGATTAGTCTGGCGTGATCTGTTTTTGACAAACCCATGTTGGCTTTTGGTTATTACTTTGTTTCCTTCTAGGTGTTCGCTGATTCGTTGCTTGATTATCTTTTCCAGAATCTTCCCTGGTATTGAGGTCAGGCTGATAGGTCTGTAATTTATAAAATTCATAATATGTAGCATCAGACTAGTGGGTACCTTAAGAAGGCACTTCTCTGTTTTCTTTCAAAATTGTCTCTGTGGACTGAATAGATAAGGAATGAACAACCTGTCCCTCCTTATGTTAGTCTAAACATAATTCCTATCTTCAGTAATCATTGTCTTGCTGGCCAGGGTTGACAAGAATTAAAATTCAGCAATATCTGAGAAGTTTCATTTTTTCCACATATTTTTAGATGGCTTAGGGATATATATTTCTGAATGATCTTGTGTTAAAATCTAAAATCTTACATTTAACAGGGTAGATCCCTGCTTTCTGTCAGAGTTACATGTTTTAATTCTATGCTTTTACAAAATATGGCACCTCTTTGTGAACATGTGTCCTCTTGAAGAAATGAATTAGTTCTAAAAGAGGTTGTTCACCTAATGGGGCTAACTTAGTTCATGATTGGTTTGAAATATATCTTTTTCCATTTTTATAGGTCCTCTTGAGTCCTACTTTGAACATCTAACATGGTCTGAAGTAAAAGAATTCTAAACATCATGGTCTGTGCTGATAATATCACATCAACTCTGGAAATCCACTGAAACCTGGAGCCAGAGGACAAAGGTCCAGGTGAGTACTGTTTTTAGTATATTGTGGTGTTTCACAAAGTGCTTACTATGGCTTTAACTGTAAGAAAAATATAACTTTGCAAAACGTCACAATATACTAAAACATTCTAAAAGTAACAAACTCAAAATGTGCTTCCAATCCCACATTTTGTTAATTCTCCTGACTCTGCATAGGGTGACTGCATGCTCCAGTGGACTTCCATAGTTGTTGTGACATCATCAGAATGGCGTAAGTAACGTTTTTGACAAAACATTTCTATGGTTCATACAGTTAACTGTGACTTAGAAATGCCTTTCCTAAAAGCAAGAGCTTATATCCCCAAGAAAAGGATTAACAAAATTCATTTTGGTTTACATGTATAAGGACACACTGGTCCAGTTTGAATAAACACATCACAGTTTAATCAGTAGTGTAACTTCAACACCTTCCCAATTTGTGAACAATCAAAGCTGGAAGTTGTCAAATTTCCTGGAAAACTGTTGTTCCAGATTTGAAAAAAAATGCAGATTATGGCATTTGTATTTTAAGATAATCTCATTGATATCCAGAGATAGAGTGGTGGTGGGAGGCAGTAAGCAACAAAACATTCACGGTGTTGCAATTATGCAAAACTCATTTTTGCATCCATTGGCAGGATTCAGATATAAAAGGTGGGAGCTGTGTTGTAAAGTTACCATGTATATGTTTTGTTTTTATTATCTTGGCTAGAACTGGAACCTGTGGCTGATCTAATGCCTTTGTTTGATTGCAGGTAATCATAGTTTATCAGTCTAGTGAAGAGGAGTGAGGAGGGATATTATACTTAATAATAGGTTTCCAGATTTGCTTTCTCAGTAAAAAAAACTCTGTGTATGAATAAAAATGTTACTAAACCCAGAAATTATCACCCAATTATGGCCACTGTAAACTATCTTATAAAGCTTAATTCTTGTGCATAAACTATCTTCATGACAATCATGAAGTTTACCGTAAATAAAATGCGCATCAAACCAGACAGTAGACATAAACAGTGTGCTCCCTTTATTCACATTTAAAAGACAAAGAAGCCTCAATTTATTCTAAATCTGGATTCAGAAAAATAGAATACAATAATTAACCCAGTAAATATTTTCAGTACTTATGATAGAGAATCTGTTAATTTTCATTCTTTCCTTAGTCTTAATTTTTGCCTCACATAAATATCTTTTTTTATTAGTGGAATTACTTTGAAATGTTAGAATACAAGTAGTTCTTAACGTACGGCTGGTTGCTTTGTCAGAGTTATGACAAAAACCAAAAAAAGTAATTATGACCTGGAATTGAAGTTCCAATGGCCATCCCCCCTTAGTCATGTGACCGCATTTTGGGCACTCGGCAACTGGCCCACATTTGATTAATTGTGGGATCAATTATGATTGTAAATCAAGGACTATCTGTATTATGATAATTGGATTATATCCTTAATTCTAAAATATATAATTTCCTAAATATGCAAGAAAATTAGGCTATAAAAATTAAGCATGTTTTTTCTTCTATGAAAGTACAAATAAATTTGAAAAACGCTTTTGAGGTGACTTGCATTCTACAACTCATTTCAGTTTAGCATGTCACGATACAAAGGATAACATTCCACTTAAGCATCTTGTACCATTGGAAAACATATAGCATTTTTATATTCAATTTTATTAGCGGAATGTTATAGCAACATTGTTAATGTTATTGCATTTCAAAAACCACTTCCTCTAACATTTTAATCTTGACAGTCATGATTTTTGGTATTTAGGAATTACAAAGAAATAATGAATATATTGTGTGTGATTTAAAAAATACCATTCCTAAACCAAGATGGTTTAATGTTGCCAATCTCTTTACTTTATTCCTGTAGTGCAGGGGTGTCAAACTCAAGGCCCGGGGGCTATATCCGGCCCACGGGGTGCTTAGATCTGGTCCGCAGGGCCGCCCTGGAAACAATGAAGGACCAGCCCGCAGTGCCTCTGCCAGCGAAAACGGAGCTCGGGAGGGCTGCATGTGAGCTCTGTTTTCACTGGCAGAGGGTTGCAGGAGACCATTGCAGCCAAAAACGGAGCTCGGGAGCCCATTTTCGTTGGCAGCACGCTCGGGCCACCACAGGCGCCCCCAACATGAGTGACATCAAGCTGGCCATGCCCACCCTGGCCATGCCCACCCCGGCCCCCCAAGGTCAAACACAACCCTGATGCAGCCCTCAATGAAATCAAGTTTGAGACCCCTGCCGTAGTGCAATTCTTGGACTTTGATAAGGAACAGAATAATTTATGCAGAAGGCTACATTAAATATGAAAGTTTTGAATGTAACTTTCAGTATAATGTTTATGCAGCACTTAAATGTTTAAATGCAGAATATCAGTTGATGACATTTCAAAACAAAGTTGCTTTGGGGGGGGAGACAACACTTATTGCAAGCCTAATATTGATTATATTAATTATCCAGAGAAATTAAAGGATTTGTCAGAATTTAACAGTGCCATTTTTCTCTTTCTGAATCTCTGCCACAGCATTAAGCAGGATGCAGCATACAGCAGAACTGAATTGGATTTTCCTCCACCAAGTTATCAATCTATAATTGGGATCCAAGGGACTCCTGTAAAAGTTTGTCTGAAATAAAGATAAGAATAATTATCAAAGTTATTTAAAATTAAAATTCGTATTGATACACTGAAAATGTGAAGTAAATGTAACCTTTATAATAATCATTTGCCTTATAAAAATAATATTGTCCTTCACCGAGCCCAGGGACTATCCTTTCTGCATAATTCCATGTGTTTGTTTTAATTGTATTTTAGTACACATGCAATACCTTCCTCTTATGTCCAGCTCAGTGGTCACAAGAGAAAAAGACACTTCAATCAAAAGACCTGGCATTAATATCTAACTTTTATCTTTCATGGAACCTCTTTTGATGTCAAGTTTGTTGCTGTTGTTTTTCCAGCCAGCACCTGATATATTTTGGTTTCCAGTCTTGCCTCATTGGTGAATCCAAAGTACTCAGTTTCTGAGTCTTTTTTGAGAGCTTCGGGAGTCTGATGTAAAAACAACAATGATAAAAACATAAACAGCTATTCCATCTTTTCTTCTTTAATGGCATTTATATGAAAGGAAAGAGATGAAAGACAGATGGGGCTGTGGCTAAAGATTGCAGATCTCACACTCTGCTGCCCATTAATATCTGTGAATGAGACTGTGAATGAGACAGGTATGGAATTGTAGAATCATAATCTTTGAGAGAACTCCTCTTCTGTTACTGTTCTGAGTGATACTCTGGAGTTGAAATATGTTTTGCTGGCATAGTTCAGTTTTCCAGAAATATAGTGTGGTGAGTAGCTTTGAATTGCTCTAGAACTTATTATTGATTTCTTTTATCCAATGTACCCAAGGAGTGAATATTTTTTCCTAATAAACAACATATGTGTGTGTTTCTGTGCTGCAGTTTTGCATAAAAATATTAAATCATGTATCAAAATAAAGCCAATTTGGAACAGTTATGATTTCCCAGACTAAGTTTTATTGCTGCTCCCCAATGGATCCTTTCAATTAAAAAAAAACTTTTGGGGTTTTGTTTTAGCACTCACAGAAATGTGAAGAAATTACACTGTCACTGAATGAAAAACCCTAAGGATGTATTAAATAAGGGATGCTTGTTACTCATACACAGTCCTCCAGGGATTGCTGTTCAGACAAATGTATACTGGAGTTATGGAATAATGACCCAACTTTTAAGTTTATGTCTACTTAATGTAAAGCTCATATAAGTTCAATAATAGTTATTTCCAGCTAAATTTACTTGCAGACATATATTCCTTTACCCACATCATTCTGTTCACCAGGGCTCATTTGCCAATTTTACACTTGTTTGAATCACCTGAAAGGGATTATGAATATGCTTGAAAATAGAATACAGAAATTGAAGAGATTTCTTGCAAGATTGGCTCACAGATGCTTGAGCACACCTATACAAATATGGAAAGACACTTAGAGCAGATGTGTCATTTATAAACCATTTGAAAAAAATGCATAGGGTACAATATTCCAAATGTTCCTGTGACATTTATTCTTGTGTTTGTTCTAACAACATATTTTTTCAACTCAACATTTATTAGATTGCAGTTTTCAGAAATTATGCCATGTCACATGAAATTAACTCCTTTTTCTGTGCAATTTTTCCATCCTTTCTCTCCTGTAGTTTGCCTTATTCTCAAGGATTTTCCGTCATTATATAGCATATGTGAGGGGAGGTGTGAGAAGAATGAAAATTGCAACCACCAATTCTGCTAATAGAAGAGATAGATTGAAGCTTGAATGAGCAGGAATGTACCATGTGCTTTTTATAGCGTAACCTGACCAAGTATTGGACTATTACATTCAGTGTGATACATTCTATGTATATAATATGAAGAACAAGTCAGTCCTCCCCAATTTTTCCTCTTTCCATTCAATCCACCGTGACCCCTGATAATCTGTTTCATAGCATTGATGGATTTTCTGAAATGGGAAAAATGTTGTAGCTACAGACAGAGAAAGAAGTGAGAAGATCATCTTCCTCCCTCCATACCTAGTAGTAAATGAAATCAAGATTTGGTGTTCCACAGAATAGCTCCATTTGAAAAATCTGGGATTGGTCATCATAATTACCTTAAGCAGATACTTAAAAGCTCACTATGTACCACTTAACACAGATTGTACACTTCTGTTACAAGACTAAGAACGTGTAATCAGTCATGAGAATTATAGCTCAAAAATATATTAGGCTAGGAAATAAATGTAAACAGCTCTTTAGCATTTAAGGCTCTTTAACTGGAAAAAAGGAGTGAATAAATATAATTATACAATGTGTAAATAAGAATGAATAAACTTCTGCTTAAGATCCTGCGATCATCTAACAAGGATGAATGACAGATGATTCTGAGTAGATAAAAAGGAATATGCTTCATGCAGTGCATCATTAATTAGAGATAGTGATGGACCATTGTGCTGAGCTACTGAAATGCTATAAAAGAGATGAAGTAAATTTGTGAAGGATAAATTTCCAGTGATTACAAAGTCATGATGACTGGATCAGCAGCAACATGGTTATCGATGTATTTTTTAAAAAAGTTATGTTTATTTATTTATTTATTTGCATTTCTATGCCGCCCAACTCCCAAAGGACTCTGGGCGGCTATCTTGCTTACAAACTTTTCTCAGCCATCATGGGTAAATAGATATCTGATCTAATATAGTAGGACACTACTTGTATTCTTGGTTCAATTTATTATTCAGGTATTAGGGGTTGGTTACATATTACACTGTTTGCTTGTATAAATAAGTAGACATTCTACTAGTATATAACTTTCAATGTCCTTTTTATAGAATTTATAAAATGAAAGGAACAATACCAGGGTTAGTCAGGGAAACAATGGGAAATATTTGATATCTGGCAGCAAAGTTTAAAAGTCCATGATAACTATAAAGCCAAAAAGAAACTTGGATAATGTCTCAAGATGATACTCCAGCCACTGCGCAAGACTTTGCTCAAGTAGAATAACTGAATAACAGAGTTAAAAGGGACCTTGGAGGTCTTCTAGTCCAATCCCCTGCTCAAGCAGGAGCCCCCTACCATTTCAGGCAAGTGGTTGTCCAATCTCTTCTTTAAAACCTCCAGTGATGGAGCACCCACAACTTCTGAAGGCAAGCTGTTCCACTAATTAATTGTCCTTACTATTAGGAAGTTTCTCCTTAATTCCAGGTTGCTTTTCTCCTTGATTAGTTTCCATCCATTGTTTCTTGTCTTGCCTTCAGGTGCTTTGGAAAATAGCAATAGCAATTAGCAATAGCACTTAGACTTATATACCGCTTCATAGTGCTTTACAGCCCTCTCTAAGCGGTTTACAGAGTTAGCATATTGCCCCCAACAATCTGGGTCCTCATTTTACCCACCTCAGAAGGATGGAAGTCAACCTTGAGTCAACCTTGAGCCGGTGAGATTTGAACCGCCGAACTGCAGCTAGCAGTCAGCTGAAGTAGCCTGCAGTGCTGCACTCTAACCACTGCGCCACCTCGGCTCTTTTTTCAAATAAATTGACCCCCTCTTTTTTGTGGCACTGCTATCACTGCTAATCCTTCTTTTCATGAGACTAGACATGTAGCAAATCTGAGTACCAGAAAAATATTGTACTATGTGGTCACAATGAGACATAGCTTCTCAGAGCAGCTTTTACCCAGAAGAGTGGGTAAAAAAAAGTGGGTATCTGAAAAAAAGAGATTCTGGATGACAAACATACCATTGCGGTAAGAGACGACAAGTACAGTTTTACTTCTTTTATCGCCATATATCCATACTTGGACAGATTCATTTTTCATCCTTCTCCATCTATGCCCCAGGTGTTGCTTCTACAGTTTATCTCAAGGAAATCCTCCACAAACCAAATACTTTTTGCAGTTTCTTAAATTAATCTTCTCTCAGGATCAAGTGGTAAATGCATGATCATGGAAGAGGATTAAGCTGATTTAAGGAATTTCAGAGGAGCTCAACATGAGCACCCATGCCTGCTCTACGGCACGTTTTATCGTATTTTTTGGAGTATAAGACTCTCCAGACTATAAGACGCGCCTACCTTTTTTGGGGAGGAAAACAAGAAAAAAAATTCTGCCTCTGCCTACCAGCATCCATCGTCATTCATCTGGTTAGCGTCCTTGCAGCAAACAGCAAACAGCAAACAGCCTGGTCAGCTTCAGCACGTTATCGCAGCTTGATTTAGCACGAACAGCTGATTGGCGGTTGGATCGGCCTCCTGGAATACCTCCAATCAGCTGTTCCAGGCTTCAGTGATCGCCACAGCCCATCCCTGCCTTTGCGCGTTGCATTTTTGGCCTCCGCGTGTCGTGTTTTCGGCCTCCATGCGTTGCATTTTTGGCCTCCGCATGCTCCGTTTTAGACCCGTTCCAGGCTGTGGGGATCGCCACAGCACACCGCCGCCGATCCCCGCCTCCTGGAACCAGCCGAAAATGCGACGCATGGAGGACAAAAATGGGACGTGCGGAGGAGGTGATTGATGGCAATGTGCTGTGGTGATCCCTGCAGCCTGGAACAGGTCTAAAACGGAGCATGCAGAGGCCAAAAACGCAACACGCAGAGGCCAAAAACAGCCAAAGGGTGGGGGCTGACGGGTGGGCAGGGCTTCGGCAACATTCGGTGTATAAGATGCACCGCAATTTTCACCCACTTTTAGGGGGTGAGAAAGTGCGTCTTATACTCTGAAAAGTATGATAATTTCAGTTCCAACATGCTGCAGAGCTCTCTTCACAATGCATTGTTATACTGTGAAATTCACTCTATCAGAAGTGGTTATGGTTACAGTTTATGTATATTTTTTAAATGCACAGATTTATGAAAGTTACTATTAAAGGCTGTTAGCTTCCAGAGTCATGGCTAGCATGTCTCCAATACAAGCACCAGTGGAAATAAGTTACCATCCTCCTGTCCAATTATAACTAGCTTCCTGGCTAGTCATGTTCCTAACAAGCTTTTTATTGTTTACATTTTTTTTTGTCTGTCCTGCATATTACATTTAAAAATGAATGTAACAGCTTACTCTCTAGAGGGAGAACTTCCTTTGCAGATTGTAGTTTGAAAGTGATGGTTGTGAGGCTGAGAAAAAAATTGCTAACTGCCATGCTATACGTTAGCAAAAGAATAATATGCAATATGTGTTGGCAAAAGAAAAGTTAATCAACTTTACTTCATTTACCAACATGTTCCTTTAATTATGTCGGTAACAGACTGTGTACAGTAATGACAGCTTGCTGGGTAATTTAATAAGTCGTACACTCTCTGCTTTTTTTCAGTTTTCACATAAGGTATCTTTCATGGTATATTGTAGAAACACATATAGATGGATAACACAGAATATCCTAGAATTTCAGAAAACCTCATTACAGACTTTTGGAATCATATCTTTATAAAAAATTATATCATATTCACTTTGTAAGCTCTAAAGTAATTTCTGTAATGAAATATATTAAAATAAAAGATTAACATTACTCATTGAACTCTGAATAAAATCAGTTTCCTTTAACAACAGTGAACTGGATTAACAAAGGTGTATTAATAGCTTCTCCAAAGCATGATGTTTTTTTTTAATGCAGCAATAATCTCCATCCTCTCTAGTATTAAGCGCTTAATACATAGATATGAGTTAACAATTGATTCAAGAATTATTGTGAGGTACACTCTACTGCTCCCATCTCGTCCAATTATGCTGAAATATTTAAGAAGATCCCATTCATCCGTAGAGTTGCTATAATTAAGAAATATATGGGCTTTGAATCGTCATTCAGTTGTGTTAGTGGTTCAGATAAAACTCATTAAAGGAAGCTCAGACCCTTTTAGTGTAGCCTTTTCAATGTTTATTCCTGAGAGCTAAAATGGAAACGGTTTTTCTTCCCCTAGAATTTCTCTTGATTCTGTACTTTCCTTTTTTAAAATGAAATTTGAATGACACTGATTGAAAACTCTGCATTCATATAGCTACTTATAATCTTTGATCTGCCCTAGTTATAAATGATTCTCAAGGTGCATTGTGTCTGTGAATGCAGTTAAAGATACAGAAAAACAAGTACCACAGACAGTTCAATGCATTGACTATATTGTAAAAATCCTCATACTCATTGTTTAAAGTTTTGCATCATTCCTTTATTCTTCTAAATTGTTTCATCAAGTTCACAATGATTTCTTGCTATAGCTTTTTTCAGCATAATGTCTTGCTGGGTTCACACATTAGAATATAGTTTGTTTAGCCATTGTTAGTAAACCAAGTTGGCTGGGATTTACATCATACTAAGCTGTAATCTTTGATATAGGTACCATTATGCCTAAAAGTCACAAAATGCACCAAATTATGGCTTAGCATATTGTGTAAATTCTGACTGCTTCTGAGAGGCCTATAAAGAAACCTCAAGAACTTTAAGATAAAATTAAAATTTTAACCATTCTATACATAAAGAATTCCAAAGTATTCAATCTTCCCTAAAATTCCAAAAGTGAATAATAAGAAGCTTGATCTGAGAATTTAGCTGTCTATATCTTTACATTTACCTTTGAACTATGGTGCTGGAGAAGACTCCTGCGAGTCCCTTGGACTGCAAGGCGATCAAACCGGTCAGTCCTAGAGGAGATCAACCCTGACTGCTCTTTAGAAGGCCAGATCCTGAAGATGAAACTCAAATACTTTGGCCACCTAATGAGAAGGAAGGACTCACTGGAGAAGAGCCTAATGCTGGGAACGATTGAGGGCAAAAGAAGAAGGGGACGGCAGAGAATGAGGTGGCTGGATGGAGTCACTGAAGCAGTAGGCGTGAGCTTAAATGGACTCCAGAGGATGGTAGAGAACAGGAAGGCCTGGAGGAACGTTGTCCATGGGGTCGCAATGGGTCGGACACGACTTCGCAACCAACAACAACAACAACAAAATCTTTACATTCAGTTTTACAAACTGCTAATTTTCACCTTTTTAATTTGAGAAAATTAAGTTTTTTCAACATTTCCAGTACATTTTTCCCAATAGAATATATATTTGAAATATTAAATATTGAAATATTAAATATTTTAAAATAGAAAAAGATCTTGACTTTTCTAGAATCATAACCAGCTACTCCATTTCTCAGAAAGCTTTTACAGTCATCAACATCACATCACTTATTAATGTTGTGCTTCAGGCATCTCGGTAGAATTATTGTCGTGAGTCATATTTAACCTTTGTACAATTTCTTACAAGCAGAGGTACAGTTGAAATATTTTTCATCCTGAAGTACATTGGTTTTTTTATACTAGTAGGAATCTGACACTACTAGGTGAATTTATTGATTAAAGTACGTCATTCTTTGTTTCATATTTGGCAATTTGTTACAGGTTTTAGTTTAATATCAGAATTGTTCCAGTGATGAAGAAGCAATAAATACAAAGCCAATTTTAAATTCAACTATGTATAGAAATAACAGTATAGAAATAACAATATAGAAGTATAGAAATAACAAGGCTGGATAGAGCATATGTTTTAGTATTTTGGTAAGAATAATGAGTAATAAAGAATAAAATGTCTTGTATAGCATTTGAAGTAATAAAAGTGTATCTAATTTTGACATCTCAAACTGTGTGGCTGCTGCTTCTGAAATGTATTTTTCCCCACCTAGGAATTTCTAAGAATAAGTGTTATAAAAATTTCATCAGGTTATTTGTGAGTCAGATAATTGCATGAGTTGTTTGGCTTTTGTCTGATATTTTTATGTGAATGGACTAGGACTAAGATGTTTTATTAGTGTTCAACTCAGTCCAAAATGTGCTGAATTGGTGTTTAATTCAAAGTTCATTTGGCTCAGTAAAGACTTCCTTTGTGCACTGAAAATATTCCTAAACCTTCTCCTAATTTCAGTACTTTCTCTCTACCAATTTTTCATGCCTCTACTTGTTACACTTCTTCAGCTAGTTATGTTAGATGATTGTAGATGAATGTTTGAAGATGTGGAGACATCAGCCCAGAAGATGAGATGTAATTGTATCCTCACCTGGAATAGGTGGGCAACTTCCCTTTATCAACTTTGCTGGGTTGTGGTGATTGAGTTGTTGGACCAGAGATAGATTTGAAAAGGAAGACAAAGGAAAGAATGGAAGGAACAAAAAGAATGAAAGCCAAGAGAGAGTAGATAAGGAAGGGACTAGAATCAGTGGTTCCCAATGTGGGGGCCCACGCCCCACAGGGGAGCAATTTGATTTTTAATGGGGGCAATTGGAACCTTGTTTAAACCAAGTTAATGGCCTTTTAGGCTTCCTCTGCGTGAGTAGGAGTTCACTTTTTGAATAGTAAGAATTATATGTCACGGGGTGGGGGGGCATCAGGATTTTAGAGATGCTTAGGTGGGGCATGGGCAAAAAAAGGTTGGGAACCAATGGACTAGATAATTAGGGGAAGAAGGAATGGTTTCCTACCAATCTTACTTGTTGAGTTCTGAGATTTGAGGCACATGTTGCTACTTCATCAGTTTATACTACTTCAGATTTATAAATAGTTAATGCATTTCATTCATTTGAAAGGCATCTCCCAGCTTGCTTTAAACTTCCCAATATTAGAATGCAAATTTGATTCAAGGCTATGCAGAAGTTTCTTACATTTCCTTTAAGATGTTTGCCATATGCACACACAGCACATGCTCATTGTAGATTAATAAAAGAGGCTTCCTGGCTTAATGTGGCATAAGCATAATCTCATTTCTCACATGCGATGCTGCTTATATTCTTCAGCTGAAGCTTGTCTCAGGATTCTTCCACCGCAGTCAAAATACTGAATGCATCCTGACTGTTGGCTTATTAAATTGGAATCAAATTTCTGCAAGCATTTGTAAATATTACACTTACACTTACATGGGGTGAAAACAGTATTCACAACTTTGTGTTCCACCAGACTATGTACCAGATGTTAAGGTTGAATTCCAAAAGTAAGCAAGGTCGGAGCTACTTTTGGAGCAGGAATTTATAGGATATATAATTAAGACCAGGCAAGACTTAAGATAGCCAGTTTGCTTCTTAACTATCTGAGAACTCAAACTTGTTGTTTTTCCCCAAACTTGAACTTCTTAACTCCATCCACTCTGAGAAGTTTTGAATGCAGCAAGAAGAATACTGGCATCCATGCTGGAAATTTTATTTTTTTTCCAACTGTTTAAAAGTTTTCAATGTTCTATTCTGTGAACAAACCCATTCATTCTATTATATTAGTAAATAAATATACGGAACATTCTCTGTCACATTTGTGATTTTCATAGCCATGAAATAACTCAGAAAATGGTAGGCAGTGGAAAAACTACTTGAAATCTTATAAACATGGTAAAAATACAATGCTTTCAATATTATATGAGATTAAGAAAAAAATTTAAGTGTGTTATATTCCTCAATAGTCTCAAATTAATATACATACTACAGTAAATCTGTTTAGCCCAAGATGGATTCACTAAATAATATAAGATATAATACAAGATACAATAGAGTCAGTTATATAATTATCTTGTATTTCCAAGACCTAGCTTTCTAAACAGCATTGCTTCACATTTTGATTGAATATATTTTAAATTCATAGCAACTGTAGCCTGTGGTTTATGATGAAAATTTTAGGCATTTAATCTTTATTGCCTTAATGTTTAGGGACAAAGTTTCCCAAAAGACCCTATTAACTTGCCCTCACATTAAGATATGTCTTGAGGCATTACTTAAATGCCTAAAAATATGGGCATGAGGGAAATGGATTTTCCAAGGGAAGTCCCACGGGTATGTCAAGTTCAGATGACCTTTGTAATTTGTGAGAATTTCATTCCAGCATGAAACCAGGGATAACAAAAGTTGAAATAATGGGAATTTGAGTGAGGTGAATTAGATTCCAAAGCCTCTGGTCATTCTTCCATAGAGATTAACTTTACAATATATTTCTCACTCTTTTTACTCAGTACCAGTGTATATAGCTGGGTCAGTCCAGTCTTGAAGGTCCATGTGAATTAGAGCAGTTTGCTCAACTAACAATGGAAGGAATCACTCCACCTAAACATGTATCTCATGCTGATTCCTTGGTCTTGGGGTAGACTCACAACCACGATGCAGTCATTGGAGCAAGCTACCAGCAATATGGAGGGCCAGTGGCACTATTGAGAAGCCTCTCCACCAAGATCATGGGGGGGGGACATGTAGAGTGGAAAAAACCAGCATAGGACATTTGCTCAAGGTCCCATTTGATGTGGCATTCTTCCGTAAGATGGCTTTTGCCAGTCAGGATCTTAGGGGGTGGGTGGGGGAGTGGGCAAGAGGGCAAATGATAAAATGTGAATAATTATATTATTAATTGAATGCCATCACTAATGTCAGACATCAAAATGCACAAATATAATTGCAACATTTGGGTAAAGATGTCATTGCATGTTATATTGATTATATTTGTCTTTGCTATGAATCCGCAACTAATCTATATAACTAATCTATTTTAGTTATATCTTCGTTAGTTTTAAGTATTTGTCATTTCATTCATAAAAAGCCATATGCACAGGCAGAAATGTTACAATTAATTGATATTTTAATAACTTTAGCAATACAAAGAGCATTCTATAGAAGATTTTGTGATAGTGTTAAAATTAGAATTCAGTTCAAAGGTGCAGATGGTTGTAGATGTGATAAATGTAGCCCAATGCCTTCCCTTCTCAAGATTTCTCAGTCTTGTTGAACTGGAGTTGTTACCCTCAATCACAGAGTGTTCCAGCAGTTAACTATACTCCTAGATATTACTGCCCTTTGGTCACACATTTCCACAAGTAAACATTCTTTTACAGAGGATTCAAAATATTTTAATGCTGTAGCCGTAGTCAAGCTTTGAGTCTTCACATTGGTTCTAGAAAGAACAGGTTGTTATGACTAACTGGAACTGAGATTACAATTGTATACCTCCATTCATATATGTGTAGTATTAAATTAAGTGGCTCATATTTCTGAGTAGACCTGTATAAGATTGCACTCATAATTGACCATTTTAAAAAATCAACCTCTATTTGATTTGTGTTGATATAGGCTTAAATGTCCTTATTTCATTGAAAGTAAGCATTAAGGACTTCATTACATTCTCCCTTCCCCAAGGGTCAAGGACTTGATTAAGTTTACCTAAGTTGCTTATAACCTGTAAGGGGGGAAAAACCTAATTTATATTATTTTTAGTGTGCCATAAGTGAATAGTGTATTGTTGAGCTGGGTCTCCGGAGGGAAATAATACAAGCAAGGGTATCTATAGGAGGCACAGGTGAAAAAATGATAAGATGAAAATGATAGCTGCAGCTGTGCAATTAAAGTGTCACTCCATGTGTATATGTATCAATGTAATGTACATATACAAAGGGCTTTAATCATGACCACCATCTTATGATCATCGTCTTTTAGATATGCCAGATTACAACTTCAGCTATCCCTTTCCTATTGATCTTCCTCCTTATGATCACCAGTTGCCGAATACCTTCATACTTTGCCTACAAGCTTTTGTGGTATGTTTCTTTCCAAAACAAACCAAAGTCAAAGCATTGCTATCAGTTCCTATTCCAATTCAGTGCTCTACATTTTATAGTGCCTTTAAAAAAGTAAAGGTTTCCTCTGCTCAGTTGTGTCTGACTCTAGAGGGTGTTGCTCATCTCCTTTTCTTAGCCGAGGGAGCCAGCATTATCTGAAGGCGCTTCCGTGGTCATGTGGCCAGCATGACTATATGCCAAGGCGCACGGAAAGTTGTTACCTTCCCACCGAAGTGGTCCTTATTTATCTGCTTGCATTTGTATGCTTTCTAATGGCTAGGTTATCAGGAGCTGCCTTTACCTGGTCCTATCTGACTAAGCCTCTTAGAATACATGTGACTACAATATGTTAAATAAAAATATTGATACAATAACATTTTATATTGGTATTCACTTGGTTGATTGTATGAATTCTAACAAGCAAGATCATTTTGGGGGGAGATGGAGGTACACCATTCTCATCCTGAGAACACTCTTAAACACCCACTTCCAGCTTCAGAAGATCTACCTGTTTTAATACAATCTGTAAAAGAAGGAATTTGAAGATGTTTAAGACACTTTATTAAGTAGTAGTGGGAGTTCATATTAAGTACGGTGGAAAAGATCAACCTGAGTGAGAAACATAAGAGTTCTATACCTAATGTTATGCATTTGACATAGATGGCCTAATGCTGAAAGGGTTTTCATCTATAGAGCTGATAACAAACAATTTTATATTACTAGATGCACAGGGCTTCATCCATTCGCAGAGTAAATTGATGTCTTTAGCAGACCTTGCATGCCCAAAGCTGGGAGTATGTTTGAGCAGCCTTTTACTCTTGTGGTTTATCAATTCCCATAATATGCATTGGGTGTTTATCTGTTTTCTGAAAAGTGTTGTAAAATTGGGTATCATTTACGTTAATCTTTTTTAGGATTTCTGTTGTATTTTATTTTGAATGCCTAGATGGGATGCTACCATTTCTAAAACTAATGCCTGTGACTTAAGGCATTTATTTTTTATTCTATTCAATTACTTCTTTCTTCCCTTGTATATATTCCTATACACAGAGAATCTGTTATGGTAACTTGGAAATTCAGATAAAGCAAAATATCCCATCTAGATGAGGGGTGTTATCTAAAAAGGCATAAACTAGTTCTGACTATTAGTCAGGTTTGCCGTTCAAAATGAGAAATGTCAAATTACTTAATAATTAGGATATACATCTTTCAAAAATTTATTTTTACAAAGATGGAAAACAATAAAATAAAATTATAGTTATTTTAATAATAATTCCTCACATTCTCTTTATTTTGGCTGCATTTTGAGTCTGCAGAGTTTTGCACCTAGATTAACACTTGTTCTGTGTTACCTGTGCAGCCATGATTTTATGTATAGTTTGGCATTTAAGCAATCAATCAATTTTTCCAGAATTTAAGCTTCTTTCCTTTGTTGCAGTGTCATTGATAAACCTACCTCTGTCTCACTGCTAATTTCAACAGTATATATTATCTTCTTGGCTTTAACTACGGTATATATTCTAAAAATGCAGTTCCTTTTACATTATGATTATCTATGAAGTTGCAAAAATCATGTCAAATTTATCTGCCAACTCAGTATTTTAAGAAGATTTCTCCATGATTTCTCCAAGAACTATGCAAGATTTTGACAAACATAAGTGTGGATACAGGAGTGATTATGAAGATTGTAAGCACCCTAAAACTAGATGCAAAATTATAGTTGAAGCATTCCACATAGAATTATCATTAATAAACATCTTTGCAGAAGAGTTCAATTTTATGGGGAAAATATAATGCATAATTATGTAATATGATTTTAAAATATTATAATGTACTACTAATATAGAACATCTCCAGATGCTTATATTTTTATGATTCTAACTCTCTGAAGTTTTACCCAAAATTCAATAAACATTAATTTAGCTACAAGTCTTTACTCTTTAGCTGTTTTCTGTATGATTGAATATCACCAGCTGAGGAACAGTTCTAGTGAAGGGGGGATCACTCTGTGTCAGGGCTTGCCCTGTGAAACAGCAATCCCCACCCAATCCAGATGGCACTGACTCTTAGGCTTTCATAAGGGTCACAACAATAAAAGCAATAACTATAAAATCATAAACCATAAAATTATAAAATAAAAAATAAAAAACTTAGAACCTCAAGCATCCCGTTGGGATGCGTAACAACTAGCTCCAGTTATCCTCATTCTAACCTGGATGAAAAGCCATGTTTTTAATGGCTTGCCAAAAGGCTAAAAGAGTAGGTGCCTGCCGAAGCACTGGGGAGAGAGTGTTCATAAGGTAGGGGCATGGAAAAGGCAAACTTCCAAGGTTCCACTAGATGGCAAAATATCGGAAGGGAGTCAGAGTGTGCCTACCCTACCCAGTCTAGTAGGATGGGCAGATAATAGCAATAGCACTTAGACATATACCGCTCCATAGTGCTTTATAGCACTCTTGTCCAATCACACTTGGCCAATAAAGAATTCTATTCTCTCTGCGCGATTTACAATGTCAGCATATTGCCCCCAACAATCTAGGTTCTCATTTTACCAACCTCAGAAAGATGGAAGGCTGAGTCAACCTTGAGCTGGTCAGGATTGAACTCCAGGTCTTGGGCAGAGTTTGGCTGCAATACTGCATTCTAACCACTGCACCACCAGAGATTATCTGCCTATTTCCCCAGATTATCTGCCTATTTGGGTCAGGAGATAGGCAAGCTCTGCTGTTGATGTGGTTTTTCCTGATGGTTTTTTTTAACTTGGGCATCATAGTTTATTGATGGTAGCTAATGTTTCAATCTCTATAGGCTGCCCAAACTGTATTCACCCTTAATCATTGACTCACAGTGGTTTATTATATCTTTCTCTTATATTTCACTGAAACTACCAACTAGGGATATTTACAATATATAATACCAGCATGACTATGGGACATAAACAGTTCGTGGTGCTTGTGTGATAGCCATGCTGGTTGCCCTTCTTCCCTCTAAGACTAGACCTGCTTTTAAGCCTTGCTGATGAACCACTGAGAGTATCTTTGGTTTGATACAGCAAAGTCCATTAAAATTTTTGACAGCAATTATCTACAATGGGAATGAAGGAAAGAAGGAAGCAAGGAAGGAAGGAAGGAAGGAAAGAAGGAAGGAAGGAAACATTAGAATTATCTTTAAAGTGATCATTCTTTTTTTACTGTCCATTTCTTTTATTTCTTTTTAATCACTATCATTCTAGTTCCTATTATAGACAAATAGCAACGAATAATATATTCTGACATTTTCTTCTGTCACCTCAGAAACCTAATTGACAAAATAGATTTCTTGAAATAATTTCTAATGAAAGAATGAAAGTAAGCTACAAATTTGATTACGTAGCTACAAATTTAATTTGCTTTCAACCTTTTAGAGAGCATTTTGTAGAAAATAAAACTTGATAGGTAGCATTGCTTCCGTAAGTAGAAGGAATTTGATAGTTATTTATTTCTCTTTTATTTCTTCTCCTGCTCCCATACACACTTAAAAATTGTGTCAGGAAGAACTTTAGTGTTAGAACACATTGCCTGAAATCAAATCAATTGACTTTCCAGAAGGGCTTGTTCGATTATTACGGAAGGTTTCAGTAGGAGAGAAAGGGAAGATAAAAGTTTTTAAAGTGAGCTGCTTCTACTTTAACGCAATCTTCTACTTTCCCGTCTCCAAGTGGGCATATCAAATATATATTACCACATTCAACTGATCAGGCAGAGCAAATCTGACAGCATTTGGGAGGGATGAGCTGTAAAGATGAAAAGGGAAAGGAATCCTTTTTGCCAGCAGAATCCATTTTACTGAAGGAAGAACACTTAAATACCTCCTGATACAGAAGATTGACAGTTATTTGGTTATTTAACAACTACTTAATATTTTGGGAAGAGAGAGGACCATGGTGAGCAGACAAACTGGGGCTATACTTTTTTCACACTACCCATTAGTATTATTAGCCACCTCAACATGATTGGAAACTCAGCTAATTTTCAGCAGTTTGTACCACTGGAATTCAGCCATGCAACCAAATAAGCTTCTAGGAGCAAATAATATACACATTTGACTGCAAGCATCCTATCTTTTCCCTACTGTGGTATAGCCTATGATTCTACAATGACATTGCCCTGCCTTTATTTATGATTCTACAATGATTTATTTATGATTCTACAATGACATCGCCCTGCCTTTATTTATATGATTTTATTTCGCATCTTATTTTGGTAATACCTGCACGAGGTGTGCTACCAAGAATATTTTTAAAACCAAACTGAAATGCCCCTGAAATTCACTGTGATGATGCCTAAATATGGATTAATAAAGAAGTTGTACAATAGTAGGGAAAAGATAGGATACTTGCTGTCAAATATGTATATTATAGGTAGTCCTCGACATACAACCACAATTGAGCCCAACATTTCTGTTGCTAAGTGAAACAGTTGTTAGGTGAATATTGTCCCATTTTACAACCTTTCTTGCCACAGTTGTTAAGTGAATCACTGCAGTTATTAAGTTAGTAACACGGTTGTTAAGTGAACCTGGCTTCCCCATTGACTTTGCTTGTCAGAAGTCACAAAAGGTGATCACGTGACCCCAGGACACTGCAGTCGTCATAAATGTGAGTCAGTTGCCAAGCGTCCGAATTTTGATCATATGACCATAGGGATATAAGTATCCCTATGTGATCATTAGTATGAAAAACAGCCATAAGTCACTTTTTTCAGTGCCATTGTAACTTTGAAAGGTCACTAAATGAACTGTTGTAAGTCAAGGACTACCTGTAGTTGCTGCTAGAACCTTATTTGGTTCTGTGGCTGAATTCCAGTAGTGCAACTGCTGAAAATTAGCAGAGTTTTGTTGAGGTGGTTATGTCTAAAATTATTTTCACAGGTTTCACTAGATCAGTAACTGCTGAATGACATAAATTACCATACATTATTGAGGGAGTATTTCTTTCTAAGCGCCTGGAACCACTTTATCATAATATACATTCTGTAACGTAAATATTTACTATAGAAAATCAAAGAAAGACAAAGTTCTCTTATTTTCCCATCCATCCAACCTCTATTTCCTGCTCTCTTATTGGTAATTGATACACAGGCTTTTAGAGAACAGTTCAACATAATCTGTTTAATACAAAAAAAAGGCATGAAAAAGGCACCAATTGTTTTAAATATTCCTTTCAAAACAGTGGTAAAATGCCAGCATAAATTAACATTACTTAACATACATACATATTCATCAAACAGTTTTCTTGTAAGGTATGTAAGCCAAGAAACATACACCATGTGATAAGAAAAAGAAAGGTTTTATAATTAAAACTAGATTATATCAACATTTACTAAATCTGTCCCTTTCTATCACTGCAACCACCAGATGATGCACCAGATCCACTATTTCATACACTTCCTTTTGTTCTTTAAATGTCTCACCTCTCTCATGTTGACCTTATCCAACCACAATCTTCTCCATCTTCCTCTTTCTCTCAATCCATTTGTTCTAATTGTTTCATACTGGCCACTCATTTTTGTATTCAACCAACATGCATTCAGTGCTCATTTCCCCCCACATATGCTTCTTAAGTTTTCTATTATCATTAAATTCATCCTTTGTTTCTTCTGGCAAATCCAATTCTCACTTCCAAACAGCAAACTAGGCAGACCCACATTCTTCCAGTCAAAATATGTACAGTATAAGAACTTTTATATATTAGTTGCTTCTTTTTATAAATAACTTAATCTCATATTAACTTTTGCACAAGTAATTCTCTCAAACTTTTGCAAATCCATAGCCTTTTTTCACTTTGCATTCTACCTGGTGTCCCTTTTTTCATATTTCCCATTAGAGTAATTCCAAACCTTTCTGGATCATTCTGTAACCTAATTATTTGCAATTCTTCCAAGCAGCTTCCATCTGTCATTTCCTGACATCTACTTTCCATTCATTTTGTTTTGAGATTACTTTCTTTTTTAACACTTTTACTTTCCCTCCCTGCGTTTGTTCTACTTTCACTCTTTCATCCTTCACGAATTCTATCAGTCTTTCATATTAAAAAAATCTTGATAAACAAATCAGTCATGTTCTAGACCACGGGTGTCAAACTCGTGGCGTCACTGCCGTCACGTGACGTTTCGTGATGTTTTTCACAGAGCTGGGGTGACCGTGGCCTGCGCGTGATGCATCCAGGCCACGGGCCGCCAGTTTGACACCCCTGTTCTAGACTAGTAATCATTCCTTTTCCTTGCCTGTGTGAGGATATACAGTAGTTATGTTTAAAGACAAGCTTGAGATAGAGATTTTTCTAAATGGATCGGCACCAAGTTTCTGTGTAGTGTCTCATCTCACTCCCACCCATTTGTTCATGTTCAATATTGTTTTCTTTTCTTTTCTTTTCTTTTCTTTTTTTGCACTCTTCACACTGAGTAGTTCCCCCCTCCCCAAATTGGTTTCTTCTTCCTTTATCACTATTCACTAGAACGTAACATGCAACTATTAAAAAAATTGTTGTTGGGCAAAAAGGTGAAGAACGTGTAAGAGTATGGATTCAGTACTGTACACTCTGTTTCATTGCTTTTACAGAGACAGAAATAGAACTATTTCATATTTTACTCATGTATATTAAGATGATGACACAGGTCACGATTTTAAAAACGTGCAATAAAAGATGCAACCCAGGATTCAAGTAATAATTTCCTCAATATTGTTTGAAAGGGGTTTTCCCCCCATTTTTGTTTTAGTTTCAGAGTATCCAAGCTTTTCTGGTCTTGTAGGTTGGGCTGTCAATTGTTTCTTAGCAACTGATGGTATATGGGGTTGGGGCTAACATGGCTGCTTTTAAGCAAAATTCTAGCACAATAATTCTTGATCATTTAGAAGCAACCAAATATAACACAAGCAGCAGTCATGATGTACATGTGAAATACATGTTTCAGGAAAGCAATCCATACTACAAAATACCTAGACTTCTATCAAATCAGTAAACTTGCATCAGTCTCTTCCTTGTGAAATTAAATTTATTATTAAATATTACGGAACATGTGTAGTCAGACTAGCAAGTTCCTCCACCAGAATTTTTCTCTTCTTGCTTTTCTCTAAATCGCCATTCCTTCTCTTCCTGTTTTTGCACCACATTTGGACGCTTATTTGGCACTCCTCTTTCAGTTGTTCTGCTAAGTCATGTGTTTATTGACTTTGGGCAACATACAACAATCCCATAAAACAGAAAATAAAAATAAAACAAGCACTACCTAAAACCATTATGTAATAATTATTAAAGGAGCATTAACAATTAACAGAAACAGGAAAAGAAAATAATAAATGGAGTTAATACAAGTAATCTTCGACTTACAACCACAATTTGAGCCCAAAATTTCTGTTGCTAAGTGAGACAGTTTTTAAGTGAATTTTACCCCATTTTACGACCTTTCTTGCCAGAGTTGTTAAGTGAATCACTACAGTTGTTAAGTTAGCAATACGGTTGTTAAGTGAATCTAGCTTCCCATTGACTTTGCTTGTCAGAAGGTCACAAAAGGTGATCACATGACTCCGTGATACTGCAACTGTCATAAATACAGATGAATTGCCAAGCACCTGAATTTTGATAATGTGACCATCAGGACGCTGCAGTGTTTGTAAATTACTTTTTTCAGTGCCGTTGTAACTTCGAATAGTCACTAGATGAACTGTTGTAAGTCGAGGACTATCTGTAATAATGGAACTGTCTCATGAGTTCTCCCATCCCCTGGAATCCCCAGGCCTACTGGCATAACCAGGTCTTGAGGTTCCTGGTCTCCATCTGGAATTTTCATTCAATAATAATCTTGATCTAGTTTTATTGCTGTAATACATACTTGATCTTCCAAGGTGATGAATGTGCTAAAATGACAGAATCCATGTTTAGTATTGTCTATCAATGATGGTTCTTGGATAGGGCTTTGAGGTGATTACGTCTGAATATTTAAAATTCTGTAATCAGCTTACTGGATAATTTGCATGTAATTAAGGAGAGATTGGACTAGCCTATGCATCAGCATCTTCTTCTGGAATTGTGGTATCAGAAGTCCTGCCAGGCTCAAAACAATTTCTGTTCCTATATCAGGACTTAAACTCAAATCAATTTAAATCTTTATAATCCATTTCAAGCAAGAATCCACACTTTTAAATTAATCTATAGTTCATTCCACTGTTCGGATGCAGGATGTTTTCTATTGGACTAATACAATTTCCGAGGAAACAAACAATACAATTACTCCTTCTTCTAAAGAAGCTGGAATGATTCTTTGTCTGAATGAATGTTGACAATTTCCTGGACTAAGTTTGTCATCTCCTTTCTGTTTGATTGAATGAGCCATGAAGAAAAAGAAATAAGAATGCCAGGTTTAATAGTTATTTAAAAAAAATAGTATAAGGCCTAATTCATATTCTTTTATCATGCATATTTTTGTTTGTGGCTTCTATTGTGACCAACAATTAAGTATGTTAAACTCATTAAAGTATTACCCTCATATACAGAGGCCTCTGAAAATAGTAATAGTCTTTCTATACTGTCTTATCATGTGATTACTGATCATCACCCTAATTTGGTGGTTTATATAAAACAAGATGTGGAAGCCTCAAGTTTTCCACATGTTTGGAATTGCAGTTCCCATATTTCTTAGCCATCATGACCAGTCACCTCCACAGGGAAGTATAAGATTTGAATCTGTCTTCTGATGTGTCCAGCTACTATAAAACCATACTAAAGTAAAATTAGATATCAGTATTAAAGGTTACTAACTTTTAAACAACATAAATTTATTTTTAAAAATGTATTTCTGTAAGTCTATTATCAACATACAGTTAAAAATATGAAATTGGTGGTACATTAAATATTAAAAAATATGAAATTGGTGGTACATTACATCTTTTCTTCAACTATCCAAGGATAATCTAGAGGCCTAAATTCTGCTAAAATTCTGCTAAATGCAGAGGTCACTTCAACCTGCTGAGTTATCACCAAGTAATTTGATATCACATAGTCAAGGGAAAGTGATTTAAATGTCTAGGTATTGAAGACAGTCTGACATAAGACTGTAATGGAAAAAGGTCAGCTAAAATCCTTGAAATTCAAACAAATATGTTCATATACTCCGGTAGCAACACACAGGCTGAGCAACAGGAAGTGTTATATCCAGTGGGATGTTGTCAAATCAATAGCTCTTATGACTGTGTCAGTGAAAATATAATCAAGGACAAAGCTCATCAAGACCCAGAACAATAAATCTCCAGGGATTTAGGAACATAGGATGTGTTTTGATTGCTTTTTAAAAAATAACAGAAAAGGAAGAAGAAAAGAAACAAAACACAAAGATAATTATAATGGAATACATACAAAAATATGCATAAAATGTTCTTAAAAAGAAGAAAATAAACAGAAAAACAGAAATAAAGTATAATATATACATTATCAGCAATTAACAGTTACAATTTTATAAATGCTTATCTAATGTAAAATTCAGATACTTACAGTATATACATTTCTAATGCATTTATATAACTATCATTCTTTTTTAACCTACTGTATTTTATATAAATAAGGGATCCTTGGTACTCTCTGAGCTTGCTTGTTTTCTTGCAGATGTGTCATTACCCAAACTAGGTAACATCATCAGTGCAGTTACCTAGTTTGGGTAATAAAACATCTGCAAGAGAACAAGCAAGTTCAGAGAGTACCAAGGACCCCTCATTTCAACTCTGAGCTACAAATATTCTCCTTTATTTGTATAAATAACTTCTATATCTCATTATACTTGTCCATACAATGTCTATGTCCATAGGCAATGCATTGGTAGGTGGTAAATGCAATCAGGTCTTCAATCCATTGAGGGAATGTGGCCATATAACTTACCTTTCCAATGCTGCAACGTGTTTTGGCCATAGTAAGGGCACAAAGAATTCATTTACATAGTCTGATTGTCATATTCCATGTACTAGGTATATAATTCAAGAGAATATTATCCTCTGAAAATTTTAGCTTTTGTCACACAGTCACATTTATATAATCTACTACTTTCTTCAAAACTTAGTAAGTATAGGAAATTGTGAAAATGTGTCGTAGAGAAGCAATACCCTAAGGGGAAAGCTGTATTAAAGCAATTCAAGGATTTAAATAACATAACTAATAAGATAACCTCATCTTTGGAGATCTGCTAAAGGCTAATGGTTTCATTAAACAATTGTGTAATATATTATTGATAATTCATTTTTATCGTTTTATGATATTAAGTTAGCTTTTCAATCATAGGATTTACTATCTTATTTTGAAGATAGTGTCACAAAACAACTGACTGTTTTCAAACTGGCTGCTCTGGCAAGATTCTTTGCCATCTATATATGTAATAATATATGTGATAATATTGAAACACAAGAATTATTATTACTTAGTATACTACTATAGAAAATGATAAATGATCTTTATACAATTGTTAATAAGACAAGGCTCTCAAATGCAGAATGTATCAAGCAAAAATGTGTATCAAGAATAAAACCATGTGCTATAAAAATTTGAATACTAAATGGGAAGGAAAGAATTGAATGAGTCACGATGGCAACCTGAAGTAATAAACCACGAAGCAGTGTTTATGTCCACTCTGCTGAAACATACTGTATATTAATTTGATCAAAAATTCACAATAAAATCAAAGTTTGAATGTAAAAAAGTATGGATTTAATTAAGTTAAGGAGCATCATATTCAGATTTATGTTCTATCATAGTGGTTTAATAAGTGTTAAATCGGTTTTGTAAAAGTCTTCAAACAGTTTGGCCCATCATTGGCGAACTGAGGCTACAGTTTTGTGCTGAAGAATGAAATACACACCCATGTGTGTGTATTTTTTCTCTTTGTTTCTTCCCCAGGAATAAAAAAAGATTAGCTATTGATCTTTCTGTTTGCCTTACATCAGTTGAAGAGAAAACAGTACTCATTTCTTAGTATGAATCGATCCATGCTACCAAACATCTATCTCAAAATTGAGTGAGTGAATGATTGATGCATGACTTATATATGACTCAATTATAGGTGATGTTCCATAATGCCTGCACTAAGCTGAGCCATAATTGTATTCCAGACTTAATACTTCTGTAAAAGTTGTTATTGGCATGCTTTTTATTTGCTTTTCAAGCCAGTTTAGGAAGGTATCAAGCTATGTGTCCATATTGATATGGGAATGGGAGACAGATGCATTCCATATCTTGTGGGTTTTTCTGTTTCCTATAAACAGTAGTACAGGGATAGCATAACTTTTAGCAATAGCACTTAGACTTATATACCGCTTCATAGTGCTTTACAGCTCTCTCTGTTTACAGTGTCAGCATTTTGCCCCCAACAATCTGGGTCCTCATTTTACTGACCTCATAAGGATGGAAACCTAAGACAACATTGAGTTCTGCCAGGATCAAATTCCAGGCTGTGGGCAGAGTTTGCCTGCAAAACTGCATTCTAACCACTGCTCCACTAGGGCTCCTTTTGCATATACTATAAAGTCTAAAAGCTAACACTATTTCTCAAAAAAGATGAGAACAACTACTTAATTGCAAAAAAAGCAGAGGTTTTCCTTGCTGACCTTCAATTATAAATTGTTGTGTTGGAACTTCCGGTTGCAGCCTCGGCGAGAGCAGCTGGAAAATAGCGGGCTCAGCTGAGCCCCGTGAAATCCAGCTGATAACCGCTGTCGGGAAACCCTTCGGGGTCATAGCCTCCTTGTAGGGGAGGTGAAGAAAGGTGAGGCGCTTTGCTGGCCATGAGGAACCCGCAAATTCCTCGTTAGGTCCGAAGCAAGCTCACCCGAATAGCAGCAGGCACGGCTGCCATTGCTGGCAGTCACGAAGCCGGGACAACTGGGAACCAATTATAAATTGTTGTGTCAATGCAGACTGAATCTGGACTTTGGCATATAATGGGACCTGGTCTTTGGAGAACATTATGAAACTGGCTTGAGCTGCCTCAAAAAGCCAGACATGGCTTGAACTCCCATATGTGGGGTGTCTCAAATCTCAAAGGTCTGTGCTATCGTGAAACAAAAACCTATGGAAAAACAATACTAAGTGACTACTAAAAATGCTAGACAAATTTGGGATTTAAGAAGGAGCTGATGAAACTTCACCCATATTCAGTACTATCTCTGATTTTAGATATTTATAAAGCTTTGAGCTTTTTGCATGACTAAGGAGCTACAGATTCTATGGGGATGTTGAGTACTCCTGAAATGGAGGACTATATTTACAGGCCATGATATGTATCAAGGGATATTGATGTAGGGTTCATTATTGTAGATCTCAGGCCTCATCAAGGTATTTTCAGCTCCATATCTTGGGAATGACAGAAACTGCCTTCTGCTGAATTAGACCTCTGATCCATGTAACCTAGTACTGATTATTCTGTTAACATTTCTTCCAAGTCTGGGGCCAACAGTTTTATCCAATTTTAAGCTTTGAACTAGAAATGGCTACTTTAAGTCTTCTGCATGTGTCATTGGGTTCGGCACTCATTCAGTACTGTTCAAAGTTATGATGACACTGATGGAGGAGACTTACAGACAGTCCTAGAAGTTGTGGCTGTTGCAGCTTCCCCTCCATCATGTGATCGTAATTCGGCACATGGCAACTGGTGCATAATTAAAATGATCACAGCATCTCTATGGTATCATGATAGCCATTTGCAATCTTTACTGCCAGCTAGCAAAGTCAGTGGGGAAGATGTAGGAGTTACAAGTCACAGTCATGTGATGTCATGCTTAATGACCGCACGTGATTTGCTTATTGACCATATGCAGAATTGCTGAAACTGCTATTTTAAATTGGTGTGGTCACTCCTTCTAACTTCTGCATTTTTTTTCTTTTTCTTTTTTCTTGCACTCTTTATTCTTTCTTTCTGGTCTCTTTTCTTTCTTTAAGTTTGTATCAGTTTATACTACTGTAATCAAAATCCTTTTTAAAATTATATATATATTAGCATGGTAGTGTGATTTTTATTTTATTTTATTTTATTTGGTTTATGACTGCATTGCTTAGGGAGGGAATTTCCACTCTCAATTACTGTCATTAACTGACAGCAAGTAACTAACCTGTAAAAGATAACATTTGCTGTCACCATTCTTCCATTATTTCCATTGGGAAGGATTCATGGGAGGCAGTTAAAGTCTGACAAATCTCTATTGTGACATATGAATAAAACAAGAGAAACGTGAAAATAAATTCTGAACTGTTCAGATTAGTTTTTATCACGCATTTTACATCTCAGTGGAATATGGAACTGAATCTCAGGAAAGATATCACAACAGTCAATTTTTGTTGTTTCTTCTGCCTTAACCCATGCCTATTCATTGAAAATGACACACACAGGCACATATATATGAAATAAGTTATGTGTATTGGATTCTAAAATAATATAAAATATAAAGATACTAAATAACGAATGGTAGCGTTTTGTGTGTCTTTTGTTTTTCATGATTTTGAGAAAAAACGTCATATTGCCTAAATACACATTGCAGGGGGGACAGGGGTGGGTTCTAACTTACCTCGCTGCCGGTTCACTTCCTCCCACGCCACGTGGCCGTGCCTCGTGGGTGTGCGTGCACCTCATGGGCGCACACGCATGCGCAGTGCAAAAAAATAAAAAAAATTAAAAAGCCGAAAACAAGATGGCGATGCATGCGCAGTGCCGGAAACTCGGCTTCTGCACATGCACAGAAGAAAAAATAAATAATTTTTTTTTCAAAAAAAAATAAATCCCCCCAAAAATTCAAAAAATTCAAAAAAAAGATGGCGGCGCCCACAGACCAGCACCGACCAAACTGGATCCATGATGTCATCGTGACATCACCAGCAGGTCGCTACCGGTTTGGGCTTTTCACACCTGCCCCCCCCCCTGCTCGTTCGCTGCAGGAAAGAGAGGGCTCTTGGAAGAGCTCGGAGGGCAGGCTCCGTTTCGGTGGGCAATCACTGTCGGGTTTCATAGTTCAGCGGGGAGGCTACTGTAGGGAGACCTATTTGGAGGCACCTGGATGGGGCGAGTCCCGCCTAATTTGGCTGTTTTTTTTCCTTTCCAGACCAGCAGCGAACGAGCTGGGGGCACGAAAAGCGCTTCCCACTTCTCTTCTACCTGCATGCTATAACTGGAGGATTCTCCTCCAGAATCCCGGCCGCAAGCTGGCAGCCCCAGGGGAGCAGCAGGGGCAGAGCTGCTTGTTTTTGGTGGCTGGCGAGGGGGGGGAAGTGGTTCTCCTCTAGAATCCTGGCCGCAAGTGGGAGGTCACCCCTCCCCTTGCCCGCCACCAAAAACAAGCAGCTCTGCCCCTGCTGCTCCCCTGGGGCTGCGCAGTGGTTCTCACCCTCCCGCTCGAAGTTTGTGCACCGCTTGCTTGGAACTGGTCTGGAAAGGAAAAAAGCCTCTGGCGGGGAGGGAGGGAAACAATGGCAGGAAAACAGGGACGCGACAATGGCCACAGCCCTGGGGACTCGCACGGCCGGTGGAGTGAGCCAAGAGGCTCCGCTCGAGGTGGCAGGGCCGAGAGTGCTGCTGCCGGCCAGGGAACAGCGGCTCCCAGCGGGGAGGAGCCCAGGCCATGGGGTCATCTGTGCAGGAAGCCCACCACCCCTACCCCACCCACACTGGCTGCTGGTCCACCGGTTCTCCAGACCGCCTGGGGCCACGGAAGAAGCCCGCTTGGTCAGGGAGGGAGGGAAGTCCCGGCTTACCTTGCTCTGCTCCCTGAGGAAGCGACCGCCGGGATCCCCAAACCAGACCAGCTGGCCCGTGCGCATGCACACTCTGGAAACAGGAAGATCATCTTCCTGGAGCACGCATGCGCAATAGGCAGCTGCTCTTTCGGTTTCCGGCACACCCGTGCGCATGAAAACCAGCTGGCTGGCGCGCCAGAACCCGGAAGAGCAACGGGCGATGGCTTCACTTGCCGGGATAAATGGCTTTGTGTGCCACTTCCGGCACACGTGCCATAGGTTCGCCATCAGTGCTATAGAGTGATTTTTATTTATTTGTTTGTTTATTGAATTTGTTTGCCACCTATCTTGCTGCAAGGCGATTCTGGGCAACTTACAACATCAAGATTTAATGTAGGAGACAGGTAGTCCTCAACTTGCGACCACAATTAAGCCCAAAATTTCTGTTGTTAAGTGAGACATTTGTTAAGTGACTTTTGCCCCATTTTACGACCTTTCCTGCCACAGTTGCTAAGTGAATCACTGCAGTTGATAAGTCAATAACCTGGTTATTAAGTGAATCTGGTTTCCCCATTGACTTTGCTTGTCAGAATGTTGCAAAAGGGAATCACATGACCCAGGATGTTGCAACGGCCATAAGTATGAACCAGTTGCCATGCATCTGAATTTTGATCACATGAGCATGGGTATGCTGCAAAAATCATAACTGTGAAAAATGGTCGTAAAAATGGTCACTTTTTTCAGTGCTGTTGTAACTTTGAACGGTCATTAAATGAACTGTTGTAAGTCGAGGACTACCTGTATTCCCATGTTTCTAGACTATCAAAAGTTAAATTTGGTGGATGTTGTTTCTGAATAAATATACCTAGCGTTGACGGTTAAGTCTGTTTTGATTTCTCTAACTTTCTCGGCAGATCTCCAGTGTCGAGGTAGTTTTGCTGTTTTCTCAGCCAAGCATATGTCAAAACAAAAATAATGCAAGCATCCATCATCTATTTGACATTCTTGTTGACATGTTTGCTTGCTGTGAATTGATGGAGAGGCAATACCAACCAGCAAAATGTTTGTATAAATAGGGCACAGGTGTTGATCTCAAGTTATATCCTATTAATCTGTGCTATATCAAAGCTACAGTAGCACTTTTCAAATACTGGCATACATTTTTTAGAGAGAGGCTGGTGACCCCAACAGGTTTCTTGTAGGTATCCTTTTGCATATTTGTCCAGTTTCATACTGTTGGTTTCAGACACTGAAGTTGGGTTTCAGAGTTTAGGTCTCTTCCCTAAAATTATTTACAAATTTACATCAAATTTATTAAACTGATTCATTAATCCAATTAAAAAAATGACACCTCAGCCTTTTGTTCTGTTGCTATTTTACTTGATAAATTGATATTATGAAGAATGAAAAATCATTCAGCCAATTAAGTAGTAGCTTTATATCTCAATAAAATTATTTTATCATTATTAATAAGGCCTAAGATAACTCTAGGTAAAGTCATCACATCATGAGTTTGTCAAGCTAATCACAAAAAAGCTCCACTCTAGAGTTACAGAATGATACCTTCAGATGTATGGTTAGATAGGTTTCTGGTGGTTATAGGATATCATACAAGATGTATTCCATCTAATATTTCAAAATTTGATATGAACTAAATCTGAACCCCTTGTAATGTGCTATACATACATCATTTTTAAATGATGCATGCATGTGGTAAATGTTATTACATGGCAAGTATCCATTTTGAGTATGGTAATGCACCAAACTACAAGTCAAATTATGTATACTATCCAATACCAAAACAGATGGATTCAATAATGGAAATGGTAAACATATATGATTGTTAGAATAATTAAAATTAAATATTCACATGTACGCAGATGCTAACTGGATCCATTTTTGGTTATCTGAATTGGCCCTACCAAATAATTGTTATTTTCCAACTTGAGAAATTAAGAATTGTCTTTTGCAGACCATTTTGTTGTTGTTAGTCGCGAAGTCGTGTCCGACCCATCGCAACCCCATGGACAATGTTCCTCCAGGCCTTCCTGTCCTCTACCATCCCCCGGAGTCCATTTAATCTCATGCCGACTGCTTCAGTGACTCTATCCAGTCACCTCATTCTTTGTCGTCCCCTTCTTCTTTTGCCCTCAATTGTTCCCAGCATTAGGCTCTCCTCCAGTGAGTCCTTCCTTCTCATTAGGTGGCCAAAGTATTTGAGTTTCATCTTCAGGATCTGGCCTTCTAAAGAGCAGTCAGGATTGATCTCCTCTAGGACTGACCGGTTTGATCACCTTGCAGTCCAAGGGACTCGCAGGAGTCTTCTCCAGCACCATAGTTCAAAGGCCTCAATTCTTTGGTGCTCAGCCTTCCTTATGGTCCAACTTTCACAGCCATACATTGCAACTGGGAAAACCATAGCCTTGACTATACACACTTTTGTTGGCAAGGTGATGTCTCTACTGTTTAGTTGTTGTTGGTTTTTTTGGGTATCTTTTTAGCAGACCATTTAGATGCCCAGATTTTAGCCTGAAGAATTTCCTGTTTCAAATCAATACCAAGGAAAGTAAAAGACACAAGTAAATTTCTAGAGTGAAACATTTTGGCCTGAGATAAAAGTGAAAACAAGGAGTTTTAAATTAATAGTAATACCAGAATGCTATTCTGGCTGGCTTCATGTATGTGTTTAGTTAACTTAATCACAGCAAACAATAAAATATGACTCATAATTCATTAGACAAAAATGCTGCATTGAAAATTAAAGCATCATTTAGTATAACACCTTATCTTTAAATAATAGTAATGGATTTCTTTTTGCAATGTTTAGGTTTAACAAGAAGTATTTCTTTACAATTAACTCAGATAAGGCATTTCTGGTTATTTTATATCCAGAATATATTGGTTATATCCAATAACCATTTCTGGTTATTTTATATGTAGCAGTTTATTAAACAGACTGCTATATTCCAGTCAGGTGGATTCGATGAGAGCTATGAATTTCCTTTCAATTAGGTGGAAACATCTGCAGAAGAGTAGGATTAATTTAAAATAATAATTGATCCAGTACCAATTAATTTTAGTGTCTCCTGTTTTGGCAGAGAAGAAAAAATAACTGACTAAAATGTACTTGGATGAAACTTACCTGCCATATTTTGATTAAAATCAATTTTAGATAGATACATATAGAATTATGCTATTAATTTTTTCAGTGCTTGAAGAATTAACTATGTCATATTTGAACTGTATTGCATTCTTACCAAGTAACAAAAACATCTGTCAAAAATAATCAAAAGTAGTTTGATTAACCAACAATTCCTCTTTGTTATTAAATTCTATAGCAGGTTACTTAAATGCTTGTTTTATTCTTCAAAGCCTGCTTATTAGAAAGAAATCTTATCCAAAACTATTTTGGTTTTTGAAATAAAATTTTGCAGACACTTTCTGAATGACTGGAATAATGTATAATATAAAATAAAATATTTTTCACTATGCTATTAAGAATGAAAATATTCAATTTCTTACAAAACCTATTCTCAATAATAGTGATTATTTCTTTTTTAAATACAGGAAGAAACTATTTTGATGTGAATTCCTTTGCATGTTTTAATTCACATAATAAATGCATAAATGTTATGGTAATTAGTTTCTATAGCAGATTGATTAAGGCTTAATAACATTTTCATAAAATAAATGCTTTGCAATTATGTAGGAACAAAATACCATCTGGGTTCTTCCTTTCATCACCTTCAAATAGTGTCTTTTCATTAAATATTTTTGAAGCTAAAGTATATATTACCCAGATTACTTAACAATCTTTGAATAGAATCCTATGAAATTTGATTTAGAAATACATTCAGTGAGACGTACTGTCTAGTAAATGAATTTACAATGAAACCAGAGTTGAAAAAAGCAACATATAGATTATATTTCCCTATGTGTTGATTTTGCTTCAGAAAGTGAGAAATAGAACTTGAGAATTGAATGTTGCAGCTTACATAGAAATAACTGGATTTTTATCATCCCTGCTGATATTCCAGGGCTAAAAATTATATTTTATTGTACAGGTGATAGGTAAAAATCATGCGGGTTGAGCAAATGGCTACATTCTGTGAGTTATCCAAATTAAAAGTATCTATTCATACAAATGTTGTTTGGTGAAACCAGTCTTTCCTACCTAGAAATAGACTATGGTCTATTTTTATTTTGTTGCCTTTACCGATTGCTGTGAATTGCCTAGGATCACTGTCAGAATCCAACTTATACAGTATAAGTTCTTTAAATAAATAAATAAACTTCAGATAAAAACAGACAAAGCATATACAACCTACATCAATGAATGAGTCAGGAACCAATTTAAAAAGCAGTCAAAGATCAGAGAAACCATTTGGGAAATGGAAGAGGATAATAGATTTCAACCCTTGAATTGAATTAATTAGCCCCAAATGCTTGTTGAACAGATATCTAATCACATTAATTTGCATTTAACTATTTTGACATTTTGATTGGATCGAGTTATTAATTAAAACAAGTGGTATATAGATTATTTATTTAAAAGAAATTATGCTACAGAAACAACTTTTGTCCTTATTATAAAACATCTGTCTATAATAAGGCAAAAAACAAAAAACCTTCCATCTTTATTTTCCTGTCATTCGACACCATGTTTTTGATTCACAGCTTTCCATAATCTTATTTTCCTGTTCTTATCTTATCTACTGTCAGTAAATAGTTTTATCATTGAGATCTTTGCTTTTCTGGTGCCTCTCTGTTAATTTTCAAATTTTGTTCAGCTTTGGACACTATTCTGCTACACAACTTTTCATATACTTGTCATTCCCGATAGCTAGGTAACATTTCTCTCTCTGTTTGTCCCTATATCTATCTAATCCTAACTCTTCATTTTTCCCAACTGTTCTTTCCCGGATACAGAATCCCGAACTTCCTTTATCTTTCTCCTTTATCTTTCTCCAACAACATAGATCTTTCCCAATGCTCAAGGTTTACCAGGATTTTCTTTCTCAGCAAAGTCTTAAGATACAATACAATATTAAAGTTAACTCTGTTTAGTACTAATAATTATTTTTTAAACAATTAAAAAATGGTCATTTTATTTGAAATGTTGATTTGAGTCATAAGTTAATCGTTAATTAACTTGCTAATAAAGTTCACAGTATCCCACTTGCTAATAAGAAATTTGCAGTAAGGAAATTCTGGAAACATTATTCAGAACCTCAATCGGAAATACAGAACTTAAGTTCTACCATATGTTTCACAAATATAAAATAATCTGACAGAAATAGTATCTATGTACTGCCCTTCCTTTCTTCCTCATAGAAGGCACAAAAATAAGTTTTATATGCTATCAATGCCTATATGTTATTTTGCAACTATAGTAAGAGTTTTCTTTTGGTCAAATCAGTTTTGTGCTTTGCATTCAGAAAATATATCAAGCATCCAAAACCTCTAAAATAAATAAGTCCATACATCATATTTGTAAATAGAGAGAAAACCCCTCTTTTTCTTATGTTTTTATTTGTGATGCAAAGCTTGCTAAATACTATAAAGATCAGTTGTCCTCAAAGAAATGAGGTATTGTAAACACTGGTTTTATTAGACAGTTCAAAGAAACAGTGTGGGAGTCACAATTACAGATTCAAGAACCTATTTTCTTCTTTCTCCTCCACACACTCATCTCCTGTCTTATTCTCTCCTGCTATTTTGTACATTTTCAGTTTTTCTTAGAATGCCCTTTTAACAGTGAAAACAAAACACTTTTGGGAGAACTTCTGTAAAACTTGCACGAACTAAGATTGTCTTGATACATGAAATATGTTTCAAATATTCTCTCATATTTCATATTAAGATAATGGAGATGCTGTGTGCTTTGTCATGCTATAATCTTTATATGGATAAACTAATTCACACATCAAGCTAAACCTTTATTTAACTATGATTCATTGACTAAATCACTATTGGCTAGGTTTATTTAAAATATTAAGCGATGAACCATGGTTTATATTTATAAAGCTGTGCTTTATATCAATCTTTAAGTGGTTTATATAGAGAAAATCTACATAATAAATCAGTCTACAAGTTCTGGGAGCTGCTAGGGTAGCACATGTAGCACCCTGCTCTGTGGACTGGTGCCACTTGCTTCCTGGTCCAATTCAAGGTGTTGGTTATCACCTTTAAAACCCTTCAGGGCATGTGCAAAGTTACCTGAGGAACTGTCTTGTTCCAATTACATTGACCCGTCCAGGGGTGGGTTCCTCCTGGTTCGGACCAGTTCGCCTGAACTGGTAGCTGCCCGCTGGTGATGTCACGATGATGTCACCGAACTGGATCGGTCGGTGCCAGTCCGTGGGGGCCGCCATCTTTTTTTTGAAATTTTTTTTTATTATTTTTTTTTATTTATTTTTTCCTTCTGAGCATGTGCAGAAGCCGACTTCTGGCACTGGGCATGTGGTCGCCATCTTTTTTTCAGCTTTGTTTTGTTTGGGTTTTTTGGATTTTTTGTTACTGTGCATGCATGCGCGTGCAAAGCGTGCGCGCGCCCATGAGGTGCGCCCACGCGGCGCGGGAGGGAGCAAACCGGCAGCGAGGTAAGTTGGAACCCACCCCTGCTTAGTGGGGTAGCCTATAGCAGCAACCCCCAACCTTTTGGGCTCCAGGGACCAGTTCCGTGGAGAGAGGTTTTTCCGTGGACAGGAGGGGGCACTGTTTTGTGTGCTGCCTGCATCCCGCAGATAGGTCTTTGCTTGTTTGTGCAGCTTGGTTTCTGGCATGCCGCGGACCGATGCCGGTCATGGATCAGGGGTTGGGAACCCCTGGCCTATAGTACACGCTCACAACTGACATTATTGTTTCTTTTTCCCTTAATATTCATCCAAACACTTTCAAAAATATTTTTGACATTGGAATCACAAATTTCCATACGCATGTAGTTATTTTTTATATGTAATGCAACTCGCCTCTCTCTTTTGAAAGATGTTGGGTTGTTGTTTTTTTAAAGATAAGTATTATATTCCAATTATAGGTTTACCCAACCAGCTTTCAAGAACATCAAAATCAGACTTCAACTCCTCCCTATTTGTTTTCCACACTCTGAGCATTCTGCTCATACTAATCCAGTATGATGTGTAAATCTTATCCTTCCTCCCTCCCTCCCTCCTAGTTAGTGATGACCCCTGGCAACTGCCTGGACTTGCCCCTGCAGTTTTCTTGCTAAGGTTTTTGGAAAGTGGTTTTCCTTTGCCTTCTTTCTAGGGCTCAGAATGACTGGCCAAAGTTCACCCAGCTAGCTTGGTGCCTAAGCCTGGACTAGAACTCACAGTCTCCCGGTTTCTACTCTGATGCCTTAACCACTGCACCAAGCTGGCTTATTGTTGTGATGTAGAAATCTCATTAGATGTATTCATTCTCCTCCTGATTAACAAGAATAAATATGAATAGGACTAAAGTTATTTTCAATTTTTGAAGAGGGAGTTGGCTAAAAGCACTTCTTTCAGTCCTCCCACACAGGGACATATCAGTCTTTCTATGCCAGTATTTCTCAAACTTGGCAATTTTAAGATGTATGGATTTCAGCTCCCAGAATTCCCCAGCCAGCTAAAGTTGCAAATTTGAGAAACTTGCTTGAAAAACTTGCTGTTCTACACCATTATGACTGGAAGCCTTGTTTGCTATACTTTGCAATGAACTTTATGTGTTAGTAACTGTTACCACGGTGTGGCAAAGAATGAAGCACACAGCTGGTCACCAGGGAAGGAATGTAAAAACAAGGCCAAGGGCATTAGGTCAGAAGAGGTGGAAGGAAGAAAATAACTAAGAAGTTTTAGACATCTTGGATCTATAGTTCTGATTTACTTTAAGTGCATGAGTTATGTTGCTGCTCTTATACTAAGTTGTTTCATAATCCATGATGAATGAAAATATTTTGATTCAGCTAACTGTAAAATAAGCCCATGTTGGTTTTAATCCGGGACTGTATCATTTAGACAGAATCAATGTTGGCAGGGTTTGAACCCTTATTCTCTGTCTTCGTACTAATTCATTGTATGATTGATTTTGCCATTTTTACAGCCTGCCCAAGCCAAAAGACTCCAGGCTGGTTATAACACGTTAACATTATTTAAAAAAAAAATATCAGCAAATAATTCCTCCTCCAAGATAGAAGCCAGTAAAAATAAAATAAATCTGATCTTCTAAACTTCAGAAGAGAATATGCTTTATGAACCTCTGGGAATATATATTTGCAGAGTATGGGGGCCACCATAGAAAAGAACCGTCATTTCAGCTACATCTGACTTTAAGAAGTGGAGGATTCTTAGCTGGCTTTCCTGAGAAGTTCCCACCAGATGGGCAGATTCAATGTTAGCAGGGCAGTGCTTGTTGCAACCCATAGCTATATCTTTGGGAGCTTTAAGAATAACCACAGGCTAAGGCTGTGTAGAGATCCAAATCTGAAGGTCAAAATGTGAGCTGCATGATAAATGTGCACAACACATACAAAGGAAAGTCACATAATCCAAGAAAAGATGCGTTAAGGTGTTACTTAGAGAAGCCACTACATGGGGATTCACGTGTAGCAATGTGAAGTTGCTGCTTCAACTACTTTGGAAGTTTAACCAAACTTGATAGGCAGTTTTGTTGAAAGCTCAAACTACTTCTAAGATTCCAAAAATAGCCTGGTTTGTACTTGGAGCAGAAGCTGCATTCTTAAAAATGGGGTAATTTAAGAAGTGATTGTAATGAAACAGTTCAAACATCCCTAACCTTAATGTGAATGACATACAGGTAGTCCTTGACTTACGACCACAATTGAGCCCAAAATTTCTGTTTTTAAGTGAGACATTTGTTAAGTGTGTCTTTCCTCATTTTATGACCTTTTTTGCCACAGTTAAGTGAATCACTGCAATTGTTAAATTAGGAACATAGCTGTTAAATGAATCTAGCTTGTCCATTGACTTTGCTTGTTAGAAGGACACAAAAGGGGATCACATGACCCTGGGATACTGCAACTATCATAAATATGAGTCAGTTGCCAAGTGTTTGGATTTTGATCATGTGACTGTGGGGATGCTGCAATGGTCGTAAGTGTGAAAAATGGTCATAAGTCACTTTTGCAGTGCCGTTGTAATTTCGAACGGTCACTAAGTGAACTGTTGTAAGTCGAGGACTACTTGTACTATCAGAAACAATACTATTATTTATTACACAAGAAGAGTAATGTTAGTTTATGGTAGACAAAAATCAGAAGATGTCTAAAATACTTTCAATTAGTAGTATTTTTGCACTCTCTTTTGTGCATTGCAGTTTCTGCATTGAACTGTAAATGTGATTTCCTGAGAATCAGTTAAATATGGATGTAACAATGGAAATTTCTTCAATGAATGGAGAATCTTTGATTTCCTTGGTGGTAATTAGATCAATGCACTTATAAGAACTTAATGGGTTAATACAGCTGAAAGTTTTTTAAAAGCCTGTATCTTCCTTGTGACTTCCCTATGATTACATTATAATTAGTTCCTTGCTTTATTTCAGGTATTTCAGGCATTTAACATTCTATTTTCATGTGGCAAAACTTTAAAGATAAGATCCATTTGGTACAGAAAAAAAATCTAAATTGATTTCATAAATTTGTGCATCAAAGAAAATAGGCGGTAAAAGCAATTTCCTTTGTGTTATGTCTATTTTAAGAAATAGCAATAATTTAAATATTATTTTTTAAAAACATTTAATAATAAATGAAAATCATAATTATATACCTGTAATTGTATATCCAATAAATATATTTGGGTTAAGAGTATGCTGGGGTTTTGTATTCTAGATTTATTCTCAGATTACTTTGTTAAGAAACAGATTTATGTCTAGACTTGTGGATTCTTCTGATATTTTTTAAAAAATCACACTGGAATAACTATAAAATACATCATATTCTCATTTGTTTCTCTTAGTGTCTACGATAATAAAAACATTATTATAAACTGAAATAAATTATCTTACTGCCATACAAGAGTAGAATAATAATGATGTGATTCAACTGCTGCCTATTTTTATATTATCCAAATTGTTGTTAATATACCTTCTTTGGTTCAAGTGATTATGTATAGTTGATGCAATGCTTCCATTTCAATTGGTATGCAAAGAATAATCATATGTGTCCTATCAAAATGAATAAAGAATACACACCACATTGGTTCAAGTGGGTGGAGTATGCCTATCCACATTGATGATACTGTGGACATTATTTAAAACCTTATGAGAGAAGGATTAATGATACTTTACCTAAAAAGCAATTTTTCTATGTTTTTGTGTGTTGGGCTTGGCATATAACATTTATGTTAATTATACAGTTTTAATGCTGTAAATTAGCATTTAGATTACTCATTTTATCTAGTGTTAATAGATGTCATGTGGAGAGCTGAATATTGGTTTTGGAGAGGGCAGAAATGTTTCTTGATTCATCAAGAAAAATACAGCACCTTCCTTGGAAATATACCATATCATGTGAAGAATGTTGTTTAAATAATTCAAAAAAGTAACTATTCATGAAAGCCTGAAAAAAGTTGTATTTTGTAAACTTTAATGAAAGGGTTTTCCAAAGCAGGGGTCCCCAAACTCTCAATTCATCAATCCTTTAATGAAGCTTCAGATTGTTCATTGGCACTCAAACATTTACTAAATGTTGTAAGCTGCCTGAGTCACCTATGTCTGAGTTGGATGGCCATACAAATTCATTTAATAAATAAATTATATGAAAATACTTGACCCCAAAATATTTATTATATGAAAATAATGCAGTAAGTACTATTTTCATAGTCCTGCAAATAATAATAATAATCAAGCTGCTCTCACTGATGGCTGGACATTCAATCCTGGGTAACACTGTCTCACGACTAGCCACCTCATCTTCAGGACTGTTGTTGAGCACTACAGAGTTAAGTGACCTTAATCAGCCTTCTGTCATTTATTGACCACCTATTGACCCCCAGCCATTTATTTGGAGAGTCCCATGCACTTGGGGGAGCCCTGATTCAACACAACAATTACTTTTTCAGACTGCTTTAATAAAGAACAAGAAGGGACTTTTGCAAGGTCCAAATTATTTTCCTGAATTATTTTCAAAGCCTGATTAGACCTAATTTTCCCCTTTAGCAAAGTAAAAGATAAAATTTCACATCATATCTTAGTATTCTGATATACACTTTGTATTATGTGACTTGTGGCCTTTTTCATAGTTCAATGACTTCATAAAATATCTCCATTGGTAATATTCAAATATTGAATATTTGTGAAAGTAGCTTGTGTAAAAACATTACTTTAAAATACAGAAAACCATATTAAATTTTTTTCAAGACTGCTTAAGACTACTGTTTAAAGATTATTATTACAGTATTCAGTTGACCTCAATTTTTGAGGAAAAGTTTACAACTAGATATTAAATTATAGTACAGTCTCAATTAAAATTGTATATCTTTGCAATAATTATTCTCTGGTGCCATTCTACATCCTGATCACTGATTATCAACATTAAAAAAACACAGAGAGAAAATAGAGGCATATGTTTTAGTGGCATTCAGCACAGAAAGGTCTTCACTTGAATGCAGTAGTAGTGCATGTTTGACATAAAGGAATCATTCACAAGTGCGGTAAAATTTACTGGAATGACACCATACTACTTGTTTGAGTTAACACCTATATGCCAAACACCCCATTTCCTGGCACATTCCAGCAAATTCCTAATGACTGGTCTCTGTGCAGACAAATTCAAAAGTCCTGGATAGTTGGCTAAATGAGAACAGTGTTTTTAATATGCAGAAAGTAGGTATGTTCCTTGAGGTTTTAGATTTAATGTTTTTAAAAGAAAAACCCGCTTTGCTTCAGTAAAATTGGAACCAATTACCAGTTATTAATCTTTACTGAAAAACAGTTAAAATATTTTCTGAGATAATAAAGCTGGTGAAAAAAAATGTTTTCCCTGTGAAGAATAGATAACATTGTACTTGAAATATCAAATATTAGGTGTAAAGATCACTCAAGAGGCAGCCATAGATATCTGGGACTGAACTAGCATTACTGAAATTCAGTTAGAACTTTGAGTTTTATATATATGCCCTTGTTTATCATTCTTGGTTATGAACTTGACTATGCAAAAGATTGTCTAGTTATATTAATGTATATAGTTTTATGTGAGCAAGATTTAATTTGGTGGGGAATCTTATTACATACAGAAAACTTCTTTTGTATTAAAATGAATGAATGGTACCAATCTGGCCTGATTAAATTTCTGTGTCTAATTATGTGAATACATATATGTTTTGTATGGAACATCCAAAAGAATATGATACTCTATATGAAATTTGAAGTGCTAAAACTAATACTAGAACAACTCTGTAACGTGATTTGGTCAATGTTTACTGCAGGCATGTCGAACCTCTTGGCTTGCCTGGTCCTCATTAAATGAAGAGAAATTGTCTTGGGCTGCATATAAAATATACAATATAGTGGATGAATAGAGATAGAAAACTTCCTTTTGAAAAATATTTTTATTACAATCTTGTGGGACTGCATTACTAGCTATTCAGGGCTAAATGGGCTGCAGGTTGGATACACCTGATTTGATAGAACACTAACCATCAACAATCCTATTTTTTTATATTAGTTGTGGATATTATTAGGCAAGGCCATATATTATACAGTGTCTCCCCAAAATTTATTTCCTAAGACTCCAAATCTTTTTTGTATAGTTGTGAGGAGCCATTAACACAATAAAATACTTTTATTTGCATAAATATTATTGCCATCAAGTGGAAATTACAGCAGAAGATGGTAGGTTAATTGTTTCTTAACACATGCTTTAGAAAATTATCTCCCCATATGATAATTATCTCTGTGCAGGGATAATTGAGTGGTACAAGTTTAAGTTTTCTAAATTTAATTGCTGCAAGGGGTGGAATTTCTAGGAAGACAGAGTTAGAGGGGTGAAGGTTAACTTCTTATTGGAGTGTACTGCAATATTCTCTTAATATTGCCTTCCTCAAACACATACACATATACCAATGATGATGGGAGTGAATAATTGATCTTATCTATGTAGGAATCTCTTTTTTACTACCCAGCCTTTATTTTGTGAATAGTGATTGTTAAATCCATCAATATGTAAACATCCTATCAATTTCACTGGGGATTTTGCTAATGTTTAGCATGTATTTTAGATTGCCAAACCAAAATCCATGAGCTTTGACAAATATTTAACTTATCCGCATTGTGCACTCAATCATATTTTCTTTAGAAATTAGAAGTTAAGCTTGCAGGAAAAAATAAGTACTTGTGTCCTTTTTATATCATTCTTGAATGGATAATGTTTGAAATTGTAAAACATTTTAATATAAATAATACATTTATACTGTACACATTTTGTGGCATTACATCACTCTTCAGGAATATTACTTTCTTAAGGAATATTACTTTCAACCTGTCCCTTTATAAAGACTAAGCTTTGACAGGCTTAGGGTTAAACTAAATGATGGATTAAATAAATTAAAATAGTTAACATACATTGTTTCACTTATTTTAAAAACAGCAAAACATTATAAGGAGGTCCAACCATGATTGGCATTAAACATTCTGTTTATGTGGAACAGAATGGGATCAGTATATATATAGAAACAAAGATAAAAATAAATAATACAATCTAAGAAAAATATACAAAGGAGAAAAAGTAAAACATGCTGAAAAAGAAAAAAAATTAAAAAGAAAAGGAAGAAAGGGGAAAAAGAAAAGATATATAAATTTCCTTCTTCATCAAGGCAAGTAAAACAAATTTCACTAACTTTATCATTTTCTCTGATACTTCAAGATCTCTTCTTTCCATATGTCATCTCTTATCTATAAACAATTTTATACTGGTTTCTGAATAAACAAATTGTTAGTCTCCTTGTGATTGGAGTCCATGACACTTTTTATGGAAGAGGCTGTATTATCATGAAATAAGCAACTTTTTGAGCTGGAAAAGATACTTGGGACTTCTGAGAATAGGCTGCTAGTGCATAGTCACAAAAGGGCTAAGATGATGGATGTGCACAATCATCAGAAAATAAATTGCGAAGTTACTACCTCATCTAGTCCATAGGTCCC
>QLTV01003139.1:219193-229953 GCA_003457575.1 Thermophis baileyi | reverse complement strand
CCATGTAGAGCGCATTGCAATCGTCCAGCCGTGAGGTGATAAGGGCATGAGTGACCGTGAGCAGAGCCTCCTGATATAAATAGGGCCACAACAAGACGACAAGACGTACCTGTGCAAAGGTCCCCCTGGCCACTGCTGTCAGGTGTTGATCTAATCTCAGCTGTGAGTCCAGGAGGACACCCAAATTGCGAACCCGTTCTGAGGGGATTAAATTTTCTCCCCCCAGAACCACAGAAGGACGATCAAGCTGGTCCTTCGGAGGTAATATCCACATCCACTCAGTCTTATCTGGGTTTAGCTTGAGTCTGTTAACTCCCATCCAGACCCTTACATCGTCCAGGCACCGGTCTATTACGTCCACCGCTTCACTGAATTGACGAGGGGTGGAGTTCTCCTATTTGGAGTTCTCCTATTTCCTTTTCTCTAAAGTACAGTATAAACCTTGTAGACTTGTATTCACTCTGGAAGCATAGCATAATACATTTCTCCTCTTTTTTCCAGAAATTACTTAAGGCTTTTTTAAAATGAGTCTTTGATGTCGTGATGTATAATTATGGAGATTTATTGATTATTTTATAATCTACATACTTAGAGTCATTTGCGCAACCCAAAGTCAATTGATTGGGGTAGTACACAATTGTGTGCATTTGTGTTTATAAATGAGAGCAGAATAGTATAGTTGTTAAATTGCTAGACTAGGAGCAGGGAGACCTAAATTCTAGTCCTCCATTAGGCACAGAAGCCAGCTGGATAACTTTGTGCCAGTCACTCTCTCTTAGTCCTAGAGTGGGAAGTAAAACCAAAAAAATCTATCTACCAACCTACACTGAACAAGCATGGTAGATTATGTCCATAATCTTCACTGAAGGAGCCTTCATCTGGCAGTGATATAATATAATTAAAAAAAAACTACACAAGAAGGTTGCATCCAGGAAACCCTACAGAATCTATAACTGGAAGCAGTTGGGAAACCAGGGGTTCTTTTTCCAAATTGTAATCTAAAGTGGGTGGGGTTGAAAGGATCCAGAGGCAAGGGGACCCATCATGTCCAAAGTTTACCCAGCTTCTACCAGCTACGTCTTAATTATGCCAGTTCCAGATTAACCTTTGTGGGGTGCCTTGTCTTTAAGTTGATATTGGAGGTCTTTGGTTCTTGTGCAATAAAACCACATTTTACCCAACTTGAGTGCAGTTAGTGCAGTTAAATGTAATACTCTTGACTATTGGATTGCTACTCATGGAGATTTTGAGCTTACAACAGCGCTTCCACAGCTAATCTAGTGAAACTCCTTTCTCAAAGAAGATGGGAGTATTTTGGAATGTTCTGCTCAACAGGGACAATTAAATTATATTAAATAAAGTAATCCCCATTGTAAAGCCTCTATTCACCATATAAATGCATATGAAAAAAGGCTTGACATGGGTAGGAAAAATGCTTCTATTTCTGAAGAAAAATGCTTGCATCTGATCTACATTTCATGTAAGGACTTTGCTCCTTTTTTAAAAAAAAAAGTCAATAATATTTAGGCATCAAAATATTGTTTTTCTTAAATAAAAATTGTTGTAAATATCTACACAGAAGAACTCAATCATATAAATACCTGACCTCATCCCACTATCTCTTCAGTTGCAACCTTCTGATAATTGTACGTCTTCTATCACAATGCTTATGAATTACTAGTCATTAGTCACATATATTCTCAGTGCCCTAAGGTCAGACAAAATGACAAATAGATTTTTTTTTGATAAATTGTATGTGTGCCAGTGCACTTCTTTCATTTTCATCTGGGGGAAATAGTTGTTTGCCTCTCCTAATAAAATAAATAGTTCCCCCATCAATAAAATGATCTGATTAATGCTGTTGTCACTTTTGCAACTAATGCAACAATTTTTGATTCCATCTCTACTGCAGACACTGGATTTAATAACCAGTTCAATTGTTATTAAGCAAGGTCTTTTTTGCTTATTTCATACCGTTCAGGTGGACATGTTAGCAATAATGATCATAGTGATGCAAATTATATGGAAGGAAGTGAGGAAATGAGGATGAAAGTTGAAGGAAGCATTTTCAGTTTTTAATTCCCATATTTCTTTTTATTTCAATCACTTTTTAAAAAGAATAAGAAAAACTGCTAATCAGATCCAGACGTGTCTAGCCAATAGGCACAGATTGAGGAAATACATCAATTTTGAATGAAGTAAATTCAATCAACTTATCTCTTCCCCAACTATGAATAACAATAGCAATAGCACTTAGACTTACTTATCTCTTCACAGTGCTTTACAGCCCTCTCTAAGCAGTTTACAAAGGCAGCATATCTGGGTCCTCATTTTACCGACCTCAGAAGGATAGAAGGCTGAGTCAACCTGGAGCAGTTCAGAATCGAACACCTGGAGTAAGCAGTGAGTTAGCCTGCAGTACTGCATTCTGACTACTGCGACACCACAGCTCTGAAATTGCCTATTTTAGAGCTTATCCTCACTATATTTCTCTCTCTCTCTTCATTGAACTCTTAAGAGAGTAGAACAGGGACTTTCACTTAACAGCTTTCCTGAAAATAAGTTCCATAAGGTATTTTCACCATGTTTTGAGCTTGTCCTTCAGATAATATTAGAGGGAAAGTGTTTTGAGATTTCAACTTAAGTTGGTTACTCAGTATAGCGCTATAGCTGTCTAAAGAAGTGAAATTTACGTCTATATATACATAGTTCTGAAGTGTCATTTCCTAAGTTCAGATTTATGTTATTTTATATAGGTTTTTAAATTATTTCAAATGTGACCTTGTGATGTGTGAGTGGCCCTTGTAACTCTAAAACATTTTGGGTAAGTCCGTCATAACTTCAAATGTTTGTTAAGTGACTGGTCGTATGTTGAAGACTATATTTTTCTTTGCTCCTTAAAAAAAATTCTGGAATACAGAATTGTATTCCAGTATACTGTATTCTGTATTCCAGAACTCAAGAAAGGAAAGCCATAATGTGTTTTAAAAAAAGGTGCATATTGAAGAAAGACTAAGGGCTTCTTTTTCCTCCAAAAAAATTACTATAAAAGTGGACGAGTCATCTTTAGGTTCACTAAAAATACAGTAAATTAGGTAGACAATTTTTCTTTTGGACAGAGGTAATCATATTAGTAAATCCTTAACCAGAAGGTAGAACATTGTAGAAGGGAATTGGGTAACATTGTTGGATACGGTACTTATGCTCTTTAATTGTAATACAACATAATTGAATTTTCTCTTTAGCATGATTGTGTGGTTGAATAGTAGGATATGTTTTCTTTTTCTATTCCAAGTGGTGTATTTTCTATCATTTTATTTTTTTACCTTGGAATTCAAATATTTTTTCATTATTGGAGAAAATGGAAAAACATAATAACATTTTTTCAGAGAAATGCATTAAAATGCTTACAATAAAACAGCAAAGAGTGTTGTGGCATCTTAAATGTGGATTTATTATGACAAATGTTTTCATGAACTCACATCCTCCACAAATAAACAAAGTCATGCATTTGATGAAGTATACTGAAAGCCAAAAAAGTTTATAAAATATCACAAAACATATGTGTGAATAATTCCTACAAGCCATTACCCTACCCCTAAGTTATACAGTGTATCTTTTGAAGTCAGTTCTGGCTCATCTGAACTTATGGAATAATTGCATAATACTAAATATACTAATTTTTAAAGTACAACATTCTTCACTATTTGTATCTACTGAATGTGTTTGAGAAAGATCTAGAGTTCTCTTGTCTCCAAAGCAGAATTGTGAGAAAGAGAACTAAGAACATAAATGTGGCAATAATTTTTTTCACACCTCCACAATCATATAGAAAGATATAAGTCAAACACAATCTGTTTGTACTGTAAGTCCCATCAACTTAAGAATTTCACATGCCTCCAGTAGAATGTCATTCTTTTCTCAAACATCTGTTAAGAAGTCATTTTTATGGGTATGTTTTCCAGATGCTTCAGTTGCTACTATTAATGTAATCCAAATGACTAGATCAACTGTTGAGGTTAATTGTATGCTAGAAACAATAAATGTTGGTTATAAATATATTTTGAATTATATGTTATATTTAAACTGGATTTATGTTTATTATCCCATTGTGATAGCATTCTATCTGCTTTTTTAAATATTTCGTGAAAAACTTTGTAAAAAATGTTTGACTGGTTGAACTATTTTTACTAACTGCTTTTTTTTTTTTTTTTGCAAATACCATAATACGTGCTTAATAAATAAATGTAAGTATGGAGTATTTAAAGTTTATGTCACTGGTAATATGTTTATATGGGTCTGCAGTTTTTCCACCATAATTTAGTAAATAAAATAGGAATAAAATAATTGAAGAGTGGATTTTGAACAAGTGAAAAGCTGTTATATTGTTACTTTTTGTTTCATATGTGTATGTGTGTGTTTATGTGTAATGTTGCAATGGTCTGTGTTAAATGTAAGAAGGCTCAGTATGGGTTGATTTGCACATGAAACTGAAAGAAACCAAATAATGGTGGAACTGCTTGGTCAAGGAAAATTAGCCATCAGCTTCAGCCTCAGCGGTGGGTTGCTCCCGGTTCGGCCTGGTTCTTAGAGCCGGTAGCGGCGGCGGCAGGAGGCTCCGCCCACCCACCCAGAATGCTTCTGTGCATGCGCAGAAGCTTCTGCACATGTGCAGAAGTGTTGCGCGCGCACACGCACACAAACCAGTAGTAAAGGGTTTTAGAACCCACTACTGTTCAGCCTAATATGGACTTGAATGCTTTTATATATATTGGAATCCTGACCCAAAAGAGGGGAAATAATATTAATAAAGCCCTCCAAAGGTGATGGAATATTTGACATATATATATATATATATTTGCAATGGGGATTTTGTAATTGAATAAAGCTACTGTTACTCGTGGCAAATTGATTTTATATACGGTAACTGCAGCAAGGCTATTTATATGCACAAAGATGGACAAATATAGGAATACCCATAAAGGAAGAGTGGATGGTAAAGATGGTAGACATGCAGAAATGGCTGAACTGAATTATTTAATTAGGGAAGAAGCAATTACTACTGTTAGACTGGAAACTGGAAGACTGGAAACAGTTTGTGGATTTTTTGCTGAAAAGGGATAAAAATTAACTGGCAACCTCTGGATTTACTGACTAAACGGGGTGGCATATGAGAAGAATGGAACTATGTCGTGTAATTTGGAAGGGTAGAAACAGTATTAACTACTTTTGTAACTGCTGCAAAGATTGGAAGTTGCTAATTTAAATTTTTCTTCTTTCTTTCTTTTTTCTTTTCATATCTTTTTATTTTTTCTATATGTTCTATTTCATATTCTACTCTGAACTAAAATTCAGAATTCAAGCTAATCTTAACTGACAAATACTTGAACAATTTGTGCTTTATATCAAGACAGACTCTCTTTTCTTTATTTTGAAAAATCTACTGAGTAATAAATATCCTTTCTAAGCAACACAGCCCTGAAAAGAAATGAACTTTGACATTCTGCGGCATTCATAGAAACATGTCCAACCTTTTAGCTTGCCTGGACAATTCCTCTTCACACTGAGTCTTGGGCCACATATAAAATACAGTATGTAATATGGAAATATATGATATAGTTAATGCATATAATTTTTTTTTTAATTTGTGGCAGTTTTGTGGGGCCACATTACTAGCTGTGCAGAGCTACGTGTGGGTCGTGGGTTCGACATGTCTGTTCTAAGCTTTGTAGCAAATAGTGTACTTGTGACAGAATGGAAATAAACAAATTTCTTTAATATTTCTTGGTGTTTTGTGGAAGGGGAAAGAAACGGTAACACTTCTTTCATGGCTTTGTGGACTAAGATTTAGTATATCCCACTGATTCTGTGAAACGTTTCCCCAATTTTACATTCAGCATTTGGTACTCTCAATGTAAAAGAGGTTATAAATACTGTGTTGTAATTGGGCCTAAATGAGCTCTGTCTTTGTAAGTAAGAAGTGCTAGTAATTTCATGTAGAGAGGGAGGGTGACATTTTTTAAATGATTTGGAAATCAATTTTGTGAAGTGCTATGGGGACTAGGGTGGGGGAAGGCAATAAAGTTGAAATCAGCAGGAAGCCTTAGTGAGAATTTTCTTTGTTATTGTAAGTTAAGCATATTCAATAGCATATTCTCATTAGTAACTTTTAAAATATGTAACAGATGCACCTGGTGAACAAAAGGTTTGTTTTTTGTTTTGTTACTTGTTGTTTTCTTTGCTGAGAGACCTTTGTATTAAGTGGTACCTGTACAGAGCACAGTCCTAACATGCATACTGTATTTCATTTTCTACATTATGTACAAAAGTATTTCTTTAAAAGGCAGTAGAATTATTGCCATAGAATTTGCAAAAGAGAAAACAGGAATACTGTTGTCCTTTTTTTTTTTAAAGGAAACCATAGAAAGCTTCTGAGGCAAATTGCATATTCTTTCTTATTTCTGCAAGAAGAGTCTAATTAAACAATTCTTAGAAAAAGAGTATACTTGAGTAATAACATCTTTTTGTCAGAACTTGCCACAATGCAAGAAGCTAACACTTTTTTTAACCCTGTGATAGAAGCAACAGTTATCCCTCTAGGATTAAAAAAAGATAGGAAATGTAAAAATTACAAATGAATGTGAAAACTGAGTACCAGCATAAATAAATCAAAGCCAGACTTGGATTATGTCTCAAAACAGATACTTCATTGTCAAATTTTCCTATAAAACCCAAGTTTTATACAAAGTGATGCATTAATTTGAGTTCCTGAGAATCATGGACAGTTTCAGTTCTATTGCTCTTCAGAAACTTTGGCTTATGTCTTTGTCCTTCGACTGTTTTTGCTCCACTTTAGAGCAGATGAAAAAAAATCTCTAAAAATTCCACAACAAATACTTAACACACACATCCTGATGTTTATACTGGTACTCAGAATTCCCCAACCAACATGGCCATTGCTGAGAATTCTGGAGGGTTGAACACCAAGCATCTTGAGGGCACCTACCATAGTTTGAGAAAAGTTACTTTTTCCCTGTTTTATTTTTCTCTGTGATTTAGAAATCTTCAGAAGTTATGGGTGCTTCATCACTTGATATTTTTAAGAAGAGACTGGACAGCCACTTGTCTGAAATGGTATAGGGTCTCATGCTTGAGCAGGAGATTGGACTAGAAGACTTCTAAGGTCCTTGCAGCTTTATTCTGAATTGAATTACTGTAAAGGTACCTCTAAATGTGGAAGTAGAGCAGGCAATTGGGATTGTTACGGAGTCTGCTTCTCATATTAGTATCATTGTCCTTTTGTTTCTTGTTTTTTGTGAGAATCTACTTCAGGTTGGATAGTTTTCTATTTGCAAGTATAGGTGTATTACCAAGTACCTGAGAAGGGGCAGTGTCATTATCTAGTATGGGATGTAGTTTATTAATAATGTGTCTTGGTGGCTTAAGTTGTAGGCAATAACAGTAGTATTTATTTTGTGGTCTGCCTTTTACTAGTTTCACCTAATTTCATGGGAATTGAGAATGGCCTTGAAGGACAGGAAGGAGAGTCACTATTAAGATTATAATCAGATGAGTGCAAGTTAAGCCCATTCCAAGAAACTAGTATGAGAAAATGCCTCAGACAGACCCTACCTTAGTTCACATGAAGTGAAAATGAGGGAAGAATTTGCAAGATTCTGTTGCAATCAAAATGTGATTGTAACACAGAACTTGGCATATGCCACATATTTGATGGTGCATTTGGGAGGGAAGCTGGAAGTGCATTAGGTATACATGGCAATCTGTAGGTTTCTTGTATAATGTGGTGTTTATGTGTCCTATAATAAAGAAGGAGCCCTCAGAATTGAACCCTTTGAGGTACTTCTAGGGGTGAACAGCGACTGGAAAATTAGGTCTCCTTGTTGCACCACGTCTTCATTACCACCATTTTTGTCAAGTGCAGGAAATCAGTAACCAAGGCGGTTCAAACAAATACAGGTTTATTGCATACTAACACTCTGTACAAGAATCTGAATGGTTAAGGCAAATTGGTGGTAGATAAGTGTTAACAGAATTCAAGGTGGGCTGGACTTAGATCTCTTGTAGGTGCAAAAGGAACTAGAGGCTGATGATGCACTTGACTCCTCCTTCGGGCTCAGCCTGGTCATCACCTATAATTTTCACCCTTCCTCACCAGACCTCGGGGGAAACCAGGATGGAAGTAGTAATCCTCACCCACCCAAGATCTGGCTAAATATAAAAATGGAAGCCAAACAAAACTTTGGAAGTCTGTAGCTCAGCCAAGCTAAGGCAGGTGTTGGTCACCAGTCAACTCCAGGATTTAAACAAAATCAAATTTATTAAAGGTGCCAAAAGACGATAAGTTTCTGCATACATAAAACATAGTTAAAATGAGATAAAATGCAACAATGGCTTAAGACAGTTCTAGCAACAGTGAAACTCCTCCTCAATTTCCAACCTTGCCTGAAGGCACACACACCCCTCCTCCAGGACTCCATGCATCTCTCCTAAAAAAAAACCTCCCAAACCCTAGATCTCACTGAATTGTCTGCTTTCCCTTGATTTAAATGGCTAGCTGTTCCCACAATATGCAAGTCTTATAGTTGCTTTACAGATAGTTCTCTTTTAGTGATAAAATTGAGAACAGCAGCTTCATTGCTAAGTGAAGTAGTTGCTGAGTAAGAAATCATGCTAGCCCGAATGTGCTTTCCTTTTCCCCACTCCTCCACTGTTAGGAGTGCTCACCCTGATGGCTTGAAACTGACAAGATTAATCAATTTCATACCTTCTATTTTATTTGCCTCCTAGCCACTCCCTCCTTTTGGAATAGTCATCCCAGCATTGGATCAATTAACAAGGAAGTAAATAATATTTGTATTTACATTCATTGGAGAGGAAAGGATTACAAAATACTAATCTCTTTGAGGGAGGAACAGGTAGAGACAAGAGAGATTGTCTACAGAAATTGTTTATTTTCCCAGCCCAGAGTGGAGAGATTGAAGAGGAAGGGATTATAAGCGAGTAAACAGAACACAATGGAAACTACCCAAGCTATTTGAGTAGTGTGCTTGTGGCTACTGGAGCCAGTGCATTGCTTTCAATGTGTACTCAACACTGTGTGCCTATTTACTCTGTTATAATCCCCTTGTTTCCCCTCTCTGGTCTGCAAGGGGGTGGGGGAGAAAGCAACAGATCAGGCATAGTGCAACATACTGAGTGTAATGTGATCATGTGACTGAGGGATGACGTAAATATCATATATGCAGTTATTGGCATAAAGGTATTTTTTTTAGCATCGTTGTAATTTTCAACATTCGGTGAATGAGACACTCAGTAAGCAAGGACTAGATGTATTCCTATTCCTCCCTCATCAATTCTCTATTTGTCATGTGATTGCTATTGAAAAACACTTTCTCCTAATAACTCTCAAATCTTCAGTACAGTCCTCATAAGTAGGTTCCCCCCCCCAAAAGGGGAATAGTTGTAAGCAGAAATTGTATTCCCTGCTTCGCATGGCTGAGCCAGCACTGTTTCAGTGTTTAAAACAATGATTTCTAGAAAAGTTTGAATTTAAAAAAAAATAGATTACCTTTTAAGTCATGCAGTGCAAACATCACGCTTTCCTGAATTAACCATGTGCAATGAAAAGTGCTCCAATGCTTATAGCAATAGCACTTAGACTTATATACCACTTCACAGTGCTTTACAGCCCTCTCTAAGCAGTTTACAGAGTCAGCATATTGCCTCCAACTATTTGGGCCCTCATTTTACCCACCTCAGAAGCATGGAAGGCTGAGTCAACCCTGAGTGGGTGAGAATCGAACTGCTAGAGTGAGCAGTGAGTTAGCCCTGCAGTACTACATTCTAACCACTGCACCACCACGGTTCTTATAGGTATTGTTGCACAGATAATAGCTGCTAATTTTAGGCCAGTTTGGTTGAATAGTTAAGGCACCAGACTAGAAAGCAGGAGACTCTGAGTTCAAATCCAGCTTTAGCCATGAAAGCCAGCTAGGTGACCTTGAGCCCGTCACTCTCTCTCACCCCACCCCACCTCACAGGGTTGTTGTTATGGGGAAAATAGGAGGAGGAAGGTGTGTTGGATACAGGGGTGAAATGCTCCCGCTTCACTCGTGCCTGTCGGTCGCCATAGAGCCCGTCGCCAAGGTAGCGTGAGGCGCCGCCCACCTACCCGGATGCCGCCATTTGGGTTCTTTTACCCTCTGCGCATGCGCAAAGCGTTCTGTGCATGTGCAGAGGGTAAAAGAACCCAAACACCGGCATCCAGGCAGATGGGCGGAGCCTCGTGCTACCTTAGCGACCAGCTCTACGGCGACCGACAGGCACGAGCGAACCAGGAGCATTTCACTCCTGGTTGGATATGTTTGCTGCCTTGAGTTATTTGTAAAAATAATAAGGAATATACAGTATATATACTGTGCCTCTATAATTCTTTTTCCTCTGGGCTATCCCTTCCATTTAGAGGACAAAAAAACACTTTCTTTTATTCGGCATCTTTCAGGTATTCAAGTATAGACTACCTAAAATGCTTGTCCCTACGGACTGCTGTTTGCAGCTTTATTGTCAATTCTGCTGGATGACACGGGGGAAAAGCCACAAATAGAAAGGGAAGGAAGCCAAGCACAGATTCCTGTAGTTTTTCTAACCAACTTTCTCTTCCACGTAACTCAACCAGTGTTTTAAGTAAATCAACAGAGATCTGTTACAGAGAACCGTGGATGAGGTTTTTCTCTCTCTTT
>QLTV01003139.1:206672-218977 GCA_003457575.1 Thermophis baileyi | reverse complement strand
GGACAGAAGAAGGCATCATCCCCACTCCGCATAAGCTCTTAGTTTTTAGTCTATTTAATTTTTGCAATGTTAATTATTCCTATATGTATAATTGTTTTTATAATTCTATTTTTATTGCATTGTAAGCCACTCAGAGTTATGCTGGATAGTAGGATGGGCTAAAATAATAAAATAAAATAAAATAAAATAAAATAAAATAAAATAAAATAATAAAATAAAATAATAAAATAAAATAAATAAAATAAAATAAAATAATAAAAAATAAAATAAAATAAAATAAAATAATAATAATAAAATAATAATAAAATAAAAATAAAATAAATAAATAAAATAAAATAAAATAAAACAAAACATAAATATGTAATTTTAAATCCTATGGGACATACATGTCACCGAAACTATACATTTTAAGCTGTGATTCTAATTGGAGTGTATTGTGTTGCTATACCAAATTGCTATTGTAGTATTTTATTATTTTGCACTGAACTTAGTGATAGGCACATGAAAAATAAAGCTATTACTTTTAGTATCTAATTATTAAACATAGTTGTATGATGCCACAATCAAAACCAACTCTCAGCACCTCACCTAGAAACAGTGCAACATAAAACCCATACAAAAATGAAAACAATGCTATAAGAATAGAAAAAATGGCAACAAGAAATGAAATCGGGAAGTATCTCTGGAAAAAAAGCACCTCATTCTTTAGGAACTTGCAGAAATTCAGCAAAGAGGGAGCTATCCTGCTCTCCATGGAGAAGATATTGCGCTAGGTTGGTTCTGCAACAGAAAAACCTCTCTTCCTTGCCTCGACTCCCAAATCTCCCAGAGTATGAAATCTACAGCAGTTTTTCCCTGCTGGATCTAATTGGTTGTGTTGAAGCTAGCTGGAGAAGGCCGTCGTGCAACTGTCCAAACAATGTGCCAAACAATGAAGAGCTTTATACTGTAGATCAAAATCAGCAACTTAAATTGGACCTGGAAACCAATTGGCAATCAATGCAGGATTCACAAAACCAGCGTTATTGGCTTCTCAATGTTGAGACCTTGAAAATATGCAGTTCACTGCATTTTGAACCCACTTCTGTTTCTAAATACACTTTAATGGCAGCCTTAAGTAAAGTGCATTATCTAGTCTAGACAGCTGGTAGTAAGGACATGAGTTACATTTGCCAAGTCCTCCTGCCCCAGGAAAGGCCACAACTAGAGCAGTAAGTGGAATTGGGTGTAGGCCGTCTGGCCAAGACTTCCATCTGCTAATCCAGCAGGAACTGTGAGTCCAGAACGACACCCAAGTCATAAGCTGGTTCCCGGATGGGTGGTGCTCACACTTCACAGAGTAACTCTGGCGGCAGCAATGAGGACCCTGATGTATCAGCAGCAACTCTAACTTGCCAGGGTTCAATTTCAGTCTAATCTTTCCTATCCAGGAAAGGGACTGCTATTATTTACAGATTTCTTCCACAAAGTAAGATGTTCATCTTGATAAAGTAGTCAAGGAAACAGCTTTCCTTGTTTGAAAATAATGGTCCTGTTTTCAGAAATGAATATTGGTGGATACATGTATTCTCTAAAACTCTTAACTGTACAGATGGTTTTTTTAAGAAGTCCTTTTGGAGGTGTGAAGTGGAGGAATAATCTAGCTTCATGCATCTTTAGATACATTTAAGAGAGATTTGAAAATGTATTTAATAAAGAGACTGGTGGGAGGGATAGCAGTTAGACTTATATACCACTTCATAGTGCTTTACAGCCCTCTCTAAGCGGTTTACAGAGTCAGCATATTGCCCCCAACAATCTGGGTCCTCATTTTACCCACCTCAGAAGGATGGAAGGCTGAGTCAACCTTGAGCCGGTGAGATTTGAACCGCTGAACTGCAGCTAGCAGTCAGCTGAAGTAGCCTGCAGTGCTGCACTCTAACCACTGCGCCACCTCGGCTCTTCAAAGTCCAAGTTTGGGATGATGGCCAAAGTCTGAGAAAGGCAGTTAGTAAAGCTGGATTGATAAAGGAGAATATTTGCAGCTCAGGGTTACATTCTTTGTGCTCTCTGAGCTTAGTTGTTTTCTTGCAGACGTTTCATTACTCAAAATAGTGCATTGTACACTAATGATGTTATCTAGTTTGGGTAATGAAATGTCTGCAAGAAAACAACCAAGCTCAGAGAGCACTAAGGATCCCTTAAAGCTGTATTGAGTTTTTTGAGAAAAGTTTAGATTGCAGAGTTTTCAGATTTTATAGTTGTGTATTTTTCCCCTGTGACTGTAAATATATGATACATAAATATATGATACATCAATACATATTGATTGTATTGCTCTTGTGTAATTATAACTTAATTTTTTTTATTAATTAATTTTGAATGGGGCACATTATAAATAAAACTTCTGCTAGTTTGAAGGGAAGAGTTTGCAGCTCCCTCTAGAAAGAACTGTACATAGGGACTACCCCAAAAGAAGCTCTTTTGTGTTAAGTGTTGGTGTTTCTCTTAAGTGTTGGTGTATCTCCTGACTTCCAGATTTTTTTAATCAACCACAAGGTATCCAGAAGGTTAGTGCTGCCGTCAAACTGCCTTTCCTTAGTTTTTGTTGTTGCTTTTTAATTACATCTATGAGGCAATTATGAATCATAAGAGTTGATTGCAGGCTTTCTGGCTGCTGAGGGAGGGGGGGGAGAGAAATGTTCAACAGAATGTGACCTTTTCATTCAACAACTAGTGGTCGCTTAGGAACCAGCCTTCTTCACTGTTAACAGAAAGTTACAAGGGCAAAAGGGGGAGGGGTTTGCATTTGAATGCTTGAAATGTTAGAAAGCTTTTGGACCATTTCTTAGCTCTAAGGTATGTTTACTCTCCATTTATTATAACTAAATGAAAGCCTTAAAAAGAGAAACAAGACTATTCAATTTAGTGCTTTTCACATTGCTGTATGCGGCCGATTGCTAAAAGCTCCTTTTTGCAGCATAGTTATTAAACCTTCTGAGATTTGTATGTAGCCTTTTAAACCACCATACTGAGAGGACTTGTAATTAGGGAATTCTAAAATTAGTCCTGGGGCCCTTTTACCAAATTGGAAGTGACTGATGTGATCACATCTATTTCAACCCTTTTTCCTCCTAGGACACAAATGCAAGGAATAAATTTACTGGCCATCTTGCTCTGGAGTCCTAGTGGAGAAATGGGTCACCCATGCTGGTGCAGGAAAGAGCATAAGTCTTCAGGCTGAGGAGAAGAAATCCAAAGAAGGCCTATCAAATATCTCAGTTCACCTAAGATTTTAGCTATCTTTCTGCTTGTCAGTCCTGTGTTACCCTTTGCTGAAATTATAGACTTCTCAAAAAGAGGAATATTGTTTGATTGCCTATCTAATGTAGGCTCAGTGTAGACAGATAGATATCAGTGATATCAATGTGATGGCCCTTCTCACTGCTATCTAGCATCTGGTACAACATAAATCTTCAGCAACTGAACTACAGGATAGATTTCCTAGATTTACACATTACACTGATTTGTAGCTGGCTTTAATCGTAGTTACAGTGGCTGGATTCACACATTGTACTAAGTCATAAGCAAGCCAATTATATTATGAGCAACCTAAAGAGAGTGTTTTGCAGCTATAATTACATTGCAGCTATAATTCTAACCCTAGTTGTGGAAAGCTTGATTCCGAAGAAAGAAATGAAGTACAGATCATAACAATTATGATCAGGGCTTAGGCATTTCAACTTGTCTCCTCATCCAAAATGAGTAATTCTCATGAGGGATGACAAAGAATGAATATGTGCAAATGCGTATTTACATCAAGCTAATCAGTGATAGCTTGGCATGTTGTTTTTTTCCACTCCCTGGAGAAGGAGGGAATGAGCAAAACACCAAATGCCCAGTGATCGTGAAATGGTCTTGTGGCTGGCTTCTTTTCAGAGGGATGATTAAAATGAAAGAGGAGAATGTGCATTGGAAAAATAGGAGCCATCTGAAGGATCATTTAATGCAAATTGAGCATGACTGGGCTCTGTTATAAGCAATGTAGAGTACTCATAAACTAAAATAAAGCAGGGAATATGTTCCGAAAAGGAATGGATTGGGTTATATAGGAATGCTGTGTAGGTTGGTAACAGTACTTCTGAAAGTTCAAGCTCTTAGTATTATATAGCATGAGCCTCAATTGTGAGAATCTGTGCTAATTGTATAAGTGAAGTACAATGACCAGCTCTTTCAGGTTATCTTTGGTCTAATGCAAATTATGTTTCAGTTGAGCCAGGTCATCCTAGTGAAGTTGATTATTTTGTGGGAGATTTAAATCTAACGAATCGTTTGACAGGTGTTCTTTTAGTAGCAGCTTGCATTTGGGACATTATATTCCATATGAGATGTAATACAACATGACATTACCATTCCTTACTCCATAACACAATTTAAGCCTTTTCTCTACTAACAAACAAAAATCACAGGTATGGTAAGTTATAGTTATATCATTCCTTGGCAAACTGTTACAACCCCTTCCCAACAAGATATTCTAAGAGAATTAAGGAACTTTGATATTAAAGTAGCATTTTTATCACACTGACAAAGTGAGACAACCTTTCCTAGTAGTGTTTTTTTCACAAAACAGTTGCTGCTAATTTCACAGCTTTCTTGGCACTGGTAAACTGTTACGTTGTCAGTGCAATTCCATGTACACATCTATTATGAAACAAGCATCACTGACTCTAATTGGAATGACTTTTAAGTGGATATGCAGACAAATATGTTTCATCCTAAGTAGTATATTTGCATAGCCGCCCCATCTCATATGAAAGTGACTCTAGGCAGGATTCAGCACTGAATTAAAGAAAACAAATACATAAAAACAGTCACATTTTTTTTTAAAAAAAATCACTATAAACCAGGCACCACAAAATAGGAGAGGATGATATTAAACACAATAAGGGAGCTGTCACAAAATTTCCCTGGTCCCAAGGCCTGAGATCTTAGTCAGAGACTTACAGAAGGTTGAGAGGGATGGAGCTAATCTCTAATAATAGTCTTTTTCCTTCCCTGTGGTAATATATTTATTGGTTGATTCATTGATATTTCGTCTTTAGGTGGCATAGATTAGGCATAATTCTAAACCCTTATTGCCATTCAAAAGTGCAGTTTCTCCTTTTCATAAGATGTGTTCCTTTGGAATCTGTTCTTGATGCCTAGGATTATTATGACACTACAGTATTACAGTACACAGCTTTTCTGTTTCTCTGGGAAACAATAAACAGTAGTTATTCATGCTTGATTGTGTAGCTTCTTTCAAACAAGTTGAAAAAAGAGCTTGGGGAAAAAGGGTTTACTCAGTTTGCATTTGCTTTTAGAACAACTTAACAAAGATAAAACTTTTCAGTGTGCTCTGAATATATACCATGAATTGTTTTTGCAAATGTGAAGATATCATTTGTTTCAGAATATAGTACTGATTTAGTGTTAAAAAAGTATATGATATATTTTGATCACAGAGCTTCACAGAGCTTATAATGCAATCAAGTAAGTAAGTATAATGAAATCAATGCTATAAAATAGTATTTCTGTAAATGTTTGTTTTATCGCTGAACAGAAAGTGTACATGTCCCATGCTTCATTTAATGTAAACAATTATCATTAACTCAGCCAGGACAAATACTGTATTGAAACTAGAGGTTCAACTGTTTGATAGTTAAATAAGATAAATAGAGAAATAAGCCTATTTTTCATAGATATCCCTTCCAATTACTGATATTATTGATTTAACAGAGTCTATGCTCCGTTATTAGACAGACAATTTTAACAGCTGTTGCAGACAACAGACTGGGATGAGAGATGAACTGAGGTAAATAATCCATTATCCAGAGAACCAAGAGCCATTGCTTCTAAACTAGCTTGGACTGTGAGAAGACCATGACATTTGTGTGCAACTAATTGCCAGACCACAATACTGTACATTGGTTTGTAGGAGTCATCCAAGAGTGATGCTTATTGACAGACCAGCTATGAAGCAAGAGGAGTAAAGTACAGAGGAGAGGGGTAATGCAGAGGAGTAATTAGAGGAGAGAAATGCCAGATCTATCTCCTGTTTTGTGGCCATCCTCTTCCTGCCTACAGTGGTAAATCTTCTAAATCCTTCTAAAGAGGTTCTTTGAGAATTTTAGATTTAGTTGAAAGAGAGAGTGCAAAACAACATTCCAATCCTGCCCCCCCCTTTTAATTCCAACAATTGATAAAACATAGCAAAAGCAGTTGTGTTTCCATCCACAATTTACAGTTTCTAATTGCTGTGCATACCAGTACAGCCAGTTCACCATCCCCAGTGTTTCAAAAATAGAAGTGGAAACATTTTTTCTGATCTACAACATTCATGTCCACTCAATTCTAAGCATGTACATATAGATATGTAAATTAAAATACAAGGTGAATACCCTAATGTGCTCTTCTTGCTTTACCCCTAACCACTGTCCTTACAACTAGAGTCAAAGAGGGACTTACAAATATGGCAAGGTTTTCTTTTCTTTGGTTCAGTCAGATGAACTTCAAGCTAGCTAGCCTTGATCTAGCTGGTAAATGTTTGACAAAATAACCTTATCTTGCATCATCTTCAGAACTATCAGTGGTCTCTGAAATATGTAGAAAGTGTCCTGCACTGGTTCTCTTTCTATTCAGTACTGTTCTCCCTGATTGCCCTTAATAATATTGTGGTAATCCAACAATTTTGGACTGCAAGGTGATCAAACTGGTCAGTCCTAGAGGAGATCAACCCTGACTGCTCTTTAGAAGGCCAGATCCTGAAGATGAAACTCAAATACTTTGGCCACCTAATGAGAAGGAAGGACTCACTGGAGAAGAGCCTAATGCTGGGAACGATTGAGGGCAAAAGAAGAAGGGGACGACAGAGAATGAGGTGGCTGGATGGAGTCACTGAAGCAGTCGGCGTGAGCTTAAATGGACTCCAGGGGATGGTAGAGGACAGGAAGGCCTGGAGGAATGTTGTCCATGGGGTCGCGATGAGTTGGACACGACTTTGCAACTAACACAACAATCCAACTATTAGTATGCCCTCATATGTACCATATTAGGATATTTTGTATTAGATCACTAGTTACCTTTCTCTAGACTGAAGCCAACAGCCCATGTTCAATAGCTATTTTAGCTTCCAGACATTACTTCTACTTTTACAGTTCTTTTTCACATATGACTCCTAGATTTTTTTAAAGTCTTCTCCTTTTGCTACCCCATATCTGACAGCCCTCCTTCTTTTCAAATTATTTCCTCTCTGAATCCAAACTAATATTTACTCCCAACTCCTTATCATATCTGCGAAAACAACCTGTTTGTTTGGATATCTGCATGAATACATTAAAAGCCTGTGGAAGCTGTGGTTGAAAGCAGGGTCATCACACCATGTCTCATTCAGTGCATCTGATTGACATGGTCATCATCAATCTTAATGAGTACTTTATGATCCAGATCTTAATGTTCTTCACCCACACTTTGGTCAGCATTGGCTATCTTTACTCAAAGCCGTTGTCTATCATCTGTATTTGCAGTGTTCCTGTTATCTTTCTTACCTTTTTCAATCCCCTGAATTGTCAAGTTTTATTCTTGTGTAGAGTACTCAATTTTATCACTAACATTTATTTTAAAGCAAAAATAGGAACTGTTTTTCTAAGCAAGAGACTTAGCTGTCTTTCAGATATGGGGATGACAGGTACCGTATTTTTCGGACTATAAGACGCACTTCCCCCCCAAAAAAGTGGGTGGAAATGTCTGTGCGTCTTATAGAGCGAATATTGCGGTGGGGGAGGGGGGTTGGTGCAGCGCTGATCAGCTGTTCTAGGCGGTGGGGATCGCCGCTACCGCCTATCGCCGCCGCCTGTTTGCCGCTGCCCGTTCGCCACCGATCACGGCGATTGGCGGCGAACAGGTGGCAATAGGCAGTGGCGAACGGGCTGGGGCACCGATGAACGGGACGCAGCGAACAGGCCACAGTGCCGACGAACAGGCGGCGGCAAACGGGCGGCGGCAAACGGGCGGTGGCAAACGGGCGGCGGCGGCGATAATATGCTAAAGCTGACCAGGCTGTTTGCTGTTTGCTGCAAGGACGCTAGTCAGATGAATACTGGATGAATGCTGGGAGGCAGAGGCAGATTTTTTTTTCTTGTTTTCCTTCTCTAAAGCTAATGTGCGTCTTATAGTCCGGAGCATCTTATAGTCCGGAAAATACAGTAATTTGAAATTAGAGTTGTCATTTTGGCTTAGCATCTGGAATAATAGGCAGACTGTATCCCATTGGCAGGAATTCCACATCATCATAATTCTTGAGATTTTTGCTGCCACATCTAGATGTTCCTCATTTTCTACATACACACCAGGGGGAAGAGCATTTTTTTAATATCCCACAAAAAGAAATGATGGCAAGGTAAGAATGGGAGTAAGGAATATTGGTCAATTAGAGAATGGAAGTTGAATACACTTAGCATCATAAAGTTTTTGCAGAAAGTGAGATGTATGATGTTTCTACAGCTGTATCAAAAAGTGATGAGGACAAAAACAAATAGGTAAAACAGGAATGAAAAAGAAATAAATGCTTAATCAATTAAGTGTAATGGAAAGCCAAATGCTTCAAAGAGCTCCAGTAGTTAAACCTTTTATGTACATTTGTATTTTTGTTTTGCCACTACTGCCCAATAGTTTTTTCCTCCAAATTGATAATAAATTGTTTTTAATTATTTTTATATGCAACCTCTATCCATTGTGTGATTAAATGGATATTTCAGGAAAAAAGGATCATGTTAAAATGTCTTGTTTCTTTAATCCTTAAACCAACCTTGATTTTTTTTATTTGTTAAAAAAGTGATTCAAAATGATTTGCAACTGATTTTGTGCTGAATTTTATTCATACCAGGAAAGTCTCCAAGATTAGGACATATATATTTCATGGATGAATGTAAATTTCAGGCTGCTTTTCACATAAATTATGGCATATTTTAAATTATTTGTTCTTCTAAAATAGGTGCATAAGAGTGCTGTTTTAAACCTTTCGTTGGGAATTACTTTATCACTACAGGAGCTTGTCCTAAGACATTTTCCACATACAGATAGTCCTCGACTTACAACCACAATTGAGCCAAAATTTCTGTTGCTAAGCGAGACAGTAGTTAAGTGAATTTTGCCCCATTTTACAACCTTTGTTACCACAATTGTTAAGTGAATCACTGTGGTTAAGTTAGTAACAAGGTTTTTAAGTGAATCTGGCATCCCCATTGACTTTGCTTGTCAGAAGATCACAAAAGGGGATTGCATGACCTTAGGGTACTGCCACCGTCATAAATATGAGTCAGTTGCCAAGCGTCCAAGTTTTGATCACATGACCATGGGGATGCTGCTATGGTCATAAGTGTGAAAAATGGTCATGTCACTTTTTTCAGTGCCATTGTAACTTTGAACAGTTACTAAATCAACTTTTATAAATCAAGGACTACCTGTACACAGATGTGCACATTCAGATTTTGTAGGGACTTAAAATCCCTTATTTACTGGCACAGATGTTAGAATAGCTTTCCTAGGATATTCTGTCCCATTCCTTGGAATAATGGAGCCAGTTTTGCTTCTGGAGATGTTAATGGGCCATATTCAAGGGATGGTCAATTTGGCTAAGATCTTTTTTGTGTTAATATTATTGCGAGGGCATTATCTGCCTCTAATAATTTATTCTGTACAATCCAATTTCATAGAACTTGTCTTCTGAGATCTTACATTCTTCCTGATTTCTTTTATTGTGACAGTGTTTACATAACTTTTTCTTGCTTTCTCTCCTCACTTTACCCTTTAGCCTCCTGACAGATTATTATGGACTGTTTTTTAATCTCACAATTTCTCTCTCCTTCTTCCTTCAGATTCTCCTTATGTTTTTTCCAAATGATAGGATGTACACACATGCATATTTGAATATGATGAAATACTTTGTTTTGGTACATTTAGGGACATTCAGGGGTGGGCTGCTGGGGGTTCGCAGGGGTTCGGGAGAACCTTTAGCTAAGATTCTGTGCAGTTCAGAGAACCCCCAAATCCCACTCCTGGCTGGCCCCGCCCACCCCTCCCCTCTCAGGAGTCCCCACGCAGCCTGTTTTGGATGCAGGTAAGTGCAGGACATGCGCGGAGGCTCGGGGAGGGCGAAAAATGGGCCTACCGGAATTTCGGGAAGGCCCGTTTCCGGCCTCCAGAGGGCCTCCGGAGCCTGGGGAGGCCGTTTTCGTCCTCTCGGAGGCTCAAGGAAAGCTTCCGGAGCCCGGGGAGGGCAAAAACGACCCCCCCACACCGTGGTGCAGGAGGCCAACTAGGCCACGCCCACTATGGCCACGCCCACCCAGCAATCGGGCAGAGAACCCCTTGCTAAAAATTTTGAAGCCCACCCCTGGGGACATTTAGACTTTGTTCATGAGGTGCTAGATTCTTAATAAGAATTTTGTTTTTCCAGACACCTACAAAATATGCCATTTTTCAAATTAAGTTGCTTAGTAAACCTCTTAGCTTCAAATTATATTTTACATTAGTTATGTGGAATGTGGCTGATTCTGGTGATTTTATTTAGTGTAGGAAAATGGGTGGGAGTTGTTGTGACCCAGCGCGGCAAACCCCCAGAAAGCGACACACACACACTGTTCTTTTTTCAAAACAAAAAAGGCTTTAATACTAATAACTGCTTAGTATTAAAGTGAATACTAATTCTTTGCCAAAGTGTTTGTTTTCAAGCACAGAACACTTTGGCCGGGATTCCAAATATGAAAGACACAAGCAGGTCATTAAGTCCATCAAATACAATTACTTGCTGGAGTTGGCCAAGAGCCTGGACTGGAGTCAATCCAAAGTTCAAACAGCAGCCAGGCAAAATACTTGCGTTGTTTCCAGCAAGAGTTTCCGCTGTGATGCAACCTTAAGGGCGTGGCCCCTCTGCCTGCAAGTTTACCTTCGAGGAGACCTCCTTCTACATAGCCACTCTTGCCGGCTAGCTGCCCTGCGTGCTCTGGCATCAATCAGAGGCTCCTCCTCTTCACTGGAGTCACTGAACTTCTGCTGAGGAGGTGCAGAAGGCCCTGATTGAGCATCGTCCTCTGGCCCTGCTTCCTCTTCGGTCTCGGACTCCGGTGCCGGAGCTACAGACCGCTCTTGCCACCCTATGGTCTGTTCCTGTTCATCCAGATCCATGAGCAGCTGCACGGGACGGGGGCAAGCCACAACAGGAGTATGAACTGCTCAACTTGCCTGCCCAGCTATTTGACTCAGAATTTCCAAATCACTTGTATGGTTCTTAGTCTAGATAAGACTCAATATAATTTCTGGCCTAAAAATATTTTCTGCAAATTATGGAATCTTACAGGCCACCAGGACTGGTGTTAGAAAAACTTCTCCAGGAAGATAATTCTATAAGAATGTCAACAAGAAAACCTTTTTTTTTTTCATTTGCTGAGGCAAATGTTTCTGTTGTTTTTATTTCAATTAGCTGTACTAATCGAAATAGTATAGATGTAGTCAACGCATAATATCTCAAGTTGCATTTTTAACATAATAAAAAAGAAAAGTGTCTAAAACATTATGTAAAAGTATGAAATATTGCATACTTTTCTGCTATATTAAAATTACTTTGGAGTGCAGTAATATTTTAAGAAGGAATCTGAGAAAACTGAGTATATCCTCTGGGTGTACAGACATTATATAAAACACACTGGGACACTGATTAATGTTAATTTCCCTAATTCTCCAAGGGGAAAAAACGACAAAAGTGATAAAGTGCAATTGACAACATGAATAAATTGTAAAAATACTACTACTAATAATAATAATAATCCAGTCTGAACAGCTGGCTGACTGTGTGACAAACCTTAATAATAATAAAAGCCTCAAAGGAGAAATGGTGTTAAGTATGTGCAGTTTTTCACTTCCAACAGTGTATATAGAGGGCAGATAGCTCAAAAATCATTTTTCTGCTCCCTTAATTCAGTCTCATTACCCTAATTCAGTGGTTCCCAAACTTTTTCAGTCCACCGCCCCCTTGGTGCTACAAACTCATCCTCAGTGCCCCCACCCCACCCCCTTCAGGTGGGTGTGGCTTGGTGGTCAGGTGACCGGATGGGCGTGGCCAACTTGTAAAATGTGGTGAAACTCATTTAACAACGCTCTTGCTTAGCAACCAAAATTTTGGGCTCAATTGTGATCATAAGTCTTCTTTCTTCTTTCCTTTCCTTTCCTTTCCTTTCCTTTCCTTTCCTTTCCTTTCCTTTCCTTTCCTTTTCTGTCGTTTTTTTTTTTGT